>CM061749.1:191302357-191667833 GCA_030979885.1 Lolium multiflorum
CATCCGGCTATGAGGAAGCAAAGTGAGCCGCTTAGTTGGTTTAGCGTCACATCCTTTGCATGAACATTGAGATCCATAAGGAGAACATCACGGCTAAGCGCTGAGATTAAGCACACTCGGGCGGTTATTCTTCACAAGCTCGGTGGTGAGCAAGGACCCCGCCTCAGCCTCCAGCTCACCGGGGTTACAGTGGATGGCACTGCACGGGTTCCATGGAGTGATCTTGATGATTGCCTTCAAGGTCCAACACCTCTGTAGCTCTCCGGGTTCTTTGTGATAAGGAAGAAGGAAGCGGCATCTGGTCCGACCAGTGATGATGCCTCGGGAGTGATTCTCATGGGACGAGTAGCATCGCCGCTTGTCCCCTTTTTGGCGTTTCGATGCAAGGGGGAGAAGTGTTCCTATTAGGAACTATCACAAAGGGATTTGCATGGTTTGGGGGCACAAGCATATGTGGGTTACCATTCCTTTATTGCTTGTGTTCCCTCTTGTTTGCTTATTTGCTTTGGTTGTGTCCCGTCTAAAACTATGTGCTATGTGGTGTGAGACATTGTTATGGTTTTCGGATTTCTATATGTTGAGATCAAGGATGCTATAATATGTGTGATGCTATATCTCCGTATCTTATATCTACACATGGGTATGATTTCAATTCATCCTATCTCAACTTCATATTTGTATATGTCTCTATGTTAGAGCTCATGATGGATACCTCTAGTGTTGGGGCACCTCAATCCTATGTGTTGTGTATTTGTATTCAAATGCAAAATTATATGCACACATGTGGGGGAGTGCCTCTATGTTTTTGTCATCATGTTTGTCTCTATAGTTATTCTTTGCAAATGCGTATATTGTCATCAAACACCAAAAGGGAGATTGAAAGAACATCTATCATTTATGTTTTTAGTGTTTGATGTCAATGTATGTGATACACTAATGTCTGTTTAAGTGGTACAGGGATTATAGATATTTAGTCATGTGTGTTGGATTTGATCGTCTGTCAAAAGTAATCAGAAAAAGTTAGGCCGGATAATCCGGGGCGGATATTGTTGAAATATCCAGGCCCCACCCAGTTCTGGCTAAGTCTACGAAAAAGCAGCGCGATGAGGCCGGATTTTTGCTGATATTGTCCCGATTGTACCGGGGCGGAATATCGGGCGGATATTTTGGAAATATCCGGCCCCCCAATTTTGGCTAAGGACCGAAGATTTGCTTCTCGCATACGAGCCGGACATTTGGCCGGATAATGTCACAATTTTGTCCAGAAGGCCGGATTATCGGGGCGGATTATCGGCCCTTACTTAGGCCGGCAGATCCCCGGAAGCTGCAACGGCTCAATTTTGAGGGGAGGTATAAATACCCCTTCTATTTACCTTGCTTGCTCAATCATTACACAAGAAGTCCGCCAAGCCACCTCCATTAGAGCCACCTCAAAGAACCAAGATTTAAGATCTCCTTCCTCCCAACCAAAGCTCTTGATCTTTGGATATTCGAAGGAGAAGACACCGATCTACATCCTCACCGAAGCGTTTTTCATTTCCCCTCTTATGCTTGAGGGCCCCCTTGCTAGTGTTCCTGTTTGGATCCCTAGTTGTTGTTGTTGATGTATGCTTGTTGATTTGTTGTGTTGTTAAGAGTTGGGAGCCTCCAATTCAGTTGTGGATGTGTGCCCCAAGAACCTTGTAAGGCCCGGTTTCCGCCGAGGAAATCTCTTAGTGGAAGTGGGCTAGGCCTTCGTGGCATTGCTCATGAGATCAGGAAGCCTTCGTGGCTGTTGGTTTGGCTTGCGTAGCAACCACACTCCTCCAAACGTAGACGTACCTTCTTGCAAAGGAAGGGAACTACGGGAATCATCTCCGTGTCAACGCGTGCTACACTCTCGGTTACCTCTATCCCACTCTATCTCCTATATATTGCGTAGCTATATCGTTGCTTTGATAACTTGTCATATAGGTAAATTCACTTAGTTGCATATCTAGAGAATTTACCTTTGTGTCAAACCTAAATTGAAAAAGAACTAAAAATTGGTTAGCACCTATTCACCCCCCTCTAGGTGCGGCATACGATCCTTTCACGCGGCCCCTCCCCTCCGACGATCAGCCCGCCCACAACTCCGCCCTTCCCTCCACCGGCGGCATTCGCAACAACGACCTTCCTCGTCTGCGGCGACCGCAGGAGCGTCAAGATGTGCAACCTCGGGCTCGCCATGTCCATGGCCCAGCCCCCGCCGTACGGCCGTTGGGGCACCCGCCGCTACACCGCGCTGGAGATCCTCCTGGGGAAGCCTGACTACGACGCGACAACGGACGCGTGGTCGCTCGGCTGCGTCATGGCCGAGCTCCTCCGAGGCGAGCCGATCTTGGGCGGCGCGGCGGACGATGCCCACCAGCTCCTGCGTCATGAGGATCTTCGAGATGCTTGGCGTGTCGGACCAGTGGTCCTGGCCGGCCTACGACTCCATGCTGCTCGTCGGAGAAGGTCGTTGTTGCGGATGCCCTGGAATCTGTGATAAACTATTGTGTTTTTCGTTGATGTTTTGCAAGTTTCACTGTACTAGATAGTTGAATTACTGGCCACAAGGTCAATTTTGGTTTCTAACAAAATTTTAAAATCCAGCAGATATGTCATGTGCATGTGCAAATTTAGAAATGCAGCAAACATGTTAAAAATGGTTCGAACCTAAATAGCCAATGGTTAACCATTTAAACCATATTAATCTAATGGTTAACCGCATTAACCTTTTACATAAAATGGTTAAATAGGTTCGAATCCGAAAAATAAATGGTTAACCAAATCCCATCGTGAGTTTGTAGTACGTTTCTAATAAAAAAAAGCCGCCCACCCTACACCCGACACCGACCACGAGCCCGCCTGTTTTATTTTCCGTGACGGTTCGAGCCGGGTTGCTATTCGTCCCGTAATTATCACCCCGAAACAGCCGAACCCGAGCGCAACCCAAATCCCTACCGCCTTTCCGACCCGCCAGCGCCGCCCGCGAAACGACCTGCCCGTCCCCTCTCCGGCGCCTCCAACCTAGTGCTCCGGCGAGCACCCCGGCGGCGGCGCGATGGGCGAGCGGAAGGTGCTGAACAAGTACTACCCGCCGGACTTCGATCCGGCGAAGATTCCGCGGCGGAAGCAGCCCAAGAACCAGCAGATCAAGGTGCGCATGATGCTCCCCATGAGCATCCGCTGCGGCACCTGCGGGACTTACATCTACAAGGGCACCAAGTTCAACTCGCGCAAGGAGGACTGCATCGGCGAGGTACGCACGCGCCGCCGCGCCCCCGCCCGCCCCTCTGTCGCGATACTAGGCTTTGTTATCTAACCCTAGAACCGCGGCGGTCTCGAATTGCACAAAATCGAGTCGATTCGCGCTTCAATTGGCGACCAATAGTGTCGATTTTGCGGTGGTGGTTTCCTATTGATGCTTGTTCCGGGCTGGACAAAAAGCTAGTATATTCTTAGTGATCCCAGTCGTATAAACATCTTGCTAGTCAAACAAGCTATATCCAAATTTACAACCAGTATTTGGCATGCAGTGTTCATCAGTATATGGGGAAACATAACCTGCTAGTATTTTGTTATGCATTGCTTGCAATTGTTGAGTCATATATCCATAATAACAATGTGTATTCTGGTTACTGATGATATATTGGTGCAATGCAAATCCGTGCTAATGCGATTTCCTTTTTGTGTGCAGACATACTTGGGCATACAAATATTTAGGTTTTACTTCAAGTGTACTAGGTGTTCAGCCGAGATTACCTTCAAAACAGACCCCCAGAATTCAGACTACACGGTGGAATCTGGGGCTAGTCGGAATTTCGAACCGTGGCGTGCAGAGGACGAGGTAAATTGTATGGGGCATATTCGGCACAACTTCTGTATGTTTCAATCAGTTTGAGCTTGAATTTAATCATGGTGATGTGTTTTTTTCTCAGGTTGTGGACAAAGAGAAGAGAAAACGAGAAGCGGAGGAGATGGGAGACGCAATGAGAGCACTGGAGAACAGAGCGAACGACTCAAAGCAGGACATGGACATACTTGCTGCTTTAGAGGAGATGCGGTCTATGAAGGTATGATCTGGTCTCTGGCCATTCTTTTAAGTTAGGTTAAACTGTACTTGTATATGCACTTGAAATGTTAACTTGCTGAGTTCTGACATTGTTTTTTTTGTTCCGATTGCAGTCAAGACATGCAGGAGTATCAGTTGACCAGATGCTCGAAATTTTGAAGCATTCCGCTCACCTGAAGGCAAGTGCTCACCATTTTTTTTCTGATTTTTAATAAAAGTTTTACATGTAGTGTTTCATTTTTCAGGAATCATGTATAGTAGCTTGCTAATGGCATGCTGTGTTTCTGCCATCATTTTCTTAAAATCTCTCTTTCTCTTAACATTTGTAATTTTGTGTGTGATTACAGGAGGAAAAAACAGTAGCAGAACTAGATGAAGAAGACGAAGAACTCATCAAATCAATCACTTTCCGAGTAATCCTCTGTGCCAACTTCCATTTGTACCTGCAGGTGCAAACTTGTGCATGGATTTTTCTAACCCTCTCGAACTGTTGGCTGTTGCAGAACTCTAAAGACTATGTGAAACGGATTGATGATGATGACGACGATGATGAAGAATTCGGTATACCAGGCCAGTCAAGTATCACGGCGAAGGTACTTATCTCACTGTATTCTTCCTTTCCTTTTCTATTTCTATTTCATTTTGTGGGTTGTATGTTCTTAATCATCAATTGTAGTAGAATCACATTAGAGCATTAGCTTGAATTCAATTTCATCTTCCGAAACTAGTTGACCTGACAAAGCTCTATCAGCTACAACCTCAAAATATGCCGTTTTATCATGTCTGTATGCTTGTTCTATTTGAAGCATTTCGGAATTCCTCTTCTTGACATGTAAACTATAAACATGCAGCTTATCTGCATAGATTTGTTTAAATTGTAAGCCAGCTAATAAGCAAACTTTAAATGCTGAAATACTAGTTGTCTTCTGTGAAGTGTTTGTTATCTTTTCTTTAGGATGTTTTCAGTTTGCATTAGATACAGCAACAGTTGGAGCTAAAAATGACGAAGCCATTTTGAACCGAAAAATTTACTGATAGGAACAAAGGCTGGTCATTGAGCAATATGTGTTTACAAATAGCAAACATTGGCGCAAATCTAATGGTAATATGAAGTATCCCTCACTGTAGCAATTTATGTTGATGATATTTCAAAAGTTTTTTCTGTTGAGAGTCAAGAGTATATTGTTTGCTTTTCTGTTTTGGCATGAATTCTTGTATTTCGTTTTCAATTCGATGTCTCTTGAATTCCTTTCTGTGTAGTCGGCTCACAGTTGTATTTTTTTCTTTTCAGACCAATGGATCTTCTGAATCAGTGTTAAATCCAACAGATGTCTTGACCACAACTAATGGTCCTGAGAGTACCAATAAAGAAGGTAGGCACATATGCGCTCATCAATTTTTTACCGCATTATTTGTACTGTTAAGGTCCATGACTGCACATGCAGAGCCCCAAATTTGAGAATTCACATATTTATATGAGCTGAGCCTGATCGTGTTCCACATATCATGCACTGAGGCTGCTTATCTTGGCCATGACTTCCATTATCATGGCTTACAAACATCAACCCTGTTTATGTTGCTACTATTTCTTTCTAGTGTTACCTTTGTTATTATGGTTAAGTAATATTCCAGTCTGAAAACAAATGGCTTATTTACTGTTAAACTTTTGCCCTACAGTAAAGAAGACGGTGGCATCTAAGATGCCCCAATTCATAGTGAAACCAAAGCCCACTGCCGCAAATCCTCTGAAGAAGCAGAAGACTGAATCTGCAGCTGTCCAAGATAACGGCAAAGCACCTGTTGTTGCCACCGAGGAAAAAAGTGGAGCTTCAGAAGAGAAGACCAATGTTCTTCAGTCCCTCTGCCAGTATGATAGTGATGAAAGTGATGACTGAAGACAACGATTCTTGGAGCTCAACTGCGCCGGATAAGAAAGCCCCTGGAACACGATGATGTAACTCAGTCTGTAATTGTATACTTCTGCAAAATCTCTGCTGCCAACTGTAGGTCTGCGCTGTAGCAAATCTATGGCAGCTAATAGTCCAGATATAGCTGTATTCAGAGATAAAATTTTGTAACATTGAAAAATTCGGAGCAATTAAAGAATTATCTGGGTGGCCTCAGAACTTGGTTCCGCAGAAGCAGCACTCAGATTGTGGATAGGTGTCCTTGGCATCGGCTGCATCATCGCCCATCTATGTTCATGTCTTCGTCGTGTGAGCTGATGTTTATGCACATTTTTATTTGTATAAATCGCCGAGCATTTGCTCATTAATCCTTCATTTAGTTTTTCTGACTGTATTACCATGGCGTGCAGCCGGGGATTCTTTTCACAGGAGCATCCGATGCGTTGCCTCTCCTGCGTGACCGGAACCAACACCAACTGAGTACTCGACCGTATAAATCTGTACCCATCTCGCTGGGCCGAATCGTAGAGCATCACCGGAGGGAGCCCCGGAATTCACAGCATCATGGTGCGCGACGGCAACCGCAACGGGAAGAAGAAGAGGTCCGACGCCGACGAGAAAGCGGAGTCGGCGGAGCCCCTCCCATCCGCCGTCGCCGCCGCCGCCGCCGGCAAGGTACCCACGAAGGGCCGCCTCTCCACCTCCACCACGCGCGATTCAAGGGGCGACGACGCCGACAACAACAAGGTCACCCACCGCTCCCGCACCGCCGCCAAGTCCGTGGACGAGAAGCCCTCCAAGCCCAAGCCCGGTTCCACAAGGCCCGCTATCTCGAACCCCTACCTAGATGGCGTCGATCTGCCTCCGTCGGACTCGGATGACGACGACGATGACGAGGCCGCCGAGCGGAGGAGCTCGCGCGCCACGGTCGACCTCAAAGCCGCCGCGCTCTCGAAGAAGGACGCGGTGAGGAAGGAGAGGCGCGAGGCGGAGGCGGCGGTGCGCGCGGAGGCCGCCAAGAGGGACGCGCTCCGGGACAACCTCGACGCGTTCGCCGTCACGATCCGCGGCCGCGCCCCGGGAGGACCCGCCGCCGCTGCCGCCGACAACGCCAGGGACATCGTGCTCGAAGACTTCGACGTGTCCGTGGAGGGCGTGCCGCTGTTGGTGGGCGCCTCGCTGCGCGTCTCGCACGGCCGGCGCTACGGCCTCGTGGGGCCCAACGGCAAGGGCAAGTCGGCGCTGCTGAAGCTGCTCGCGGAGGGGCGGAAGCTCCCGGTGCCGCGCGGCATCCGCTCGACGCTCGTGGCGCAGGAGGACAAGAACGACGACCCCCGTCCGGTGATCGAGGTGGTGCTCGCGGCGGACGAAGAGCTCGCCAGGCTGCGCGCCGAGAGGGCCGAGCTCGAGGGCTCCGGCGACGCCGCCCGCCTCGCGGAGGTGTACGAGGAGCTCAGCGTTGGGGGCTGGGATTCCGCGACGGCGCGGGCGTCCAAGATCCTGGCGGGACTTGGCTTCGACCAGGAGAAGCAGGCCAGGCCCGCTAGCTCCTTCAGCGGCGGCTGGGTGAAGCGCATCACCCTCGCCGGCGCCCTGTTCGTGCAGCCGACGCTCCTCCTGCTGGACGAGCCCACCAACCACCTCGACCTCCGCGCCGTGCTGTGGCTCGAGGAGTACCTCGTCGCACGGTGCAAGAGCACCGTCATCGTCGTCTCCCACGACCAGGACTTCCTCAACTCCGTGTGCGACGAGATCATCCACCTGCACGACAAGAAGCTCCACGCCTACCGCGGCAACTTCGACGATTTCGAGAAGGCGGCCAGGAAGAGCAGGAGGAGGAAGCCCAACAACAGCAAGGCCAGGTCCGACGACTACAGCGTGGAGTTCCACTTCCCGGCGCCGGACGAGCTGCCCCGACGCCGGCCGCTCCTCCAGCTTTCGGAGGCAGGGTTCAGCTACCCGGACTTCACGCTGTCAGGCGTGGACGTGGACGTGTACATGGGAACCCGAGCCGCCATCGTCGGGCCCAACGGGGCAGGCAAGTCCACCCTGCTCAAGCTGCTGTCCGGCGAGCTCTCCCCGTCGCAAGGCAAGGTGAGGACGCACCACAAGCTCCGGACTGGGCGCTACTCGCAGCGGTTCGTCGACACCCTGAAGCTGCACCACACCGCGGTGCAGCACCTCCTCGAGGCGCACCCGGACCTGGACGGCGACGAGACCGAGGCCAGCGCCGCGCTTGCCGAGTTCGGGCTGCCGAGCGAGAGCCACCTGACGCCGATCAACAGGCTCTCCGGCGGGCAGAAGGCGCGCGTGGTGCTGGCGTCGATGGCGCTGGAGGAGCCGCACGTGCTGCTGCTGGACGAGCCCACCAACCACCTGGACATGCAGACCATCGACGCGCTGGCCGACGCGCTGTGCGAGTTCGCCGGAGGGGTCGTGCTGGTGAGCCACGACTCGAGGCTCATCTCCCGGGTGTGCGACGACGAGGAGAGCAGCGAGGTGTGGGTGGTGCAGGACGGCACCGTCAGCACCTACCATGGCACGTTCGAGGAGTACAAGGAGGAGCTCATGCAGGAGATCAGAGAGGAAGTCCAAGGCTAATCATCACATGTCTGTGACATCGATCGGTAGCGAATGCTGAATCTTGTCTTGTTAGTTTCAGTTACTGAATCTATGCAGCCGGAGAGCCTGTTGATAGCCACTCTTTGTGGTATATCATGCAGTTTTGTCCAGTTGAGAAAGTTGTTTCTGCCACTTCGTTTTTCTTATCTTGAGTTGCACATTATGCTACGTGACAGCCTATGGTTTTTGTATCGGCAATAATCCTTGGGTATCATATGGAGAAAAGAGGTTTTACCTATATATATGGAGAAACCTATATTTAGCATGAGACTCACTAGAAGCTAACTCACTAGAAGCTAGGGTACATTAAAATGAGTTTTGGCAATTGTTAGGACCAAATTACTAGCACACTCGTAGTTGAAATTTGAAATAATTTTAGAAAATCTTCCCAAAACTCATTTAAATGAGAAAAAGTAATTAAAATCGAGAAAAATCATCATATCCTGAAATTTGGCCACTCATATGCTGCACTTTCAGTCAAAATTGAAGTGTTGCCATTTTGTATCTTATTTGTGGTAAAAAAATCCCATTTATTGACACTTGAGAAATGGAAAATCATTCTTTTGTGACAAAACTTGGAAACTCAATTTATGTCGCTCATAATGTTCATACTCCCTCCGTCCATTAATAGATGTCCAATGGTTCATCTAAATTCGGATGTATCTATGCACTAAAGTGTGTCTAGATACATTTAAATTTAGACAAACTTTTGACATCAAAAGATGGACAGGGGTAGTACATGATATGGTCACTTGATGTAACTTCTTACACAAAGTACACAAAACGTGCCATTATTTCACATTTGGCTACAAATCCAGTTTATGTTCCAAAACATCCCAAAGTACATGAAACTGGCCTGAACGAATCTGTAAATTGCTAGGGTGAACAGGCAGGGGCACACCGCTCATTCTTTCGCCTTTTACTAAATAACTAGTACAAATGCTTGTGCATTGATACGGGTGCGGTGCATAATTATAATACAACTTTGTAATGACATGTCAGATTTGTTGCAAGCTGCATAAAGAATTGAGTCACTATTGCCCCTTTGATATATACAATTTTTAATAAAAAATTATCAAGAAGTCACCTTAATAATTTTTTTATTTCAAATCTTATTTCTTTTTTAGCTACCGAGCCACTTTAAATGTGCCTAATGCCTTACCATCCGAGAAGCACAATTCTTAAATCTTCACATAAAATTTGTTACCACATAATATTATCCAATGCTGATTACAATGTTTTGATGGTACAAAATTTACGCTTCCAATAAAAACAGTAATAATGATTGAGCAAACCAACTGCGGGAACACTGAGCTTAAACTTGTGCTTTCGGGACAAAGGGTTGCTGAATCTTACAAGAGTGAGTATTTTTTTGGACTTTTGATGCATTCCTTGTCAATACATTTATTCAGTTCTAGTTAGTGAGCACCTGAAGCCTGAAGGTGTAAATAAGAAAATGCTCTTATACCCTGTCCTCTCCTGTACCATGTAGATGATGACGCCATCACTGGAGGTTCTTCGCTTCAAACAACTCTACGCTATGGGATTCTGATAAGCATGGTGCAAGGTCTTGGTCTCAGATTTACTTATGGGCTTGCCATCTGTTTGCAACTTTGGGTTGGGAGATTCCTTATCTCTCATGGAAGATCCAATGGTGGTGAAATTGTGGTTGCCCTATTTGCTATTATTTTGAGTGGACTGTAAGCATGCTAATTTTGCGAGACTTCCTTGCATCTCTACTTATACATTGATAGTCATCTTACACAATGCTCTTAATTATTTGCAGTGGACTTAGTCAAGCCAAAACAGCTCATGCACATACTTTCCTCCATCGGCTGCTGCTGCAACATATTTGTTGTGCTCCTCCTGCAAATTCACTGCAGCGCCAACTCCCATCCTCCATGGACGCTCCTAGCCACAGGGGTGGTTACGTGATTGGAGGTGGAACTGACAATAATAAATAGAACCACATGTGAGATCAGTTCAACAGCAGGTACTCCAAAAAAATTAATGATTTTTTTGGTAGTCTTTTTATAGTTTTATGACAATATTCATGCAAGTAGATGAGTATTACCTGAAGTGCGTTGTAGAAGAAGACTTCGTATAATAATTTCCTGTAGTAGCTCATGTGTGTAGTAGAAGAAGACTGCATATAATAATTTCCTATTTAGTGTTAATACATGCTGAATAAAGGACTATAATCTTGTCTCTATTCTCATGTAATTGATGGGATTCGTAGCATAGAAAACAAAAAATTTCCTATCGCAAGAACGAATAACAAGCCAAGATCCAATCTAGAAGATGGTAGCAACGAGAAGATCATGAGACCAACCCTCGAAGATTTCCAAAGCCTACGAGATTAGATCTCGTTGTGGATGTAGTCGATCACTTGCCGCTTGCAAAGCGCGTAGAAGATCTTGACGGTGCCACACGGGCAGCACCTCCGTACTCGGTCACACGTTCGGTGTTGATGACGATGTCCTTCTCCCCGTTCCGGGCAGTGGAAGTAGTAGATCCTCCCCGGAATCCCGACAGCACGACGGCGTGATGGCGGTGGTGGCGGAGATCTCCGGCAGAGCTTCGCCTAAGCACTACTAGAGGTGTATGAGGAGGAGGGGCGGCTAGGGTTTGGGGAGGGGGCGCCGGCCTGGGTGCCTTGAGGGGTGCGGCCAAGGTGGTGTTGTGGTGGCCGGCCCCCTCCTTGTCCCTCATTATATAGGTGGATCCCCAAGGGTTTGCCCAAAGTCTTCGAATAAGACCCCAATTCAAAAGCGCCATATGGCGAAACCTAGAGGGACAGGGACTCTCCCCTTTCCCCCCTTGTTGGCCGGCCAAGGAGGTGGAGTCCACCATGGACTCCACCCTCCCACTTGGTTGGCTGGTTGAGGTTGGTGGAGTCCAACCGTGATTCCACCTTCCATAGTGATTTCTTCCGGAAGGTTCTAGAACATTCTAGCGCCTTCCATAAATGCAGATCATTTCCAAACTTGGAAAGTGACTTCCTATATATGAATCTTATTCTCCGGACCATTCCAGTCCTCGTGATGTCCTGGATCCTATCCGAGACTCCGAACAAAACTTCGAACTCCATTCCATATTCCATATCTACTTAAAACGACACCAAACCTTAAGTGTGTCACCCTACGGTTCGTGAACTATGCAGACATGGTTGAGACTCTTCTCCGACCAATAACCAATAGCGGGATCTGGATATCCATAATGGATCACACATATTCAATGATAAATTAGTGATCGATTGAACCATTTACATACGATACCGATTCCCTTTGTCTCACGATATTTTACTTGTCCGAGGTTTGATCATCGGTATCTCCATACCTTGTTCAACCTCGTCTCCGACAAGTACTCTTTACTCGTACCGTGGCATATCATCTCTTGTGAACCAGTCACATGCTTGCAAGCCAATCAGATGACATTCCACCGAGAGGGCCCAGAGTATATCTATCCTTCATGGACAAATCCCACTCTTGATCCATATGCCTCAACTCACACTTTCCGAATACTTAATCCCATCTTTATACCACCCATTTCGCAGTGGCGTTTGATGTAATCAAAGTACCCTTCCGGTATAAGTGATTTACATGATCTCATGGTCGAAGGACTAGGTAACTATGTATCGAAAGCTAATAGCAAGTGGAACTTAATGACGTGATCTTTATGCTACGCTTATTTGGGTGTGTGTCCACTATATCATTCATCTAATGACATAACCTTGTTATTAATAACATCCAATGTTCATGATCACGAAACCATGATCATCTATTAATCAAAAAGCTAGTTATATAAGAGGCTTACTAGGGACTCATTTTTGTTTACATAACACACATGTATCAATGTTTCGGTTAATACAATTATAGCATGGGGTGTAAACATTTATCATAAACACAAAGATATATAATAACCACTTTATTATTGCCTCTTGGGCATATCTCCAACAGTCTCCCACTTGCACTAGAGTCAATAATCTAGTTTACATTTGTAAAGATATAACACCTTGGTCTTCTGGTGCTTTATCATGTTTTGCTTACGAGAGAGGTTTTAGTCAACGGATCTGACACGCTCAGAAATGTATGTATTTTGCAATTCATTTGCGTCTCAACGCATCACTCATTTTCCAAATGAGCCGTCATTAATCATATATGTTCAGTCATCTCGTGGAACCTTAACTCCGCGGTCTGAAATATGTCACTAATATTGTCACACACAATATAGCTTCAAAGTTCTGACACTATCGGAACTACACCAAGTTCTCACAGAACTCCTCGACTTAAACATCCTGAGTCATTGTCAAAACAATGACATATTCTGCCTTCGTTTGTAGAATCCGTCACAATATTTAGAACATATCTAAATCTAGGATAGACAACTTCTAGCTCATTGTGCTACCTTTTAAACAACACTTAGCCTAATTGAGATTTGAAATTTATTTTTATATGTGACCAAAAAAATATCGGTGCAACACTTTACAGCGATTTGTTTGTCATTACCCTATACAAACCTTTTCATGGAAACAACACCTTCTTAATATTTCTATATTGAACTACTTCAATATCCATTCTATGTACTTTGACTTAAACTTATTATATGTTTCAATCTATCTTCATAGATCTTGACACTAAATATGTTTCAGTCCATATTCTTTCATTGAAGTTAATTCTCAATGAAACCTTTTATTCACATCAAGTATATAATTACATCATTTATAATCAACGATATGTCATCTACATAAAGTATTATAAATATGTCTCAGCGCTCCCACTTAATTTCTTGCAAATGCAAGCATCTTCATCGTTTGATGAAATCAAAACTCTTTGACTATTTCATCAGGTGAAGATTCCAACTCCGCGATACTCACTTCATCTAATTGAAGTTCGTATACCTATCTAGTATTCCACGGACTAGCAAAACTCTTGGTTGTATCTTGTATACATCCTTCAGACACACTTCCGGTAAGGAATGTATTTCTGCCATCCTACTATCATATCTCATAAAAGAAATATGTAGCGATTACTAGAAAAATCCACATAGACTATACGAATCGTTTACGGAAGATCTAATCTTATCGTAGTCAACTCTTTGAACTTTGTCGTAAACAACTTTTCGACAAGTCGTGTTTCTTCAAGGATATTCCATCCAAGTCCATTAATTTTATAGATCTATTTACTTTCAAAAATTATTCATCTATCTTGGATTTCATGGCTCATAGCCATTTTAACGGAGTCAGGGCCCATCATAACTTCTTTGTATGTAGTTGGTTTATCATTGTTCAAAATCAATCCTTTGTTCACAAATTATTTATTTGATCACAAAGTAAACCATACCTACAAGGTTCAATAGGAACTTTGATCTCCATGACTATAACATTTTGTAGACATGGGAGCAATGATCATCGTGGCCGCTTCGAACCTATTTCCGATCTGCGCTACTGATCATCATGCTCGGGTTCATAAACCTTATCAAGTTCTATTGTCCTCCCACTCAAATACTTCGCTAGAAAACAATTTCTTGGAAATAAGCAAGTAACATTAACAAACACTTTTGTCTTTTACTTCATAGTGGAAAATTCCCAATCAATCCTCTGGGATAACCAACAAAGACATTCATACAATTTTGGTTGTAAACTTATTTACATATGCTATGCATACCAAAATTTAAGAAAGGACTATTAAGGTTTACACCCATGCCATAACTCGTATGGTGTCATTTCAACGGATCATGATGACGCTCTATTCAGTGTAAAAGTGGTAGTCTCTAAAGCATAATCCACAAAAATATAATGGCTTCATTTTATTTTATCTCATCATTAATCCAACAAAGTTTGGATACGTCTCTTGGATACTACATCATCACTATGATACTCCAAGAAACTTGAGTTGTAGAAAAATTTCATAACTTTCTTAGATGTTCGCTAAAACTCGTAATTCAAATATTTCCACCATGATCCAATCATAGATATTTGACTTTTCTATTACGATGATTTCCACTTCATGCTGAAATTTATTTGAATCCATTCAAATGTTTCAAACTTCTTCCTTATCGAATATATCCACATATATATACTCAATTCATTGTTGGAAGTTTTCATGAAGTAGAAGAATCTCCCGCACACAACTATGCCCGATGAACCACATACATCATCATGTATGTTTCCACTAAGTTAGTTGCCCGTTCAACTCTTGGCCTATGAACGGTATTTCGGTCATTCTCTTTAGAAGAGATTTTGCAAGCGCCAAACGATTCAAAAATCAAATGACTCCAAAAATCCATATGCATGGAGTTTCTTCATGCGTTCCTTTCTAACATGACCTAAATGGCGGTTCCACAAATGAGTGGAATTTAAATCATTTGCCTTATGGCATTTTAGCGTCAGTGTTATGCATGTGTTTTTCACCATAAAGATTTATAATAACTTATCCATTGTACATGGAATACTGTCAAAATTTGAACAACTCAATGTTTTCATTTGACCAGAACAAAATAACAATTATAAAGTTCTTTACTATAAATCTGAAGGGCTATACAGAATGCCAACGACGAATATAATAACACTTTATTTTTGTTCTAGACGTGCATTCCTGTCATATTCCTTGTCAGTCACTTAGGCCATCGTATTCTTGTATTGCGTTGTATTGTATGACATTGATACGTCCATTTTGCATCACTATTTTATATCATAATTAACCGTTATTCATTGATATATTTCATATTTAGAGATGATACTTATGTTATTTCACCTATTTTGCATGTTTCATGATTATTGGAGAATTATTCACCGGAGCCAGGATCTGCTGGAAAAAGCACAGGATACAATATTTCTGAAGATCAGCAATTGACGAAAAAATACACAGCTCCTATTTTCCCAAATGACGGAGCCAGCCAAAGGGAGGCCGAGGAGGGCCGCCATGGGCCCTCCCCATTGGCGCGCGGGCTACCCTGGCGCGCCGCCATGTGGGGAGGGCCCACGACCCCTCAGCCATCTCCCTTCGCGTACTTCATCTATCGAGAACCCTAAGGTGCGGGGAGGCATCGAGGATAGACACGCCGCCTCTACGAGGCGGAAAAACACCAGAGAGAAAAAGAGCTCTCCGGCGGCAGAAATCGTGGGGCTCCCGGAGGGGGAAATCATTGCCATTGTCACCGTCATCGAGCTGGACTTCATTGGGATCATCATCATCATCATCTCCACCATCGACACCGTCATCTCCAACGCTGCACCTCGTCTTCGTTGTAACATCTTGGGTTGAATCTTGATTATTTCATAGGGGAAACTCTCCCGGTGTTGATTACTCCTTGTTATTGATGCTATTGAGTGAAACCATTGGATCAAGGTTTATGTTCAGATTGTTATCCATCATCATATCACCTCTGATCATGTCCATATGATGTCTCGTGAGTAGTTTGTTTAGTTCTTGAGGACATGGGTGAAGTCAAAATGTTAGTAGTGAACTATGTTGAGTAATATTTAATGGTTTGATATTTAAGTTGTGGTGTTATTCTTCTAGTGGTGTCATGTGAACGTCGACTACATGATACTTCACCTTTATGGGCCTAGGGGAATACATCTTGTATTCGTTTGATAATTGTGGGGTTGTCGGAGTGACAGTAAACCTGAACCCCTTGGTATATCGATGCAGGAGGGATAGCAGGATCTCAGAGTTTAAGGCTGTGGTTAGATTTATCTTAATTACTTTCTTGTATTTGCGGATGCTTGCAAGGGGTTTAATCACAAGTATGTATTAGTCCTAGGAAGGGCGGTGCATTAGCATAGGTTCACCCACACAACACTTATCAAAACAATGAAGATTAATCAACTATATGAAGCGAAAGCACTAGACTAAATTCCCGTGTCTCCTCAAGAAAGTTTGGTCATTATAAGTAAACAAATCGGCTTGTCCTTTGTGCTAAAAAGGATTGGGCCACTCGCTGCAATTATTACTCTCGCATTTTACTTACTTGTATTTTATTTATCTGCTATATCAAAACTTCCCAAACTTGAGAGCATTTACGGTGAATCCTTCATCGAAACTGCTTGTCAACACCTTCTGCTCCTCGTTGACACTCTTATTTATCAAAAGTACTACGATACACCCCTATACTTGTGGGTCATCAAGACTATTTTGGCGCCGTTGCCGGGGAGTGAAGCGCTATTGGTAAGTGGAATTGGTAAGGAAAACTTTTCTGTACGTGCTGTTTTTATTTTTGCCTCTGCTATAATTCATTATGGAGAGATCTTCTCTTGAATTCCTATTTGGGAAATCTACTACTACTGCAAAGGTAGTGGATGAGGCGCCAGGTGAGGAAGTGATTCCATATAAAATACCTATGAAAATTATTGAACGTGTTGTGGATAACCGCTATAAGGGGATGGAACTGTCCATCCTGGAGATCATTTATTGTTTTTACATGAATTATGCGGGTTATTCAAGTGTGCAGGTATTTCAATGGATGAAGTTAGGAAGAAATTATTCTCTATGTCGATGTCTAAAGCGGCGCATTGGTATAAACTGCTGAAGGATGGGCATTCTCTTGATTGGAAGGATATTGTGCCTCTATTTTATTCTAAATTCTATCCTCCAAGTGAAATTCACAAAGACCGAAACCGCATATACAATTTCTGGCCTCATGATGGAGAGAGTATTGCCCAAGCATGGGAGAGATTGAAGTCTTTAATGCTCAAATGCCCCATTCATGAGCTTCCGGTAATATCATCGTTGATAATTTCTATGCAAGACTCTCTTTCAAGATAAAACCTTGCTGAATCTTGTTCTGGATCATTCACACGCAACAAAGAAGAGTTTAAATGGGACCTTCTTGATTAGATTCAGGAGAACCTGAAGGATGGGAGAACGACAAAGGTAGAGAGTCGTATAAATTATGATTATGAATGCATTGAAACTTTTATGGATACTGATAAATTTTGAAATATGAGTGCTGCTTATGGTCTTGACTCTCAAGTTGTTGTAAATTTTTATAAAGCTTTTGCCTCTCATTTTGAATTGCCTAGGAAGAATTTTAATAAGTATCATGAACTTTACAAAGATAAAACTGATTCACCTATAGGTAAATGTATTGAAGTTAAAACTGTTGATAGCATTCTTCCTGAAGCCTATATCGAAAAAATTCCTTTTCCTGCTAAAATGGAGTATTCTGTTATAACTAGTGTGGTTAACAAAAGTGCAAAGAAACCTATAGAACCTGAGGAGCAAATAAATGTTGAACTTCTTGTTGCAATAGTTAAAGATCTTGTGACTGAAAATGTAGAAGATGGTCACATCATTTTCGTGAAGATGCTTCTAATATTGTTTCACATCCTAGTAAGTCTAGGAAAGCCAGTGTTCCTATGCTCTCTGTTAGAATTGGTGATCATTGTTATTATGGTTTATGTGATATTGGTGCAAGTTCTAGTGCCATTCCTTATGAGCTTTACAGGGAAATTATGCATGAAATTGGTTCTTGTGAAATTGAAGAAATTGATGTGGTTATTCGGCTAGCTAATAGAGAAACTATCTCTCCTATTGGTATTGTTCGAGATGTAGAAGTTCTATGTGGTAAGATTAAATATCCTGCTGACTTTTTGGTACTTGGTTCTGCTAGTAAGACTTGTCCTATCATTTTTGGTAGACCTTTTCTAAATACTTGTGGAGCTATTATAGATTGCAAGAAAGAAAAAATTGTGACTAGATTTGCTAGTGAATCTTATGAGTTTAATTTCTCTAAATTCCCAAAACTCCTTATGACGCTGAATTGCCTAATGATGACTTTAGAGTTGAACAGCTTGCATCTATTGCTCTTGCTCCTACTAATCCTTTGCAGCAATATTTGGAGGATCACGAGAGTGAAGTCTTTAGGGAAGAAAGGAATGAGCTTGATGAAGATCTAGGTACAACACCACCACCAAAGGAAGATCCTGTTTTTGATTTGAAACCATTACCTGATAATCTTAAGTATGCTTATATTGATGATAAGAAAACATATCTTGTTATTATTAGTGCTAAGCTTTCAGATTTTGAGGAAGAAAGATTATTGGAAATATTGAAGAAACATCTAGGAGCTATTGGCTACACTCTTGATGACTTGAAGGGGATTTCTCCCTCTATTTGCCAACATGCCATCAACATGGAAGATGATGCAAAGCTGTTGTTGAACATCAGCGTCGTCTAATTCCTAAGATGAAGGATGTGGTAAGGAACGAGGTATTGAAACTTCTTGAAGCTGGTATTCTATATCCTATTGCTGATAGTAGATGGGTTAGTCCTGTACATTGTGTTCCTAAGAAAGGAGGAATAGCTGTTGTACCTAATGATAATGATGAGCTCATTCCTCAAAGAGTAGTTGTAGGGTATAGAATGTGCATTGATTTTCGTAAGGTTAATAAAGTTACTAAGAAAGATCATTACCCTTTACCATTTATTGATCAAATGCTAGAAAGGTTATCTAAAAATACTCATTTCTGCTTTCTTGATGGTTATTCTAGGTTTTCACAAATTGTTGTTAGAGCTAAAGATCAAGAGAAAACCACTTTCACTTGTCCCTATGGAACTTATGCTTATAGGTGTATGCCTTTTGGTTTATGTAATGCTCTTGCTACTTTTCAAAGATGCATGTCTGCTATTTTTCATGGCTTTTGTGAAAAGATTGTAGAGGTTTTCATGGATGATTTTAAATCTACGGGAATTCTTTTGATACTTGTTTAAACCTTGATAAAGTTTTGCGAGATGTGAAGAAACTAACCTTGTTCTTAATTGGGAGAAATGCCACTTTATGGTTAATGAAGGAATTGTATTGGGGCATAAAATTTCTGAGAGAGGTATCGAAGTTGATAGAGCTAAAGTTGAAGCAATTGAGAAGATGCCCTTGATACGTCTCCAACGTATCTATAATTTCTGATGTTCCATGCTAGTTTTATGACAATACCTACATGTTTTGTTCACACTTTATGATGTTTTTATGCATTTTCCAGAACTAACCTATTAACAAGATGCCGAAGTGCCAGTTCTGTTCTGTTTTGGTTTCAGAAATACTACACGAAATATTCTAATTGGACGAAACAAAAGCCCAAGACCTTATTTTCCACGGAAGGTTCGAGAGACCGAGAGGGGCCAGAGGAGAGACCAGGGCCCCACCCCACATGGCGGCGCGACCGGGGGGCCCCTATGGTGTGGGTCCTCGGGACCCCTCAGGCTGCCCTTAGCCTATATATTCTCGCCTCGAAAACCCTAAAAACATAAGCCACGGGACGAGAAAAGTTACGCAGCCGCCGCCATCGCGAAGTCAAGTTCGGGGACAGAATCTGTTTCGGCATGCCGCCGGGATGGGGAATTGCCCCGGAATCCATCTCCATCGACACCATCGCCATCTTCATCGCCGTTGTTGTCTCCCATGATGAGGAGGAGTAGTTCTCCCTCGAGGCTGAGGGCTCTACCGGTAGCTATGTGGTTAATCTCTCTCTCATGTACCTCAATACAATGATCTCATGAGCTGCCTTACATGATTGAGATCCATATGATGAGCTTTGTATCACTATTAATCTATGTGCTGCTCTAGTGATGTTATTAAAGTAGTCTATTCCTCCTCCATGATGTAAAGGTGACGGTGTGTGCATCATGTAGTACTTGGCGTAGGTTATGATTGTAATCTCTTGTAGATTATGGAGTTAACTATTACTATGATAGTATTGATGTGATCTATTCCCCCTTTCATAGCTTAAAGGTGACAGTGTGTATGCTATGTTAGTACTCGGTCTAAATTGCAACGGTCTATTATGCTCTAGAGGTTACTTAAATATGAATGCCGAATGTTGTGGAGCTTGTTAACTCCGGCTTGAGGGAGCTCTTGTAGCCCTACACAATGAATGATGTTTGTTATCCAACAAGAGAGTGTATGTAGCACAAGTGAGGAGAAGTTATTTATTTATTATGTGATCAATGTTGAGAGTGTCCACTAGTGAAAGTAGGATCCCTAGGCCTTGTTTCCAAATACTGCAAACATCGCTTATTTCTTTGTTACCGCATCTTTACTTCTGCAATATTACCACCATCTATACCACGTGTTTTGCTATCTCTTCGCGAACTAGTGCACCTATACATCTGACAAGTGTATTAGGTGTGTTGGGGACACAAGAAACTTCTTGTATCTTAATTGCAGGGTTGCTTGAGAGGACTATCTTTGACCTCTACCTCCCTGAGTTCGATAAACCTTGGGTGATTCACTTAAGGGAAACTTGCTATTCTACAAACCCTGCTCTTGGAGGCCCAACACGTCTACAAGAATAGAAGCACACGTAGACATCAAGCTATTTTGGCGCCGTTGCCGGGAGGTAAGGTAAAAGGTATTCACATCTTCCGACCACTAAGATATTTCCTAGCACTGTTGCCGGTGTGTGAGTGCTCGAAGGTATGTCCTTTAGATTCTGCAATTAAATCTTTTTGTTTCTTGTTTTTATTTTCACTAGTTAGGCTTAATGGAAAACAACAACAAAATTAGAGATCTTTATAGTATTTATCTTGAGTTAGGACATGAGGTGTTTGAAGAGAAAATTAAAAAACCCATGGAACTTTGTTTGCCAAATAGTTGTAGCAATGTTTTTAGCATGAACTCTTTGAACACTATTATTGCTAATGCTATGGAAGAATTTAAGCTTGGGGAAGCTGGTTTTGAGGAGCATGATATTTTTAGTCCCCCAAGCATGGAGGAGAAAATTTACTTTGATGATACTTTGCCTCCTATTTATGATGATTACAATGATGAATATGATATTTTCAGTCCACCTACTATTGAGGAGAAAATTAATTATGATTACAATATGCCTCCTATATATGATGATTATGGTGATGAGAATAATAATGATAGCTATCTTATTGAATTTGCTCCCACTACAATTAATAGTAATGACTATGCTTATGTGGAGAGCAATAATTTTATGCATGTAGCTCATGATAAGAATGTTTCATGTGATACTTATATTGTTGAGTTTGTCAATGATGGTACTGAAAGTTATTATGAGAGAGGGAAACATGGTTATATGCATCTTAATAATATTAAATTTCCCCTCTTTATGTTGAGAATCTTGAAGTTGAACTTGTGTTGCCTTTTATGCTTGTTGCTATGTGCTTTCAGTACTTGTTCTCTTACAAGATTCATTTTCATAGGAAGTGGGTTAGGCTTAAATGTGTTTTGAATTTGCTTCTTGATGCTCTCTTTTGCTTCAACTCTTATTTCTTGTGCGAGCATCATTAAAATTGAGCCCATCTTAATGGCTATAAAGAAAGCACTTCTTGGGAGATAACCCATGTTTTTATTTTGCTACTGTTTTGTTGTGTCTTGGAAGTTGTTACTACTGTAGCAACCTCTCCTTATCTTTATTTTCTTGCATTGTTGTGCCAAGTAAAGTCTCTAATAGGAAGTTGATACTAGATTTAGATTTCTGCGCAGAAACAGATTTGCTGTCTGTCACGAATTCGCGTCCTTCTCTCTGTAGAAGAATAAAAAAATCTGCCAATTTACATGCGTGATCCTCAGATATGTACGCAACTTTCATTAGTTTTGAGTTTTTCCATCTGAGCAAGTTAAGTGCCTCAGAAAAATTCGTCTTTACGGACTGTTCTGTTTTGACAGATTCTGCCTTTTGTTTCGCATTGCCTCTTTTGCTATGTTGAATGGATTTCTTTGTTCTATTAACTTTCAGTAGCTTTGTGCAATGTCCAGAAGTGTTAAGAATGATTGTGTCCTCTTTGAACATGTGAATTTTTATTATGCACTAACCCTCTAATGAGTTTGCTTTAAGTTTGGTGTGGAGGAAGTTTTCAAGGATCAAGAGAAGAGGATGATATAATATGATCAAGAAGAGTGAAAAGTCTAAGCTTGGGATGCCCCGTGGTTCATCCCTGCATATTTCAAGAAGACCCAAGCATCTAAGCTTGGGGATGCCCAAGGCATCCCCTTCTTCATCGACAACTTATCGGGTCACTTCTAGTGAAACTATATTTTTATTCCGTCACATCTTATGTACTTTACTTGGAGCGTCTGTATTGCTTTTATTTTTGTTTTGTTATTTTCATTCTCTGAATAAAATCGGATCCTAAACATCCTTGTGTGGGAGAGAGACACGCTCCGCTTTTTCATTTGAACACTTGTGTTCTTCGCTTTTACTTTTAATGTTCAATGGCAAAAGTTGATCGCTTCATCATTGTTATTTGGTTGGAAACAGAAAATGCTTCATGTGGTAATTGGTATATTGTCTTGAATAATTTGATACTTGGCAATTGTTTTGAGCTCTCATTGATCATGTTTAAGCTCTTGCATCATGTACTTTGCACCTATTAATGAAGAACTACATTAGAGCTTGTTGAAATTTGGTTTGCATGATTGGTCTCTCTAAAGTATAGATATTTTCTGGTGAAGTGTTTAAACAACAAGGAAGACAGTGTAGAGTCTTATAATGCTTGCAATATGTTCTTATGTAAGTTTCGTTGTATAGGTTCATACTTGTGTTTGCTTCAAACAACCTTGCTAGCCAAGCCTTGTACTGAGAGGGAATACTTCTCATGCATCCAAAACCTTGAGCCAAAACCCATGCCATTTGTGTCCACCATACCTACCTACTATGTGGTATTTCTCTGCCATTCAAAAGTAAATTACTTGAGTGCTACCTTTAAAATTTCATTCCTTATCTTTGCAATATATAGCTCATGGGAAAATAGCTTAAAAACTATTGTGGTGATGAATATGTAGCTATGTATCTTAGTTCTTATAAGTTGCTTGTTGAGCGGTAACCATGTTTCTGGGGACGCCATCAACTTTTACACCTTTGTTGAATATCATGTGAGTTGCTATGCATGTTCGTCTTGTCTGAAGTAAGGGTGATTTATCATGATCAAATGGTTTGAGTATGCATATTGTTAGAAGAACATTGGGCCGCTAACCAAAGCCATGTATCATGGTGGAAGTTTTCAGTTTGGACATTAATCCTCAATCTCTTATGAGAATATTATCTGTTGTTGAATGCTTATGCATTAAAGAGGAGTCCATTATCTGTTTTCTATGTTGTCTCGGTATGGATGTCCTTAGTTGAGATCTATCAAAATCGAGAAATAAAATGCGATTTATCTCCTTGGACCTTTGTACAGGCGGCATAGAGGTACCTTTGTGACACTTGGTTGAAACATATGTTATGCAATGATAATCCATGTAAATCCAAGCTAATTAGGAAAGGTGCGGGCACTATTGGTATTCGATGCATGAGGCTTGCAACTTGTAGGAATTTTTATGCATAACACATATGAATTATTACTACCGTTGACAAAATTGTTTCTATGTTTTCAAAATAAAAAGCTCTAGCACAAAAATAGTAATCCATGCTTCCCTCTGCGAAGGGCCTTTCTTTTACTTTATGTTGAGTCGGTTTACCTATTTCTATCTTAGAAGCAAACACTTGTGTCATGTGTGCATTGATTATTACATGTTTACTTATTGCACTCATTATATTACTGTATGTTGACAATTATCCATGAGATATACATGTTACAAGTTGAAAGCAATTGCTGAAACTTAATCATCCTTTGTGTTGCTTCGAAACCTTCTACTTTGAATCTATTGCTTTATGAGTTAGCTCTTATGCAAGTCTTTTTGATGCTTGTCTTGAAAGTGCTATTCATGAAAAGTCTTTGCTATATGATTTAGTTTTTTCCACGGAAGGCAGAGGGCGAGAGGGACCGAGAGGGAGCCGAGCCCACATGGCGGCGTGCCAAGGGGCGCGCCCCTATGGTGTGGGTCCCCAGGACCCCTCAGGGCTGCCCTTCCGCCTATTCTCTCCGCCTCGAAAAGCCTAAAAACATAAGCCACGTGATGAGAAAAGTTACGCGGCCGCCGCCATGTGAAGTCAAGTTGAGACAGAATCTCTGTTAAAATGCCGGACGGAGAATTGCCCGGAATCCATCTCCATCGACACCACCGCCATCTTCATCGCCGTTGTTGTCTCCCATGATGAGGAGGGAGTAGTTCTCCCTCGAGGCCCAGGGCTACCGGTAGCTATGTGGTTAATCTCTCTCTCATGTACCTCAATACAATGATCTCATGACTGCCTTACATGATTGAGATCCATATGATGAGCTTTGTATCACTATTAATCTATGTGCTGCTCTAGTGATGTTATTAAAGTAGTCTATTCCTCCTCCATGATGTAAAGGTGACGGTGTGTGCATCATGTAGTACTTCGCATAGGTTATGATTGTAATCTCTTGTAGATTATGGAGTTAACTATTACTATGATAGTATTGATGTGATCTATTCCCCCTTTCATAGCTTAAAGGTGACAGTGTGTATGCTATGTTAGTACTCGGTCTAAATTGCAACGGTCTATTATGCTCTAGAGGTTACTTAAATATGAATGCCGAATGTTGTGGAGCTTGTTAACTCCGGCTTGAGGGAGCTCTTGTAGCCCTACACAATGAATGATGTTTGTTATCCAACAAGAGAGTGTATGTAGCACAAGTGAGGAGAAGTTATTTATTTATTATGTGATCAATGTTGAGAGTGTCCACTAGTGAAAGTAGGATCCCTAGGCCTTGTTTCCAAATCCGCAAACATCGCTTATTTTTTACATTTACTTCATCTGCCCAATGTACCACCATCTATACCACGTGTTTTGCTATCTCTTCGCCGAACTAGTGCACCTATACATCGACAAGTGTATTAGGTGTGTTGGGACACAAGAGACTTCTTGTATCTTAATTGCGGGGTTGCTTGAGAGGACTATCTTTGACCTCTACCTCCCTGGTTCGATAAACCTTGGGTGATTCACTTAAGGAAACTTCTGATGTTCTACAAACCTCTGCTCTTGGAGGCCCAACACTGTCTACAAGAATAGAAGCACACGTAGACATCAGCCCTATCCTAGGGATGTTAAAGGTATTCGTAGTATTCTTGGTCACGCTGGTTTTTATAGGAGATTTATTAAAGATTTATCTAAAATTTCAAAGCCTCTTACTAATCTTCTTTAAAAAGATGTATCTTTTATTTTTGATGATGATTGTAAGGAAGCTTTTGAAACTTTAAAGAAAGCCTTAACAACTGCTCGTGTAGTTGAACCTCCTGATTGGAATTTACCTTTTGAAATTATGTGTGATGCTAGTGATTTTGCTGTAGGTCTGTTCTTGGACAGCGAGTAGATAAAAAATTAAATGTTATTCATTATGCTAGTAAGACTCTAGATCGTTGCTCAAAGAAATTATGCTACAACTGAAAAAGAGTTATTAGCCGTAGTTTTATCTTGTGACAAGTTTAGACCTTATATTGTTGATTCAAAAGTCACAGTTCATACTAATCATGCATGCTGCAATTAGGTACCTTATGGAAAAGAAAGATGATAAGCCAAGGCTTATTAGATGGGTGCTTCTTTTGCAAGAATTTGATTTACATATTGTAGATAGGAAAGGTGTTGATGTGTTGCTGATAATTTGTCTAGATTGGAAAATATTGCTTATGATCATGTTCCTGTTAATGATAGTTTTCCAAATGAACAATTCGATGTAATAAAGGTGAGCTCGCGAGATAGTCCTTGGTATCTTGATTATGCTAACTTTATCGTTTGAAGTATTTGCCTCCAACCTTTTCAGCAACAAAGGAGGAAATTCTTTTATGACTTGAGACATTATTTTTGGGATGACCCACACTTATATAAATAAGGAGTGGATGGTGTTATGCGAAGATGTGTCCCCGAATATGAACAACAAGAGATATTGAGTAAGTGTCATGGTAGTGCTTATGGAGGACATCACGCCGGAGATAGAACTGCACAAAAGGATCTACAGTCAGGTTTTTATTGACCGACTCTCTTTAAAGATGCAAGAAAGTTTATTTTGTCTTGTGATGAATGTCAAAGAGTTGGTAATATCTCTAGACTCAATGAAATGCCTATGAATTATACTCTTGTTATTGAACCATTTGATTGTTGGGGATTTGACTTCATGGGTCCTTTCCCTTCTTCAGAAGGTAACACTCATATACTTGTCGCTGTTGATTACGTTACTAAATGGGTGGAAGCCATACCCACAAAAAGTGTTGATGGTGAGAGCTCTTTAAAAATGCTTTTAGATGTTATTTTCCTAGATTTGGAGTACCTAGATATATTATGAATGATGGAGGTTCTCACTTTATTCATGGTGGTTTTAGAAAAACTCTTGCTAAATATGGTATTAATCATAGAATTGCTTCAGCTTATCATCCTCAAACTAGTGGGTAAGTAGAATTATCAAATAGAGAAATTAAATCTATCCTGGGAAAGACTGTTAATAAATCTAGAAAAATTTGGGCTAGTAAGTTAAAGGAAGCATTGTGGGATAGAACTGCTTATAAAAATCCTATGGGAATGTCTCCTTATAAAATGGTTTATGGAAAAGCTTGTCATTTACCTTTAGAACTAGAACACAAAGCTTATTGGGCTGTAAAGAACTTAATAAAGATTTTAAACTTAGGTAAGAAAAGGTTGCTACAATTGAGTTCTTTAGATGAATGGAGAAGTGAAGCTTATGAAAATGCTAACTTTTTAAGGAGAAAGTTAAGAAATAGCATGATAGAAGAATTATTAAAGAGAATTTAATGTTGGAGATAAAGTCCTATTGTATCGGTCTCGTCTCGGATTTTTGCAGGAAAATTGCTCTCAAAATGGGAAGTACCATATGTCATTGTGGAGGTGTATCGTTCGGGGCAATAAAAATTGTTGCTTGAAAGATGATGCCACACAAGTGGTGAATGGACAAAGACTCAAACATTATATTTCTGGAGATTCTTATAATGAAGATGTTGATGTTATTCAAGTGGTGACTCCGAAACCTTCATCAAATACCAAATTGATAGTTCTGCAGAGTTCGACTTAATAGTAACAGTTTTGGTAGTAAAAGTCCACGTTTAACTTTAGAACAATATTTCTGCTATTTTTGGAAAATATGAAAAATTACGAGATCGAATCGGAGTGGAGGAGATGCACGAGGGCACGTCCCCACATGGGGGCGCGGGCCCCACTGTCACATCCCGAAATTTTCTAATTTTTGGAATGTAAAATAAAAATAAATTTGATGCTTGATTATTTGAACTTGATTGAAATTTCATAAAGAATTAGAACTTTTTAAAGTTATTTACAATTTAATTTAAAAATAGTGTTTTCTAAGACTTTTGGTTTTAAAGTTTTTTTTCAAAATCAAACCTGTTTTAGCTTTCAAGGTTTTCAAATCTTTAATGGATTTCTATTTAAGAAAATAAAACTATAGAAAACTATACTTGCAAAATAATGCCCAAGTAGCCATATAGGCAAAGTGCATATAATTATTATTTTATATTAACAAATGGATTTTAAACAGGTTTCTTATTATCCTAAAACACTATTTTGATTTTACAATTTTTTTGTTAATTTGTTTGGTATGCGTATGTTGAAACTATTGTCACATAGCCGTAATGACATAGTCGTAATAAAATGATATAAAATAATAATTTATAAAATTTAAGTTCTTTTGTTGTTCTATGCCAAGCAAAATAATTTTACAAACTTATAGAAATTTGATTCACTTAAATCGGAGTTAGGAAACTCATTTTATCAAAGAAACATGTAATAGATAAAAAGGAAAAAAAAGAAAACGGGCCGGCCAGTGGACCGACCGGCCCAGTAGGCAAGCAGGCGGCCAAGGCCCAGCTGGCCGAACGACCGGCCATCGATCGGTTCGGTCGAGGAACGAAAAATCCCATATTTATAAAACTTATCTTCACTTAAACGCACTTTTCTGGGTATCGTTACATAAAGACCGACCTTCCCGAAAGGAAGTCGGCTCCCATCCGCTCAACACGTGGCATCGCTGGAAATCTCTCCGCGCGTCGTACGTCTGGCCGCAACAGAGTCCCGCCTCTCAGCGAACGAATCCCGCGCGTACCCACAAGCATGAATATGAAACAGACGGAAGTACAAACCGGCGCTTGCATGCATGGACAGTGGCGAAGGACGAAAAAAAATTAAGGTAGGGCGTATTTTGAATGATGCAAATACCAAATAGTCCTAAAAAGTAGTAATATCTCAATACAATAAATTTTTTTTGATTATAAGTATAATCTAAGAAAACATACCAATAATGCCAACTCAACAGCAAAACTTTGCATCTTCTTAAAAAAATATGATGTAATTCAAATAATCAAGACGTTTGTTTATCCTCGTTCGATGCACAACTCGATTTTTATTGTATTTGTTGCTATAAAATTCCTTTCAGTTGTTGATGTCGTCACGGGTAAACCCTATGTCATCTTAATGGAGTAATAACGCGGTCGGAGAAAGTATTACTTGTCTTTAAAATATCTAAAAATCTGCAATTCTACAAGTATGTATAATGAATAACTCGAGCTTATCTTCTATATACTAGGGTACATTCAATGATAAATCTCTGTAATACAAGCAATATTATTCACATTGAATCTAGAATACGAGTTTATATTTGGAGGTAAAAATAGTCTATGTTTTTGGCCTGTAATCGATTTTGCGCAGTGTTTTTACTGAAACACGCATAACTTTCTCATACGGAGTCCGTTTTCGATGTATGACCACTCAAAATTTTCAGAAAAAACATACGCATCTAAGTGTATTCATCAAAAATCAAGGTAGGGCGGCTGCCCTACCTTGCCCTACTGGGAGCTCCGCCCCTGTGCATGGATTAGTACTTGGGGAACGCCACGATAGATTAGTACCTACGCCGTTCACATGCATGGATCAGTTATACCAAACTGTGAATGCATTCCCGTACGCGCGTCGCGTTCCGCATGTACTCGCTCCGCGCTAGTGCTGGTTAGCGCTGGTGACACAACACATGAGTACAGTTACGTATAACAAACGAGTACAGTTGCGTACATCATACGACTACAGTGATGCACAGGAGCGAGTACAGTCGCGCACATGAGCGAGTACAGTCGGGCAGACGAGCGAGTACATTCGCGCAGACGAGCAAGTACAGTGGCGCACAAGAGCGAGTACACTCGGACACACGAGCAGGTACATGTATAGAAGTACAGTGCCGCACACGAGCAAGTACAGTCGCACACACGACCATGTACAGTCGCGCACACGAGCGAGTACTAGTACAGAAGTACAGTCGTGCACACGAGCGAGTACTGGTACAGAAGTACAGTCGAGCACACGAGGAAGTACTAGTACAGAAACACAGGTACAGTAGCGCACATGAGTAAGTACAGTTATTGAGTAAAGGGAAAACTGCATCAAATACACAAAAAACAGAAGTACTTATCAGTTGAAGCAGAAGTACAGTTAGGTACACACCACGATTACAACCACACTAGTATTGGAAGTACGAAAAAAAAAGTACCTCGAAACCTATCAATATGGGATCTAGTTTTGAAGATCTCGACGCGATGATCTCAAAAGTGAAAACGGCTCGTAATTTGGATTTACGGTTCGCAAGATATTTTATTTTGAAAAACGAATCTAAAAAATAAAGGGAAAACTGGACCATTCCCTGTCTTTCTCGCTCCTTTCCTATCCCATCTTGATTCCCCTTGCGACACTTGGCGGGCAGGGAGACCACTTCCCACAAAAATTCTGGCACCACAGCGCGCCACTTGTCGCCTGCGGAGGGAGTTGTCTTCCCTTCGCGAAGGTCGGCCTTTTTTTAACAATTTCGCACTTTTCTTAAGCTACACAACTCGGAATTTAGATTCGTTTGTTTTCAGGCGTTCCTAACTTTGAGGCCCACCTTTTCCACCGACCTATGTCCTATATAAACCATCCAGCAGGTCGCAGTTTCGTTTTCCCTTTGCTCTTCTCGAAACCCTACACCAACGAAATCTTGACTCGTTGTTTTGACCACCATAACCATCTCAAATCGCTTTGAGCTCTACACGAAAGTTGTATATCTCGTCGAGATCTTTCAATCCCGACCACTCTCATCTCTTTTCGTTCACCATACACGGAGATTTTTTCTTCGCAAGCCGTCAGATCTGACAGAGGGAATCTGATGAGGTCTAAGACCCCGATTGTGGCCCGATCTCGCGAATGACCCAAGAATCAAAGGGGGAAAGAGGGGGAGAGGCGGAAGAGCACGAGGACACACGAAGATCCACGCACACCAACCGATACAATCGATGCTTACCCTCACGGCTCGATGGACCAATGTAGAATCATTTGCAGGAGACTGGAGTAGAATTGGGAGAGCAGTGGGAGGACGAATCAAGGAGTGGGAGAGAGTGGATACACTAGAATCTCTCACTACCAAATTCATACATCCACAAGGATGGCCTTGATTACAGAGGGATGATACCCAAGGAGACTAAGCTCAAAGTTAGGTTTGAGTTCTAAACAAGTCTAAACGATGAGGAGGTTCAGCTACTTATAGGGCAACCAACAAGGGGCGAGCAGTGCGCGAATGGATAAGTTAAGGCAGTTTGGTGGGGTATTCCGTCGGATCCGGTTGTCGTCCGTCGAGTGACTGTGACCGGGCTGTCCGGCCAAAGTCGATCGGCGGGCTTTGTGACCGGGCTGCCCAGGTCATGGGTCGATTGCCCGATGCTCTGGAATCTGAAGAATCGGTCTTGGGCCGATGGTCGTCCGTCTGAGGGCGCGGTTTGCGCCGGTTGACCGGGCACTGTGGCGGGCGTCCGGTCGTGGGTCGGTCCGGCCGGGTCTGGGCCGACAGCGTCCGTCTCTTCCTTGACTCCTCCCGAGCGACGTCGGCCAACTTCAGATCATCTCCATGTCCATTTGCTTCTCTCCTTCCCTGACATTGGCTTGTCCTCCTCTGGGGTCTTGATGTGCCTTGTACCTAATGACACATAGCATTTCGGCATGAGGTAGCATTCCATCCAATGGGGTACGGAGGTCGAGGGTAGTGAGGAGCGAGTTCACCTTGTCATGTATCGCTTTAGCTCGAGCCCTTGTCATTGGTCCACTTGGGGGACTTGTTGGTCTTGGTGAGGAGGTGTCCGAAGGCCCCCATCATCTCCCCTTGGGAGAGAGTCGTCCTCGACTCTTGTTCCTCCTCATCTCCATGATAGGGTGAGAGATGAGATGTTGAAAGTGTTGCTGCAAGTACTTGGATGTTGGTATGTCGATGACGTAGGCGTTGTTGTTGATGTGCTTGAGGACCTTGAAAGGCCCATCTCCTCTTGGCTTGAGCTTGGAGTTGCGTTCTTGCGAACGTTTCTTTCCTTAGGTGGATCCAAAGGTCTCCTTCTTCAAACGCGTTCCTTTTTCTTGGCGTTGAGGCGGTTAGCTTGGCGAAGGACATGCTCTTGTATGGTTGCTCTTGTCTCTTCATGTAGTTTCTTCATGGCGGTGGTGCGCTCGTCGAAGTCCATGTTCGTCCTTTCATGAAGAGGTAGTGGGAGGATGTCGAGTGCCGTTGGAGGTTCGAATCCATGAGACGATCATGAAGGGACTCCGTGAAGTGTGGAGTGCTTGGCTCGATTGTGGGCGAACTCCGCATGGGGTAGGCAATCTTCCCATGACTTCAAATTTGTCTTCACAAGGGTGCGGAGAAGTGTGGAGAGGCCGATTGACCACTCCGGTTTGTCCATCGGTTTGAGGGTGCGAGGACGGTGAGAACAAGAGCTTCACTCCAAACTTCGCCATGAGCGACTTCCATAGGTAACTCATAAACTTGACGTCTCGATCCGACACAATGCATGCTTGCCGGTATTCCATGTAGGCGAACCACTTCCCCGAAAAACAATGAAGCAATGTGTGAAGCATCATCGCTCTTATGACATGGTATGAAATGAGCCATTTTAGAGAACCTATCCACTACCACAAATATTGAGTCATGACCATGTTTTGTGCGTGGTAAGCCAATACAAAGTCCATGCTTATGTCCAGACCAAGGTGCATATGGAATGGGTAAAGGCATGTAAAGACCATAGGGATTGGAAGTAGACTTAGCTTGTAAGCATGTTGTACATCGTCAAAGGCGTTCCACGTCGCGGTACATTCTTGGCCAATAGTAGTGGGTTGAGAGCATGGCATATGTCTTCTCTCGTCCAAAGTGACCCATGATACCACCTCCATGTGACTCTTGCAAAAGCAACTTACGAAGAGAAGACTCGGGAATGCAAATCTTGTTAGCTTTAAACAAGTAGCCATCATGCAAATAGAAATCATCAAATCCGTGGTCAATGGAACACTTGGCAAAGATTGGTCCAAAGAAAGCGTCGGAAGGGTAAAGTTCTTTGATCTCCTCAAGACCCAAAATGTGAAACTCCAAGCGGGTGAGTAGAAGAGTAATCTTGCGGGAAAGTGCATCCGCAACCACATTTTCCTTGCCCTTTTTGTATTTGATAACATAAGGGAAGGACTCTATGAACTCAACCCACTTAGCATGTCTCTTGTTCAAATTGTGTTGACTTTTCAAATACTTCAAGGACTCATGATCCGAATGGATAACAAACTCTTTTGGCCAAAGGTAATGTTGCCAAACTTCGAGAACACGAACCAAAGCATAAAGCTCCTTGTCATATATAGGATAGTTGAGGCGTGCGCCATCCAACTTCTCGCTATAGTATGCCACGGGTTTTCCATTTTGCATGAGGACACCCACCAATCCCAAGGCCACTCGCATCACATTCTATCTCAAATGTTTGAGTGAAGTCGGGAAGAACAAGTAATGGTGCCTCGGTGAGTCTCTTTTTCAATTCATCAAAAGCGTTTTGTTGTGCTTTGCCCCAAACAAACGGAACATTCTTTTTAGTAAGCTCATTTAAAGGGCAAGCGATGGTGCTAAAATCTTTCACAAATCGGCGGTAGAAACCCGCAAGTCCATGAAAACTCCGAACTTGACCAACATTTGTGGGAGTGGGCCAATTATGGATGGCCTCAATCTTGGAAGAATCAACTTCAATCCCGTTGGCGGAAACCACAAAACCAAGAAAAACCAATTTGTTTTGAGCGAAATGGAATTTTGGGAGGTTGGCAAAGAGCTTCTCGTGGCGCAAGATGCATAAGACTTCTCTCACATGTTGAACATGGTCCTCGAGATTTTTGCTATAGATGAGGATATCATCAAAGTAAACAACCACGCTCTTGCCAATAAGAGGTCGAAAAATGTGATTCATAAGACGCATGAAGGTCGAAGGAGCATTTGAAAGACCAAATGGCATGACAAGCCATTCATATAGACCAAGCTTGGTCTTGAATGACGTCTTCCATTCATCACCAATTGCCATGCGAATTTGGTGGTAGCCACTACGTAAATCAATCTTAGAGAAAATGGTGGCACCACTCAATTCATCAAGCATGTCGTCTAAACGCGGAATGGGATGGCGATAACGGACGGTAATGGCATTGATGGGTCGACAATCCATACACATCCGTTCGTCTCATCGGTTTAGGCACAAGAAATGACGAGACGGCACAAGGGCTAAGGCTTTCTCGGACGTACCCTTTAGCGAGGAGGTCTTGTATTTGGCGTTGGATCTCCTTGGTATCTTCGGGTTGGTGCGGTAGGCGGCGCGGTTTGGTAGGAGCGCCGGGTATGAAGTCGATGCGATGCTCGATGCCAGCGGTGGTAGTCCATGAGGTAGTTCGTCGGGAAAGACGTCTTGGAACTCCTTCAAAAGACAACAAAGACGGAGGAATGTTGGTTAAGTCGTTAGTCTCCGACGAGAGGCCCTTGCAAATGAGCACGTAGTGTATGGTGGTGGATGGGTTGTCGTTCACTTCTCTCCACTCGCTTTTGGTGGCTAGGAGGACACTCTTTCTCTCACTCATATGTGGGGGTGGCGCTCACTCTCTTTTTGGTGGGTAGCTCCCTCTCCTCTCAACTCACTATGGTGGGTGTTGTGTTGTGCCCTCGCTAAAGCATTCGCATTGTCGGCGTTGATTTGGCTAGGAGTCATTGGGCGAAGCTCGAACTTCTTGTCCTTGACCTTGAAGGTGTATGCATTGGAGTAACCATCATGTGTGGCCTTCTTGTCAAATTGCCATGGGCGGCCAAGCAACATGTGGCACACGGTCATGGGTACCACGTCACACTCAACGGTGTCTTCATAGGGTCCTATCTTGAAGTTGACGGTGACGGTGTGTTGAATCTTGACATTGCCCTTGTCGCTCAACCATTGAACATGGTATGGATGAGGATGCTTGCGAAGCGTGAGGTTGAGCTTCTCACATAACTCGGTGCTTGCCAATTGTGGCAACTCCCACCATCGATGATGACCTTGATTGACTTGCCACCAATGCCGGCACGCGTTTGGAAGATGTTGCATCTTTGGTCTTCCATAGCTTGGGGTTGAGTGGTGAGCACTCTTGTGACCACAAGAGAATGACTTGGATCGTGTGTGCATAAGAGAGGGTCTTCTCCACTTTCTTCATCATAGTCTTCCTCATTAGCAACGGCGGCTTGCACTAGGGCTTCATATTCGCCCTCACTTAGCGTCTCTGTCACCATTCTCCATAGTGATCATAACCTTGGTGTTCTTGCACTCAAAGGACTTGTGGCCTTGAGTACCACACTTGAAGCAAGTGACATTGGAGGGTCCCGTAGATGCCTTGTAGGAGGCGGTGGAGGATACCGTTTGCTTCATGCGACTTTGGATAGAAGGTTGCTTGGAAGGTGTAGAGGATGCGGTTGGCTTGACACTTGTTGTGGGAGTTGATGTAGCAAGTTGGAGGCGAAGTATTGCTTGGACTTCGAGTACTTGATGTCCTCACTTGACGCTCGGCCTTGGAAGCTTGGTGAACCAACTCAACCATGTTGGAGTATTGTTGGGACTCCACAATCCTCTTGATGGGGTAGTTGAGGCCATTGAAGAACCTAGCAATGGTTTGGTTCTCGGACTCTTGGATGTTTGCTCGCATCATAGTTAGCTCCATCTCCTTGAAGAATTCCTCAACGGTCTTGGTGCCTTGCTTCAACTTTTGTAGCTTGTTGAAGAGATCGGTCTTGTAGTGTGTAGGGACAAAGCGAGCTTGCATCTCCTCCTTCATGTCTTCCCAAGTATCAATTGGAGGATCCCCTTTTCTTCCCTAAGAGTGACACCTTGTTCCCACCAAGTATTGGCATAATCTTCAAACTCGAGGGAGGCCATGGCTACTTTCTTGGCACCGGAGTAGTTGTGGATGCGGAAGATCTTGTCAACCTTGAGTGCCCATGAGAGGTAGGCCTCGGCGTCGTCTTCACCCTTGAACCTGGGCATGTTGAACTTGAGTTTCCCATACATGTTTTCTTCATCTTCCAAGTTTCGGCGGCGAGGACGGATGCCTTCATCTCTTGCGGCTTGAGGTGGTAGAGGAGGTCTTCCACGGCCAACCATAGCATTGGGTTGGCGGTTGAGGTGAACACTAGCTTCACTTGGCTCACGTTGATGAAGTTGTTGTGGATCTTGACGAGGTTGTTGACGTTGTCCAATGTTGGCCCTCTCATCTTGATCATGTTGTGGTTGTCCTCGGCCCCTTTGGTCATGGCGAGGATGGTTCCGAAGGTCACGCCTTGGTGGATCTTGATGACCTTGGTCTTGAGCATCCACATGGGCTTGACGATGAGGTGCCGGGTCCATGTTGTGGAGGACGTTGTCTTGGGGTTGGTCGTCATGCCCATGGTGGGCATGGCGAGCCGCTTGATGACGATCTTGGTGAAGAGCTTGGTCTTGTTGAGGATGCTCATGAGGACGAGCATGGCGATGGAACTCTCCGCGCCTTGAGTTTGAGCGAGAATCATCATGACGAGCGTGCGGTCGACGAGAGCGATGATGATCTCCATGCCTTGAGTCGGAGCTTGAGGACGAATGGTGATCATGGGAGTAGTCATCATGTGAGGAGGTCGATGACGATGAGGAAGTAGAGCGATGTCGATGTCGGCGTCCCAAGTTGTTGATGGCGCGCTCGAGGCTATCCATGCGCCGCTCCATGTTTGCATCATTGGCCGTCACTTGGTCATGCAAGTTGTCCGTAGCTTCGCGAAGAAGAATCATATCTTGGTTCACTTGGCCGAAGTTGTGAGCCACTTCTTCATATTGCTCGTCGATGCGTGTCTCGAACAAGTTGAGTTGATCCTTGAACTCTTGTCGTTGCACCCATAGGTTGTGTTGGGTGGCCAACCTTTCGGAGGGGTGTAGGACCTCATCCTCCTTTGCTTGGTCTCCGTGCCTATCCATGATCACAAGACAAGAACTATGTTGTGGATGTTAGAGGAAGGAGACTACCTCGCACTCGATGTTAGTGGTAAGATAGTATTGAGGCAATCAACCAAGCCGAAAGTAAGACCAATTGTATCGGGACACACACAAAGGCACACGCAAAAGCTAGCAAATATGGTGTTAGGAGTGGATGGTGGAAAGCCAAAGACGAAATCCAAAATCGAGTATGTTGTTAAGGGTGGGTAAGATCCAAAAATCAAGTGTCAAAGTGGTGATCACTATAAACACGGAAAATGTGGAACTCACACACGGGATGAGCAGGGTTAGTGCAACCAAGGAACGAGCGGAAAAGGAAAAACCCAAAACAAGGGTGCTCAATGTCACACTAACGCAAGAAGAGGTCGAAGCTAGGTTGCATAGAGTAGAAACACCAAGATTCGCACGAGGTCTCTCTTCTCTATCTCTAAAGCTTTTCACTCTTTTTGTATCGGTGGCACTTTGCACTTTGCTTTTTTCTTCACTAGCACACTATGCTCTTACTCTTTCGTGCCGCTCACAGCTCCCTTATGAGCTTTACTCACACAATGCACACCCTCACGGTCGGGACCTCGTGCGATGTTCCGCAACACGAAAGCTTCGCTCGTGGGATAGATCGCAAAAAGAAGAGGGCTACAAGGGATGCAAGTTATACCTGCGATGGTAGAGATGATGGTGGTGGTGGTGGTCGGCGGTGGTGTTAGTCGATGTCGAAGACGGTGGCCGTCGATGATCCATCTCCCGAGTTCGGCGGTGGGCGATGGACAGCTGATCTCTGCCGGCTGGAGTCGAGCGGCGTTGCGGTCTTCGTGAGCCGGTCGGTCTGAGAGGCGGTTGGCCGAGTTCGAAACCGGGTTTCACGATTTGGAGCTTTCTCTCTGTTCTTCCCCAAACCAAAACCAAATCGACCAAACGAAGGAAACGATGGAATTGGAGGCTCAAAGGTGGGGAAATAGTAGATCAAGCACAACAACACCAGATCCACGGAGCAAAACCACTCAAAACTCAACCAAATCAGATCGGTCAAAGGCAATTTGGGGCTATTTTTTGGAAAAATTTTAGAGACGAAATTGGGTGGGTGGAGGGTCAAATCGTGAAACCAAAGGCTGCTTGATACCATATGATGAGGTCTAAGACCCCGATTGTGGCCCGATCTCGCGAATGACCCAAGAATCAAAAGGGGAAAGAGGGGGAGGCGGAAGAACACGAAGAACGCGAAGAACACACGAAGATCCACGCACACCAACCCGATAATCGATGCTTACCCTCACGGCTCGATGGACCGTGCCAATAGAATCCGCCCGGAAGAGACTCGAGGTAGAATTCCGAGAGGAGAGACCGGTGGGGAGGACGAATCAAGGAGTGGGAGAGAGAGTGGATACACTAGAATCTCTCACTACCAAATTCATACATCCACAAGGGTGGCCTTGATTACAGAGGGATGATACCCAAGGGAGACTAAGCTCAAAGTTAGGTTTGAGTTCTAAACAAGTCTAAACAAGGAGGAGGTTCCATACTTATATGAGCCACACAGACAAGAGGCGAACAGTGCCGAATGGATAAGTTAAGGCAGTTTGGTGGGGTATTCCGTCGGATCGGTTGTGCGTCAGTCGAGCCAGGCCTGTGACGAGCTGTCGGCCAAGGATCGGTCGACCGACCTGTGACCGGGCTGCGGTCATGGTCCGATCGACCGGTCGCCAGGGAATCTGCGAAGAATCTGGTCTTGGGCCAGTCGTCGTCCGTCGAGAGAGCCAGCCCGGTTTGCGCCGTTGGCCGGGCTGTGGCGGGCGTCCGGTCGTGGGTCCGGTCCTCCGGCCGGACTGGGCCGACGTCCGTCTCTTCCTTGGAGCTCCTCGGGTGACGTCGGCTTCGGCTTCAAGATCATCTCCATGTCCAGCTGCTTCTCTCCTTCCCTCGACATTGGCTTGTCCTCCTCTCCGGGGTCTTGATGTGCCTTGTACCTAATGACACATAGCATTTCGGCATGAGGTAGCATTCCATCCAATGGGGTACCGAGGTCGAGGGTAGTGAGGAGCGAGTTCACCTTGTCATGTATCGTTTTAGCTCGAGCCCTTGTCATTGGTCCGCTTGGGGGACTTGTTGGTCTTGGTGAGGAGGTGTCCGAAGGCCACCCCGCATCAGAATCCTCAATAAGTTCGTGCTCGTTTCACGAAATCCAAATTCCTTTGGTGAGTATATAGATCTGATCATCCTCTACAACTTTCATGTTGGAAGTTTTTCTATTTGAAGTACCAATTTGTCGCTCATCTACAGATCTATTTCGAGTCAACCGGAGCCAAATCGAGTTTCAAAACGATCTCGAATCGTCATGACTTCAACACGGAAGTTGTTCCTCTCGTCAAGATCTTTCAATTGCCGCAAGTCTCACCTTGTTTCGTTCATCGAGCAAGGAGAAAAACGTATTACAAGATTCAGATCTTATAAGGTATAACCTAGATCTTGTCAAACTCATATTCGGTTGTGAAAAGTAATTTGTGCATTAGATAGATCTATTAATTCTATACAATTTTGATGTAGAAAGTTTTTCCATCTGAGTAAATTTTTCTGTCAACCTTTATGACATCATCATGACATCAGCGTAGTCAACTCAGTCTAGTCAAAGTCAAACTACAGTCAGCAGTACAGTCAGCGGTACAGTACAACAGTATACAGTCAACAGTACAGTCAGCGGTACAGCAGCCAGTCAGTCTCAGTGCTTCACAAACTCGTTTTAAATTTAAATTTTAAATATCAGATTATATGTCCAACTTAGAAATTCATTATAAAATCATCCAGAGGTCAAAAATTTGCAAATTTTATATCGTTGGAAAGCTTATAACCTGTAGAATCCAAATATGCAAGAATACTGTATATGTTAAGTAATAGTTTTCGAATCATAATTCAAATGATATAATTAATCCTTTTTCACTATAAAAATTATATCAAATAATCTACGGGTCCAAAATTAACAATTTTGTAGTCTCTGGAATCCTTAGAACATGTGGAACATCATGGAATCAGAAAATATCAAAGTTTTTATGTGCACAAACTTGATGCATTCAAATTCATTCAAATCACTATTCTGATCATAACTTGAGTTTTAAAAATTATTTTGGAGTGAACCCAATTGCATAAGTCTTGTTTTACAGTATTCCATCCAATAGCACCACCGTCCAAAATAATTGAATCACTTTGAAAATATTCAAATTCAAATATGAGAACTTGAGTATATATCCATTATCGATTTCTATAATCATTTCTCAACATGATTCTTCTGTGAAGGTGAAACTTATGATAACATCCACACACCAATACCACTAGACACTCTATCTTGAATCAATATCGTGTCTATCCAAATTGTTTTTCATTCACTCCTTTAATTAATTTAAAACTATTCAACTTACAAATGAGTAATTTGAGTAATTCCATATATCATTAATTCATATCCAAGCCTATGTGTAACTCATACTATCTTAGTAAGTGTTGTCACACTTTACTAAATAATGTTTTGAGTTGCGCCATTTGAGACTCATGTGATTTTATCACATGGATCATTCCATTTACCCATTCTTGAGTATCAAACAACATTTGACCATAGGTTCTTATCAATCATTTTCTTCTAAGTACTTAACATAGATAATCATGTTCTTTCCAAGTATTCCACTCATTCATTCAATATCTCCGATTCATATCTTGCAAGCCAAACCTCATGCCACACCTTAGTACCATAGAGCGATTTCCGTTGTTTGATTTTGTTGTTGTTGTTGAATGGTGTGTTTATGTTGTGCTATATTCTATGTTATAGTTTGTACGGAGAGGCACGTATTTTGATTAAGAGAAGTGAACCCGCTTGGACTACCAAAAAGGCAAGTGACACTCAAATCCTACTTATTTTATTTATGCATTAGTGTTTTTGAAACTAGTATGCATGGTAGGATTTTGTTTTCAAAAGTAAAGTGTATATGCTATGCTTAGAAAACCTGGTAGTGTGAAGCCGCTCTCAAGATAATTGCTAGGGTGCTATTTCACTTTGCAGTATCAAATGCCAATGTTGTTTCGTTGTTGGATGGGAGTGTTTTCAAAGTTAAAAATTAACAACCCTAATGAAACACCTGGGTGGATTGGTTGATTGGTGGGCGGCTGCTCAGGTCCACGCCTCGAGTGGGCTAAAGTGGTGAATCCCTGAGAGTGCGCAAGTTGTAGAGTGGTCGCTTTTGACTGCACACCTGGTTTTCACCAGGGGATCGTGTGGGGGTTTACTACCTGTAAGGTTTTAAGCTTGTGAGTTCCACTTGTGGTAGGCCACCCAGGATTAAAGAGATTAGTATGTCGTCCATGTTTTAGATAGCTTCTAGTGCAGCCTTATGGTATTATGGGCTCTCTCGGGATTAAGTAAGTTGTGAGGTTTAACTTGTTGCTAGACATGATGATGTGGTGACGGCCAAACGGGAACGGGTCTAGCTGGTTATGGTTGAAACCTTCTTCTGAAAGATCTTGTCTCATTCTTCTCTTGGGAAGGGTGGGTCGTAAGGTGAAAGTGCACAACCTCTCGAGAGTTAAATCTAAGATCTTAGCCGTGTCCCCGGTTACGGACAATTTGAGCTTCTAGGCAAGGAATGTACGGAAGAATCTCATCATTGTTTTCTGAATGTATTTAAAATCGTATCAACCTTTGAAAAACTCATGGGACATGTAACCATGTGATTATTCTAAAACCCATGGAGGATTTAACCATGGTGTGATTTCATAATGTCATTCAAAGGATTTCAAAATGTTTTGTTTTAAATAAAATATAGGATAAAATTGGCTTTATGAAAATTTGCCTAAACTCCACTAGCCAAATATCATGTAGATAGTCATGCCTAAAAATGCCACCATATAAGTGTCATTTGCCAGTACATCATTGTACTGACCTCCATGGGGCTGCATATTCAAACGTGCAGGATTTTCTGAGGAGAAGTACGTGGTAGGATCTCGAGTCTACATTCCAACATGTCTGCCTGGGCACATGAAGATGATGAAGGCTCATTGCTGATTTACTTTCCGCTGTATTTATACTGAGCTAGTCCATGTGACTATGCAATTTGTAAGGTTTTATTGTACCCTCTGGATCAAAGATGTAGTAATTTGATACTATTGCAATGATTACTATATTTTGTAATGTGTTTGCTACCAGTGATCCCGGGAATAGCACTATACACAGGTATCTTATCTTTATTAAAAGGTAGGGTGCTACACCCACCCTGGCCGCGCCGCCCTATGGGGACGGCCCCTCGGAGTCCCTTTTCCACTCGTTTTCGACCTCGTACTTTCCTTTTGTCGTGAAAGTTTTTGCTATATAATCGGACCCTAAGTCCGTATATCGTTCAAAATCGTGTTTTTCTCGATTTGTTTTGAGATATTGTTTTCAGATCTAGAGCCACCATGTCTTCTTCGGGAACTCCGAAGGACACTTCTTTGAACGTCGTCAACCCGTACATGAACGAGTGAAGATGCATCCCAAGGAATTGTTGCTCGTAGATGGAGAGTTGCGGATAGAAGATGTCAGGGTCCTAAGGAGAAGGAAGCTTGGAGGACAGGATGGAGAAACTAGAACAAGAGGTCTTCGCCTACAAGAAGATGGCTGAACGTGAAGTGGACATCTTCCACCGAATTGTGTCCGAACTTATTGATGAACACAAGAAGAGACTACAAAGCTATGGAACGATATCCTCTCACTTCACAACACTACCAACCAACTGTTGGAGATATGCCCAAGAGGCAATAATAAAATGGTTATTATATATCTTTGTGTTTATGATAAATGTTTATATACCATGCTATAATTGTATTAACCGAAACATTGGTACATGTGTGTTATGTAAACAACAAGAAGTCCCTAGTAAGCCTCTTGCATAACTAGCTTGTTGATTAATAGATGATCATCGTTTCATGATCATGAACATTGGATGTTATTAATAACAAGGTTATGTTATTATGTGAATGATGTAATGGACACACCCAAATAAGCGTAGCATAAGATCACGTCATTAAGTTCATTTGCTATAAGCTTTCGATACATAGTTACCAAGTCCTTTCGACCATGAGATCATGTAAATCACTTATGCCGGAAGGGTACTTTGATTACATCAAACGCCACTGCGTAAATGGGTGGTTATAAAGGTGGGATTAGGTATCCGGAAAGTATGAGTTGAGGAGGCATATGGATCAACAATGGGATTTGTCCATCCCGATGACGGATAGATATACTCTGGGCCCTCTCGGTGGAATGTCGTCTAATTAGCTTGCAAGCATATGAATGGTTCATAAGAGACCACATACCACGGTATAAGTAAAGAGTACTTGTCAGAGACGAGGTTGAACAAGGTATCGTGATACCGATGATCAAACCTCGGACAAGTAAAATATCGTGTGACAAAGGGAATCGGTATCATATGTAAATGGTTCAATCAATCACTAAGTTATCGTTGAATATGTGGGAGCCATTATGGATCTCCGGATCCCGCTATTGGTTATTGGTCGGAGAGAAGTCTCAACCATGTCTGCATAGTTCAACCGTAGGGTGACACACTTAAGGTTTGATGTCATTTAAGTAGATATGGAATATGGAATGGAGTTGGAATTTTTGTTCGGAGTCTCGGATGGGATCCAGGACATCACGAGGAGGTCCGAAATGGTCCGAAGAATAAGATTCATATATAGGAATTCACATTCCAAGTTTGGAAATGATCCGGCACATTTATGGCAGGTTCTAGAAGGTTCTAGAAAAGTCCGGAAGAAATCACTATGAGGGGAGGGACTCCACTTGCATGGCCGGCCAAACCCTAAGGAGGAGTCCTAGGTGGACTCCCCAAGGGTGCCGGCCAACCCCGGTGGGAGTCCCACCTTGAGTGGGATTCCCCCTTGGGTAGGTTTCGTACCTATGGTAGGTTTTGGTTTCGGGTCTTATTCGAAGACTTGGATACCAACACTTGGGGCTTCCACCTATATAATAAGGGGCAAGGGGAGGGGCCGGCCACCCCTAATCCATGAGTTGGCCACATCCCCTCTCTCCCCAAACCCTAGCCTCTTCTCCTCCACCACCTCTCCCGCATATGCTTAGGCGAAGCCCTGCCGGAGTTCTCCACCACCACCGCCACCACGCCGTCGTGCTGCCGGGATTCCGAGGAGGATCTACTACTTCCGCTGCTTGCTAGAATGGGGAGGAGGACGTCGTCGTCATCAACACCGAACGTGTGACCGAGTACGGAGGTGCTGCCCGATTGTGGCACCGTCAAGTTCTTCTACGCGCTTTTGCAAGCGGACAAGATCTTCTACGCGCTTTTGCAAGCGACAAGTGATCGACTACATCCACCACGAGATCTAATCTCGTTAGGCTTTGGAAATCTTCGAGGGTTAGTCTCATGATCTTCTCGTTGCTACCATCTACTAGATTAGATCTTGGCTTGTGTTTCGTTCTTGCGGTAGGAAATTTTTTGTTTTCTATGCTACGAATCCCATCAGTGGTATCAGAGCCGTGTCTATGCATTGATTGGTTGCACGAGTAGAACACAATTGTTTTGTGGCGTTGATGCTTTGTTGTCTTTAGTACGTGTACTTTGCATCTTGCGGCATGGTGGGATGAAGCGGCTCGGGCTAACTTTACATGACCGCGTTCATGAGACTTGCTCCACGCTCGACATGCAACTTGTATTGCATAAGTGGCTTTGCGGGTGTCTGTCTCTCCCACCATAGTGAAGATCCAATTTACTCTTTCTATTGACAACACTAGTATCACCGTTGTGGTTCATGTTCGTAGGTAGATTAGATCTTACTCGAAAACCCTAAACCACGTAAAATATGCAAACCAAATTAGAGGCGTCTAACTTGTTTTTGCAGGGTTTGGTGATGTGATATGGCCATGATGTGATGATGAATATGTATGAGATGATCATTATTGTATGGTGGCAACCGGCAGGAGCCTTATGGTTGTCTTTATATTTCATGTTGTAGTATTGTTTCAAAGTAGTTGTAATAGTTGCTACACACGGTGAACAACCATGAAGACGGCGCCATGGACCTTGACGCTACGCCGACGATGATGGAGATCATGCCCATTGATGATGGAGATCATGTCCGTGCTTTGGAGATGAAGATCAAAGCGCAAAGACAAAGGGTCATATCATATCACATATGAATTGCATGTGATGTTAATCCTTTATGCATCTTATTTTTCTTAGATCGCGATGGTAGCATTATAAGATGATCCCTCACATTAATATCAAGATAATAAAGTGTTCTCCCTCGTATGCACCGTTGCTACGTTTCGTTTGAAGCATCTCGTGATGATCGGATGTGATAGACTCTACGTTCACATACAACGGGTGTAAGCCATGTTTGCACACGCGAATACTTGTTTGCTTGACGAGCCTAGCATGTACAGACATGGCCTCGGGACAACGAAACCGAAAGGTTGAACACGAGTCATATGGATGATATGATCAACATGTTGATGTTCACCATTGAAGCTACATCATCTCACGTGATGATCGGTTTGGTGTAGTGGATGTGGATCGTGTGCCACTTAACAACTATGAGGGATGTTGTATTAAGTGGGAGTTCATTAGTAATTAGATTAAAACTTGAACTAATTATCATGAACATAGTCTGAATAGTATTTTGAATTAAATTTGTAGAATTGGCATCCGTTTTCTACCATGCGTAAGTCTTGTAATTGAGATAGAAATACTGTTAAGTCTGACAAATAACTTTACGGATTGGTACCGTATTGTTAAAGAATCAAAAATTGATTAAGTCCTATTGCAAACTTTTAGTAAACCTCACATTGTTGATTCGAATTAGTACCTAAAGTCATCTTGTCTCCATGAAACTTGAAGTTCAAATCCGTTTGAAATATAAGGAGCTGGAAATTTTGTTTTCAGAAATAAGCAAGGTATGAGATATTGATGACCCACAAGTATAGGGGGTGTATCGTAGTATCTTCGATAAGTAAGAATGTCGATCCCAACGAGGAGCAGAAGGTGTTGACAAGCAGTTTCGATGAAGGATTCACTGTAAATGCTCACAGACAAGTATTCAAGGGGTTTTGATGTAACAGATGAATAAAGTACGAGTAAGTAAAGTGCGAGAGAAATAATTGCAGCGAGTGTCCCAATCCTTTTTAGCACAAAGGACAAGCCGGTTTGTTTACTTATAATAACCAAACGTTCTTGAGGACACACGGGGATTTTAGTCTAGTGCTTTCGCTTCATACAACTAATTAATCTTCATTGTTTTGATAAGTGTTGTGTGGGTGAACCTATGCTAATGCACCGCCCTTCCTAGGACTAATACATACTTGTGATTATACCCCTTGCAAGCATCCGCAACTACAAGAAAGTAATTAAGATAAATCTAACCACAGCCTTAAACTCTGAGATCCTGCGATCCCTCTTGCATCGATATACCAACAGGCTCAGGTTGTCACTCCGGCAACCCCGCAATTAGCAATCGAATACAAGATGCACTCCCTAGGCCCATAAATGGTGAAGTATCGTGTAGTCGACGTTCACACGACACCACTAGAAGAATGACACCACAACTTAAATATCATAACATTGAATATTACTCAACCATAGTTCACTACTAACATTTAGACTTCACCCATGTCCTCAAGAACTAAACGAACTACTCACGAGACATCATATGGAATACAATCAGAGGTGATATGATGATGAATAACAATCTGAACATAAACCTTGGTTCAATGGTTTCACTCAATAGCATCAATAACAAGTAGAAATCAACACCGGGAGAGTTTCCCCTATCAAACAATCAAGATCCAACCCAAATCGTTACAATGGTGACGAGGTGCAGCGGTGAAGATGGTGGAGATGATGATGATGATGATGATGATGGAGATGATGTCCAGCTCGATGACGATGGCGATGGCGTCGATTTCCCCCTCCGGGAGGGAATTTCCCCGGCGGATTGCCGAGGAGCTTTCTCTCTGGTGTTCTCCGCCCCGCGAGGCGGCTGTAACTCTTCGTGAGGTACCCTCTGTGGCTTAGGTTTTCGGGAAGGCATACGCGAAGAAAAGGAGGCGAGAGGGCTGTGGGCCCCCCTCCTCATAGGCGGCGCGGCCGGGCCTTGGGCCGCGCCGGCCTATGGGGTGGGCCACCTCGGGTCCCTCTTCTCCCCTTCGGCTCCCTCGTCATCTGGAAAAATAGGATTTTTGGTATAATTTCCTTCCACAGTTGATCTTCGAAATATTGCGTTCTGACGGTGCTTTTTCCAGCAGAATCCTGGCTCCGGTGCTCGATCCTCCAATAATTATGAAATATGCAAAATAGATGAAATAACATAAGTATTGTGTCCCAATATGAAATATATCAATGAATAACAGCAAATTATGATATAAAATAGTGATGCAAAATGGACCTATCAGATATATGTGATATCTAAGACCTTATTGCAAGATGATAGAATATAATCTAGTGAGACTACATAAACTCATAAGTTTTATGGGAATGTACGAAGGTTGAAGACGCTAGACGTCCCAATCCTCCAACTACTGGGGCACTAAACGATATTCGCATATCCATGAAATGATCGTCCTTAGTATGCACCGTTGCTAAGACTCGTCGTTTCGAAGCATCTCGTGATGATCGGGTGTTATAGATTCCACGAGTGCATACAACGGGTGCAAGCCAGATTTGCACATACGAATACTAAGGTTAAACTTTACGAGCCTAGCATGTGACATGGTCTCGAAAGTCGTCATGATATGATGGATAAAATTATGAGTGAAATTGTTCATCATATTACAAAGTTACTAATAGTGAAATCTGGAACACTTGTCATATGATGATCAACTTCAATGTAAGAACCTCAAGGTTATTGGTATTTGACCAATGGACCTAGAAGTTATTGAAGATGAGATGTTTTTTGTGAATGAGGAAAGTTAAAAGAGAAACTACAAAAGATATTTTGGCAAAAAGAAAGAAAAGACTAGAAAGTCTAGCTCAGGTGTATATATATGATATACAAGTTATGGATGTATTCCTTGTTTAGTCACATAATGAAATTCTTGGGTATTTGTACCGGATTGGTTGGTATGAGATGTCATACAATACAACACAATACAAGAATACGATGGCCTAAGTGACTGATAAGGAATATGGTAATAATGCACGTCTGGAACATAATAAAGTGTTATTATGTTTGTCGTTGGCATTCTACCTAGCCGTTAGAATTTATAATAAAGAACTTAATAATTGTTATTTTGCTCTGGTCAAATGAAAACAATGAGTTGTTCAAATTATGACATTAATCCATGTACGATGGATAAGTTATTATAAATATTAATGGTGAAACACACATACATAACACTGACGCTAAAATGCCAAAAGGCAAATGATTTGAATTCTACTTATTTGTGGAACCGCCATTTAGGTCATGTTAGAAAGGAACGCATGAAGAAACTCCATGCAGATGGATTTTTGGAGTCATTTGATTTTGAATCGTTTGGCACTTGCAAATCTTTTCTAAATAGAATGACTAAAATACCGTTCATAGGCCAAGAGTTGAATGGGCAACTAACTTAGTGGAAACATACATGATGATGTATGTGGTTCACTAGGCATAGTTGTGTGTGGGAGATTCTTCTACTTCATGAAAACTTCCAAAAATGAATTGAGTATATATATGTGGATATATTCGATAAGGAAGAAGTTTGAAACATTTGAATGGATTCAAATAAATATCAGCATGAAGTGGAAATCATCGTAATATAAAAGTCAAATATCTATGATTTGATCATGGTGGAAATATTTGAATTACGAGTTTTAGCGAACATCTAAGAGAGTTATGAAATTGTTCTACAACTCACGTTTCTTGGAGTATCATAATGATGATGATGAAGTATTCGAGAGATGTATCCAAACCTTGTTGGATTAATGATGAGATAATATAAAATGACGCCATTATATTTTTTGTGGATTATGCTTTAGAGACTACCGCTTTTACACTAAATAGAGCATCATCATGATCCGTTGAAATGACACCATACGAGTTATGGTATGGGTATGAACCCTATTAGTTTTTGCTTAAATTTTGGTATGCATAGCATAAGTAAATAAGTTTACAACCAAAATCGGATGAATGTCTTTGTTGGTTATCCCATAGAATTGATAGGGAATTCTTTCCACTATGAAGTAAAAGACAAAAGTATTTGTTAATGTTACTTGTTTATTTCCAAGAAATTGTTTTCTAGCGAAGTATTTGAGTGGGAGGACAATAGAACTTGATAAGGTTAATGAACCTGAGCATTATGATCAGAGTAGCGCAGCATTTGTTCCGGAAGCGGCCACGACGATCATGGCTCCCATGACTACAAAGTGTTTTAGCCATGGAGATCGAAGAACCTATTGAACCTTGTAGGTTTGGTTTACTTTGTGATCAAATAAATGATTTGTGGACAAAAGATTGATTTTTGAACAATGATAAACCAACTACATACAAAGAAGTTATGATGGGCCCTGACTCCGTTAAAATGGTTGTGCGCCATGAAATCCAAGATAGGTGAATACTTTTTGAAAGTAAATAAATCTATGAAATTGATGGACTTGGATGAAATATCCTTGAATAAGCACGACTTGTCGAAAAGTTGTTTACGACAAAGTTCAAAGAGTTGACTACGATAAGACTAGATCTTCCGTAGCAATGCTTATAGTCTATGTGGATTATTCTAGTAATCGCTACATATTTCTTTTATGAGATATGCTAGTAGGATGGCAAAATATATTACTTAACAGAAGTGTGTATTAAAGATGTATACAAGATACAACCAAGTGTTTTGCTAGTCCGTAGAATACTAGATAGGAATACGAACTACCATTGGATGAAGTGAGTATTGCGGAGTTGGAATCTTCACCGGATGAAATAGTCAAAGAGTTTTTGATTTCATTAGAAACGATGAAGATGCTTGTATTTGCAAGAAATTAAGTGGGAGCGCTGAGACACATTTGTAATACTTTATGTAGCTGACATATCGTTGATTATAAATATTGTAATTATATAATTGATTAAAAGGTTTCATTGATAATTAGCTTCAATGAAAGAATATGGACTGAAACATATTTAGTGTCTAGATCTATGAAGATAGATTGAAACACATAATAAGTTTAAGTCAAAGTAAATAGAATGAATATTGAAGTAGTTCAATATAAAAATATAAAGAAGGTGTTCTTTTCATGTGAAGTTTTAACAAGACTTGAGTGTATATGTGACAAGGTATTAACTTATCAATGCCTACGTATTGTAGACTAGGGTTTGGTTGGAAGTAGAGGGCAAATAGACCTCGAAGGTTTCAGCCGAAAAGTACTCGACGATTATGAAACTAGGGTTGTGTTGACAATGGATTCGATCCTCTCTTTGTCTCTCGACTCCCCCTTATATAGGAGGCGGAGCCGAGGGATTCGTAATACACAAGTTACAGAGTCCGGGAGGGTTTCTAACCCGTCGTAAAATTACAAGTCTCTATATTTCCTAATACAACTCTAACTTTCCTTAATACTAACTGGGCTTCCGAACTTCATATTCTTCAACTTGTGGGCCTTCAGTAAACCCCGGGTACCATCTTCGGCAGGCCCATTGGGGATGCCTATGTCAGCCCCCGAGATTTTGCTTGAATCGAAGAATCAGGGAAAATCTCCAACTTTACAATCATCCAATAACTTTGTCGATTTTATTGCATATCTTTAGACACACAATTATATATTGTAAAGGGATAATGGTAGTTGAGGCTAGTTCATCTGATGGATCAGGTACTAGTTAACTGCTCTAGTGGCAATCCGCAAAAACCTACTTCAAGATCACGTCCCTGGACACGATCTCGGGATACTGGTGTTAACGACAGTGCCGCTTAAGGTCTTACCATTCTGTCGAGTCCAGTCATATTTTATCGGGTACCTAACGCGTCCGTTAGGATTTTTCTTCATATCTGTTGATACGGAAAAAGTAGCAAGACGTCGAGACGGTGCCACGCCGCTCGAACGGATCCGGGGTCTTACCTTCGCAAAGTTTTGCGGCATTCAGAGATTATTCGCGACTTTGGCGCTCTGAGAATATATTGTCGAGTGCTTTTTCGGCTATTGGAATAGCACATTTTATTGAGTCAACGGATGACTTATTTTGCCTTCCCGATGGGAGTATATGTAGAGTTATTTGAATAACTCGAAATATGCTCACTTCTTCTTTTTTCTTCTTTTTTTTTATAATTTCATCGGGCACGCGAACAGCGTTCCCGATGGGAGTAGCCCCGAGGCTACAACCAAGGACTTGTACTTGTTTGTAGGCTCAACAAATTAGTACCTTCTGTCGCTATATTATTATTCTTTCTCGAGCTTTTCATATCTATCGGGTGCGCGACCAGCTCCCGATGGGAGTAGCCCCCGAGGCTATGAACAAATGCTTGTATTTGATCATAGGCTCTCGCCATTTCTATTTTGTCATACCCGAAATTTCCTTCTTTAAAAGTATCCCCCGAGCATTTGATCAAAAACTTGTATTTGGTCAAAGGCTCTCAAGATTATCAGTCGTTTTTTCCTGTCGCCAATTTTCACATCACCTCTACCGATGTTTTTCCATTGGTAAAATGACATCAGTGCTGACGTTAGCCATGACCTCTGTATTGGAAAGACGTGAGGAACGCTCTTTCTCTGTTTTGCGGGCCCAAAACCCTCATCAATTTGACACGTCGTGCAAGTGGGGGACACACGTCCTCCGCTTTTTCTGGCGCACGTACTGTAGCGCCTGTTCTGTTCCGTCACAGTAAAAATACATTTTTACCCCTTCTCCACGTATACAACATCTAGATCACAATTTTTCCATCCAACGGTGCGTCGTTTCGCCGATTCTCTATTTAAGGTCATCTTCTTCCTCCGTTCGCCCTTTCACTCATGCCGCACCTCTGCTTTCCTCTGCAAAAATCCTCCATTGCGCCCAACACATCTTGAACTCAACCACACTCACGCTTTTCGCCTGCGCCATTGTTGATGCCACCTCGGAGAGTCACCAGGCACAGCACTCCCGAGTCCAAGATGGCAACCGCGGATCTGGGGAGCACTGAGTGGGAGAGATCTAAACTCTGCCCCCAAGATATCAACTTGCTGAAGAAACTTGGGATCAGCAAGAAGCAATGCTGCGCTTCCCCAGCGAAGAAAGCTATCCATCCCCTCCTATGGAGTATCGGGTCAGTTTCGTTGACCACCTCATCCGCGGTCTTTCTTCCCCCATTCATGATTTTCTGCGTGGGTTGCTTTTTGTCTACGGATTGCAACTTCACCATCTTACTCCCAACTCCATCCTCCACATCTCGATCTTCATCACCCTTTGTGAATCTTTCCTTGGAGCCTAACTGGTCTTTATGGAAATGCATTTTTCTCTGTCGCCGTCGCTCCCAACGTTGCCTATAACATAGGCGGCGTTGTTATCTGCATCCGCCCTGATGTTGAGTACTTTGACATCAAATTACCTGACTCAGTTCAAGGGTGGCGCAAAAAATGGTTATATATCCATGAAGAAAACCATAACTCGGTGGAAGATAACATTCCCCCTTTCGATGGCAACGAAAAAATCTGTCGCCGCCGGTCCTGGGATGCAGAGGCTAGCGACGAAGAAAAGCGCGACAGAGGCGCTGATGACACGCATCCGCGATCTTCAAAATACCCGTGGACAAGAATTGTCGGGTATCCAAATCACGGCGTACTTCCTTAGGATTAGGTGCGGCCTCTACAAGCTCGCAAAACCCCCTTTGGATGTATGCTGGCGATGAAGATGTGGATCGCTTTGTCGAGATTTATCGGTCAAGGACTTAGAAAAGCTTGTCCGAAAGATTTCGTCGCTTAGCAAGAAAGACACCGTCCCGTCATCTTGCCGTGTGACGCCATATAGCGCCACCAACACGCTCCCGCAGGTAATATATTTTTATCATCTGTTTATTCATGTATTCTTTTTCTTTTCTCTTTTGGTACTGCTATTTCTTCGATTGCTGTTACTGATATAAATCCATGTCGATATTTTTTCTATCTTGTCCAGAACCATAAAACTGCGTCGCCTCTTCCTCCCCTTCCCGAAGGTGGGGAAGTCGAAGGGCTGTTGTCACCGACAACAACCATGGTACTTCTCGCCCTGAGAGTGAAATCGCGGGTTCTCAAAAATCCGCGACATCCTCTGAAAAGGAAGTTGAAACCGAGGCTACCGCATCGACACAATCTCCTCCCCAGCTGCTTCTCCAAAGAACAAGAGAAAAAGGGACGAGGTTGTCGATTCCGGCACCTCCAAAGCCGGCGCATCTCATGCCGAAGAAGTTGTTCCTGACGTTGAAAGGAAAACTTTCAATCCTTATGACGATGCTCTTGTCAGCTCGTAAGTGCTTGTTGCTTTTTGTTGTCTGCTCCCGATGTTTTTGTCTTCGTTGCTTCTTATATTGTCGTCTTATTTTTTGCAGTGGTGACGAGGATGAAAATCCACCTATAGACGCGACTGCTCGAACAAGTACGTCTCGTACTTTAGTTATCTCTGAAGCTCATCCTGATGGAGATGAAACCTCGCCTCCTCAACAAGACACGCAGCATCCTACTCCAGTTGCGAGCCCCCGAGCCTCTTCGCCAAAGAGAGCTAGGACAGAACCAACCAAAGAACCTGCCGTGTTAATTGGTAGTTCCACGACTCCTCTAATGGAAGAAGTAAGTTGTTTCTTCTTCCTATACTGATTTCAATACTTTGAACTCCCCTCTGGTTTTTTTTGATGCTGTCGAGCTTTCGCTTCCTATATTGATATCTCTTTTCTGTTGTCTTCTCTTTAGCCTTTAATGAAAGAATTTATCCGCCTCGGTACCCAATTTATCGGGTATCGTGATTATGCCGCCAAGCTTGAAGGTACTATTTTTACCTGCCTCTCTTGCTGAATATACTCCTTCACTATTTTGTCATGACATTTTGCTGCCGTTTATTATGCCAGAAACTCTTGCGGAATCCAACAAACGCGCTGACGCTATTGCTATCAAGTTAGAGCAAAGCGAAAAAGCTCGCAAGAAATTTGGCAGATCTGCCGCCATTAAAGGTCTTGAAAAGACTTCACGCGGAAACTTCTTTGAGCGACAACATAGCTCAAAGTCTGCTCGTGAGAAAGAAATCCTTACTTGCTTTGGAGTCGACGTTTTGTTAGTAAGTACTCAGATCCTTGCTGTTTCTTCGGGTTATCATGTTTGTCCTTTCTTGCTTTTTCTTGACAAGCTTCTTTTTACTCATTTGGGAAAGACACAACAAGATTATGATCTGGAAAATCCTGAAGGTGATCGCCTCCTCAACGCGATGTCCCTCCTTGAGATTCATGGAGATGAAGCGCGTGAAGGTCTTGCTGAAGCCATGACGGGTCTGTCGCGGCTTTTTCCATACTTCTTCAAGAAGAAGGAGGAACCCGCGACTTTTACTGCTCTCGCTAAGTGCTTCAATTCTCAAGAAGATCTTGGGCTCCAACTTCGCCAAGAAGGGATGAAAGTTGGTGTTGAAGGTACTATCGCCTTGGTTGCTGACAACCAACAAGATGTCGACTGGACGAGAGTTGGCGACAAAAAGGAGATGGAAACGAAGAGGTGGCAGTCGTTGATTAAGGCTGCCAAGCCAAACTCCAAGAAAATCCTCGCCTACCTTGGATGCAAGCCAACTCCCGCTCCTAGTTCATCGAAGCCGGAGGTCAAGTAGACCACCTTGTCTTCTCTTTTGTTTTACCTCTCTTTTGATGTTGTCGCCATAGTAGTTTTGGCGGCAACATAGCTCCAGTAGTTCATTAGGGTCCTTCCTTTTGCAATATCCATGTAAACACTTTGAAAATCAATGGAAATCTATTTTTACTTGATGATTGATGTCGAAACTTTTGTTTTCCAGTTGATTTTTGATAACTACACTTCAACTTCTCGTCCTTCCGATGCTTTACCTGCCTCATCCTTCTCGAAGAAAACGCCACTTAGTGATGAATTCATTGAGAATTTCTCGAGTGCGGGTCCATCACAGGAATTGGAAGATCTTCGCCAGCAGCTTCAATCCATGAAGAAACATGCACTTTTAGTAATGGAACAGTCCCGAAAAGCAACCGAAAGGGAACAAATTGCACGTCAGGCTTCGGAAGCTATAGCTGCAAAAGAGGCTGCTGTTGCTGAAGCTACGCAAGCTACGTCTCGAGAAAATTTCATACTTGAATTATTGAATGATGCAAGCTTGGACATGGCGGGTAAGTTTCTTAACCCGCAACTTCTTCCGTTGTTCACTTGTTCTCTCTCTAACTGGTGTGCTGTCATCAAATAGGTCCTTTTTTAGACGCTGCTGCCGAAGACCAGCGTGTTGAAGGAAGATCAAATTTTCTTGTTAACCTGGCGTTGGAACATGGATCCCTCTTTTGGGCTACACCTGAGCGCACCCGACAAATCGTCCGGTTTCAAGATCGCGCGAGTCAGGTCCGCGATTTTCTCGACTTCTGCACAAGGACCTTATCCTTAGTTTATAGCACCATGTTCCCGCGCAACAAGATGCCGGAAACCCTTCCTGCTCTGATGGAGAAATTTCGGGATGCCCCTCGAATCCATGGCTTTGTGCGGGCCCAATTGTCTGCTGGCGCTAGATTTGCTATGATGATGATACATATCTGCTATCCGAAGTTAGACATGAGTCAAATTGTCGCCAAGTGCCTGGCCAAGATGTCGAAAAGGAAGAGGGATGTCGGCAAAATTGATGATGATGTGACCCCTATAGCCGAAGATATGATGGATGAACTTCTTCGGATGGATGCTGAGTTCTTCGTGAAGGGCAGCTACGCCTACGCTGAACATAGTACTCGTGCTGAACGAGTAAACATAGATGACATATTGGGCATCAATTGAAAATTGTTCGCTTGTCGAATTTATCTTGGTTGTTTCATCTTTTAAGTTGTAAACACAATCTATATTGTAAAGCCACTGGATATAGATTTTTCTTTATTTTTTCTCATCAAGCCCCCGAGTGTTTCGGTAGCTAATGTCTATATTGTTTTGTTTATGTTTTGCGAGGTTTTTAAACCAAAGCAGATAAACTTTTATTGAATGTATACTATATTTGCGGGTGATATCCTCCGGATGTATCGTCGACTTGTAGTTATCTCTTGTTTGGCGAACTATTTTTGCTGTCGAGATAAATAACTATATTGCGCAGGAAATTATATACTTTGTTTATGAGCCCCCGGGCCTGTCGACGATGAAAATATAAGTCATCAATATCTTTATTATATTGCAGCACCGCGAGCCCGTCTCATTAAAAACCTTTCAGCCCCACTCGGTGCCTTGAAAAGGAAAAGAGTGCGTCAGAGCGTTTTAGTGTTTCATGTATGCTTACAAGGAAGACTATATTTCGACTTCTAGGCGTAGAAACGCCTGAGCTGCGCCACGTTCCAAGGATTTGGCTCGCGATCTCTGTCTTCTTGTCCTTGATTCTGTATGCTCCTCCTTCGATTACTTCGTGACGATGTAAGGGCCTAGCCACGACGACTTGAGTTTTTCATGGCTTTTTGTGTCAGCCGAAGAACTAAGTCACCTACTTGGAAAGATCGTGGTCGCGACTGTGATAATTTTTCAGATCTTGCTGGTACTTAGTGACCCGCGATAACACTTCGTCTCGAGCTTCATCCAGTGCATCGACATCATCCTCCAATGCTTTCCTTGATGTCTCTTTGTCGTATTCCGTTACTCTCGGAGAATCATGTTCTATTTCTATCGGCATTATTGCTTCAGCTCCGTGGACCAGGAAAAACGGAGTTTCTTGTGTCGCTGTATTTGGAGTTGTTCGAATACTCCACAACACACTAGGCAAATCCTTTGGCCAAGTATGTCGCGCTTTCTCGAACGGTGCCAGCAGACGCTTCTTGATACCATTGCAGATGATACCATTGGCTTTCTCGACTTGACCATTCTGTGGGTGTGCAACGATGCAAAGTGTAGTTTGATGCCTACCTCGGCACAATATGCCTTGAATTCCTTGGATGTAAATTACGCCATTGTCGTGACAATGCTATGAGGTACTCAACCGAAAGACAATGATTTTCACGAACTTGATTGCAGATGCTCCGTCTGGTGAATTTATCGGCTTTGCTTCTATCCACTTCGTGAATTTGTCGACAACGACGAGCATGTACTCGTATCCTCCTGGCGAAGCTTTGTGTAATTTTCCCACCATATCGAAAATTGAGCGAAAGGCCATGATAGCGGTATTGGCATCAATTATGCTGCGGAGAGTGAGGTTTGCAGCAAATCTTTGGCACGTCGCAAGTACGAACTATTTCCTTTGCATCCTCGATTGCTGTCAACCTAAATCCTGCTCAAACCTTGGCTGCTATAGCTCATTTGCTTATGATGACCACATATTCCTTCGTGTACATCCTTCAACATTAGCCATCCTTCTTCGGGTGTGACGCACCTTTGTAACACTCTCGAAATACTTCGCTTGTATAACTCTCCTTTGACCACAGTAAAGGCTTTAGATCGTCTAATAACTCGCCTTGCTTCAACTGGATCGTCGGGTATTCTTTTCCTTAGGATGTATGATACCTGCATCCATCGAATTTGCACCATCATTACTAGGTCCTATTCCTCTTCTTCTTCTAATGCTACTTTTGTAGCCCCCGATGGCTTCTCATCCTTCTCCTTCTTCTTTGGTTTCGTCGGCTTTGTAGATCTCTCGGCTATTTCCTCCCAAAACACGCCTGGTGGAATCGCGAGACACTGCGACCCGATGTTTGCAAGAACATCGGCTTCATCATTACTTAGCATGCTAATGTGATTTACCTCGCATCCATCAAACAGTATTTCTAGATCGTTATACACTTCCTTGTATGCTATCATACTTTCATTACTGCATCACATTGATTCATGACCTGCTGAGCCACCAATTGTGAGTCGCCAAAGATTTTTAGTTGCACCACAAGCCTTTGCCATCTTCATCCCGTGTATAAGAGCTTTGTATTCTGCCTCATTGTTCGACGCGTTTGGGAACTTCATCCGTAAGACATACTTTAATTTGTCGCCTTCAGGTGATATTAGTATCACGTCTGCTCCAGCTCCCTCTAATCTTTTGGACCCATCAAAGTTCATAATCCAGGTTCTCGATAGATCTGGGGGGGTCCCGTATTTTGTAGCTCCATCCACTCTGCGATGAAGTCTGGTAAAATTTGCGACTTTATTGCTTTTCTTTTTCGTACGTGATGTCCAGGGAAAGCTCTATTCCCCAAAGGGAGACACGGCCCGTAGCTTCGGGTTGTTTAATATATTTGATAAAGGCGCCTCATTGACCACTATTATCGGATGCGCCGAAAAATAGTGTCGCAACTTTCTTGCTGTTGTAAACACTCCATATGCTAGCTTCTGCTGCGGGTGCCGCTGTTTTGGCGATAATACTTCAGACGAAATATACGCCTCTGTACTCCATGGAGTTTTCCTTCTTCCTCCCTTTCGACTACGAGCTACCGACCAGGTGTGGCTGCGATGTATAGTAAGAGGGGTTCCTTCTCTTTAGACGCCACCAAGATTGGTGGTGTCGAGATTGTGCGCTTGAGATCCTCGAAAGCTTTGTCCGCCTCTTCGTTCCACTGAAACTTCTCTCCTTGCTTAATCAAAGCGTAGAACGGCAATGCCTTCTCTCCTAGCACGGCGACGAATCTGCTTAATCGCTGCTCGCCCGATCCAATTGTATTTCTTTCAACTTTGTCGGCTTCCTCATCGTTACGATGGCTTGGATTTCTCTGGATTAGCCTCGATCCCTCTTGCTGATACTAGGAACCCAAGAAGTTCTCCTGCAGGGACGCCGAAATAACACTTCGTCGGGTTTAGCTTAAGGCAAAACTTGTCAAGGTTGTCGAAAGTTTCCTTCAAATCCTCGATCAATGTTGTCCCCTTTTTTGATGTTATGACGACATCGTCAATGTACACTTTACGTTTTTTCCAATCTGTTGCAAGCACTTCCGCATCATCCGTTGATATGTTGCTCCCACGTTTCAGACCAAAAGGCATTGTTGTAGCAGAACATGCCATAAGGTGTTATGAACGCTGTCTTGACTTCATCATCCTCTTTTAATCTGATCTGGTTATAACCAGAATATGCGTCCAGGAAGGAAAGATGTTCGCATCCTGCCGTGGAGTCGATTATTTGATCGATCCTTGGGCGGGAAAGTGATCCTTTGGACAGTGTTTATTGAGACACGTAAAGTTGACACACATGCGAAGGACTTTCGTGTTTTTCTTCCGGACCAGACAGGTTAGCTACCCACGTGGCTTCGTATGTATCTCCTTAATAAAACCAACTTCTCTGAGTCGATCAATCTATGATAGCATGGCTTTGCGGTTTGGTTCGCCGCAAAGGTTGTTTGATTGGTCTCGCTATTGGATCCAAGTTTAGGTGGTGCTCGGCAAGTTCTGGGTACTCTGGCATGTCATTTGGACACCATGCGAAGATTTTCCGGTGCTCACGGAGGAACTCGACGAGCGCTTTCCTATGCGAGGTCCATGTTTGTTGCAATGGACGTCGTTTTCTTTGGATCTGTCGTCTGCACATCCTTGGAATCCTTAGTAGTGTTGAAGGTTGGTTCCCTGAGTGACCTTCTGCATCGGCAACACATCATAATCAGTTGTGAGCCTTGACGCCATATATCTGCTTGCATCGAAAGTTTCGACATCGATGAAAATCCTTGTCGCATTTATCGGCTAACGCGAAACTTCCTTTGGTAATTGGGCCCTTAGGTCCGGGTAACCTCCATAACAGGTACGTGTAGTGTGGTACCGCCATAAACGGCATATGCTGGTCGTCCCAACAAGGCGTGATATTGCGACGGAAATCCACAACTTCAAACTCAGCCTTTCTATCCTGTAGTTTTCTCGGGTCCCAAACTGAACGTCGAGATTGATCTTCCCCAACGGATAACTCGGCTTTCTGGTGTAATTCCATGGAAACGTGTCGGTTGGTTTTAGATTTGCCGGGGATATGTTCATTTTCCTTAGTGTATCCGCATACATAAGGTTTATGCTGCCTCCATCTATGAATACTCGAGATACGTCGAATCTCGATCACCGCTGGTAAGATAAGTGCTTGACTGCCCTGGTCGAGGAACTTGCTGCGGGTGATCCGCAATTGTGAAGCCAATGTCCTGTCCCGACCAATTTAGGTACTCAATCGTTGGTGGAGGCATCTTCTCTGCCATGAACACTTGCTGCGAGATTACTTTCTGAACCCTATTAGATGGCCTAGCTTTCTAAATCATCGAGACCGCGCCATTGGAGTTAGGATCGACATATGGACGTGGGTGTGGTGCTATTCGAGCCGGTGTCGATTTTAGTCCTAATTGCGGGAGGAGGTGGAAGGTGGATTTCACTCCTTGGCCCCCGAGGGTTTCTATTTGCGTGAGCGTTAGCTTGCCCAAACCTCAGCATTGCTTGAAAATTTCGACAGTCCTTCTGCAAATGCCACTGACTCTCTCTTCCCATTATTATCAAGATAAAAATGCATCTGACATGGCCCATTCATCATATCCTCGGGAGACACATATGGTCTCTGGAACCTTGGTCCACTATTTTGTCTATTATTACGGAAATCACCTCTGTTGTCGCCTTGCTGCTCGCTACTTCTTTGATAATCATCTCGACTGTTTCCTCCAGTGTTTCCTCGGAAACCAGCCGATATTTGGCCAGGAGCATCATTACTATAGAACCGTCGAGAGAATCGTCGTCTATTTTGGAAATTTCTGCGGTCCTCCTCCGGCGATCTGTCGCTTGTTATGTATAGCATCTTCTCCATCTGCCCATCTGTTTGCTATTTCCATCAATGTTGATATTGTCTTTGGGTTGGTTCTCCCCAAGTCTTCGACGAAATCTCCTCGTCGAATTCTGCCACAACACATCTATTGCAATCTCGTCAGATATGTTCTCTGCCGAGTTTTTGATGATGTTCCACCTCTGTATGTATTTTCTCATTGACTCATCATGTCTCTGTCTGCACGACCTCAACTCTTCTAACGACGCGGTTTTTTGCAAGTAGATCGGAAATTCTTCACGAAGACATCCTCAAAACTGTCCCAACTGTCGATGGAACCTGGGGGAAGTTTCTTTATCCAAGATCGTGCGGCTCCGCTCAGGTGCACTTGGATGCTCTCATGGCTGTTGCCCTGGTTCTGCCTATTAACTTCACCGTCTCGAGGTAATCAACGAGCCAATCCTCGGGATCCTGTAGACCATCAAATTTTTTGAAATTTTCGGGCAACTTAAACCCGACGGGACTCGAGTTTTTCGAACTCGTCTCGTGAAACACGGAAGTCCACATGTCTTCTTCAGCAACTTCTGGTGAATGCCGATGTTCCCTTCTTCCTGTCCCGCTCTATCCACCCTTGCCCGAGTCGCTGAATCTCTTGCTCCACTTTCTCTCGGTGGATCTGCCAGCTGCTGCGGTGGGTGGACTATTTTGCCTTGCAGTTCCTTGGGAAGTGTAGCTGCGAACGCTGTTCCCATGGCTCCAACTCCTGCCATTGCCATGTTATACAACTTCTCTCGGATCCCCAGAGGTGGTCTGGACGCAAGGATGAATGCTTGCGTTGCCATGTACCCAGCTTCCGGTGTTTTAGGGATAATATTTCCCCTTGTGTCGATTGACATAAAAGACATGTCGAGGTTTTGAACTAAATTCTCCCTCTCGCCGGGTATATTTTGCAGAGATCTTGCTCGCCTTCGAGCTTCTGCGTGACTATCTCCTGAATTTCTGATTGTCGACTTAGAGTCCGCCTGCGCTTGCTTGATGCGAGAGGCTGCCTCCTTTCTGTTCAGCTCAGGTGTCTGTTTTTCTAACTCTCTGCTCACACGAGCGAGTCTATATTGATAAGCTTGCAATTCTTCTGCAGTAGCGGTTGTCATTGGTTCTGTACCATCCATGGCTCTTGCGGCTCTGTCCCACGCTTCTTGCGAGCTGAACCCTTAGACGTGGTGTAGGCCCAACATTTTTAGTGCCTAGACCTCGCCCGAGATCAGCGGGATCAACATATGGGTTTCCCACATTGTCGAAAGCCTCTGACGTTTCCGGCTCTGCTAAGTTTGTTTCTTCAATTGCGTAGATCTGATGATATTTTGAATTTTGATTTTTGTCAGGATTGGTGACACCATCGTATAGATCGGTGAAGACCTTTCCAATAACAACAGATCTGTCGATGAGATTGAAGCTGACGCCATGCGGATCGCTTATATCGAGTCCGCAAACGACTCGAAGGACATGTCGTGAAGATCTTGGCGAGCTTTTCGCTTGCCATGGTGTTGATGAAGCGTGGCGGAAATCTCCTCTTCGCTGATGAAGAGTCGGAATCGACCGATAATCCCGACGAGATCGGAACTTCGAGACGATACGATCCTTCTTTCTCGACGCAGAATCGGAATTGTCCGAACGTCACCTCCATGGGCTCCTCCAGATACACATATGCATCCAAACGGGAGGGCGGGTGAGGAACAAAATCGACTAGATCAGTTTCGACATGTTTACCTCGATCCATCGCGTTGCTTGCTACCGACGAAGTCGACGATCTTGAACGTGCCATCGAGATCAGCTCCTTGTCGCCTCTAGTTCCCACAGACGGCGCCAATTGACAAGGTATTAACTTATCAATGCCTACGTATTGTAGACTAGGGTTTGGTTGGAAGTAGAGGGCAAGTAGATCTCGAAGGTTTCAGCCAAAAAGTACTCGACGATTATGAAACTAGGGTTATGTTGACAATGGATTCGATCCTCTCTTTGTCCCTCGACTCCCTTATATAGGAGGCGAGCCGAGGGATCGTAATACACAAGTTACAGAGTCCGGGAGGGTTTCTAACCCGTCCAGTAAAATTACAAGTCTCTATATTTCCTAATACAACTCTAACTTTCCTTAATACTAACTGGGCTTCCGAACTTCATATTCTTCAACTTGTGGGCCTTCAGTAAACCCCGGGTACCATCTTAGGCAGGCCCATTGGGGATGCCTATGTCAATATGACACTCAATGAGTAAAAACACACGAGTGATTATAGATCACAAATAATATGTACACAATCAGATGTCCTGTGCTCTAAAAGTGTTATGAGTATATACCAGAATGATTCATGTGATGATTATTGGACGACAGTAAGAATATCCTTGAGTACTTTAGAAGAATCAATGATATATGTATAGTTTTGTATGGGGTAATGACAAGCAAATCGCTGTAAAGTGTTGCACCGATATTATTTGGTCACATATAAAAATGAATTTCAAATCTCAATTAGGCTAAGTGTTGTTTAAAAGGTAGCACAATGCTAGATTTAGAAGAGTTCTAAATATTGTGACGGATTCTACGAAGCAGAGTATGTCATTGTTTTGACATTGACTAAAGATGTTAAGTCAAAAGTTCTTTGAGAACTTGGTGTAGTTCCGATAGTGTCAGAACTTTGAAGCTATATGTGACAATATTAGTGACATATTTCAGACTGCGGAATTAAGGTTCCACCAGAGGACTAATCATATATGCCGACTCATTTGGAAAATGAGTGATCGTTGAGACGCAAATGAATTGCAAAATACAAACGTTTCTGAGTGTGATCCGTTGACTAAAACCTCTCCCGTGAGCAAAACATGATAAAACACCGAAAGGCCAAGGTGTTATATCTTTACAAATGTAAACTAGATTATTGACTCTAGTGCAAGTGGGAGACTGTTGGAGATATGCCCAAGAGGCAATAATAAAATGGTTATTATATATCTTTGTGTTTATGATAAATGTTTATATACCATGCTATAATTGTATTAACCGAAACATTGGTGCATGTGTGTTATGTAAACAACAAGAAGTCCCTAGTAAGCCTCTTGTATAACTAGCTTGTTGATTAATAGATGATCATCGTTTCATGATCATGAACATTGGATGTTATTAATAACAAGGTTATGTCATTATGTGAATGATGTAATGGACACACCCAAATAAGCGTAGCATAAGATCACGTCATTAAGTTCATTTGCTATAAGCTTTCGATACATAGTTACCAAGTCCTTTCGACCATGAGATCATGTAAATCACTTATGCCGGAAGGGTACTTTGATTACATCAAACGCCACTTTGTAAATGGGTGGTTATAAAGGTGGGATTAGGTATCCGGAAAGTATGAGTTGAGGCATATGGATCAACGTGGGATTTGTCCATCCCGATGACGGATATATACTCTGGGCCCTCTCGGTGGAATGTCGTCTAATTAGCTTGCAAGCATATGAATGGTTCATAAGAGACCACATACCACAGTACGAGTAAAGAGTACTTGTCGAGACGAGGTTGAACAAGGTATCGTGATACGATGATCAAACCTCGGACAAGTAAAATATCGCGTGACAAAGGGAATCGGTATCATATGTAAATGGTTCAATCGATCACTAAGTTATCGTTGAATATGTGGGAGCCATTATGGATCTCCAGATCCCGCTATTGGTTATTGGTCGGAGAGAAGTCTCAACCATGTCTGCATAGTTCACGAACCGTGGGGTGACACACTTAAGGTTTGATGTCGTTTAAGTAGATATGGAATATGGAATGGAGTTCGAAGTTTTGTTGAGTCTCGGATGGGATCCAGGACATCACGAGGAGGTCCGAATGGTCCGGAGAATAAGATTCATATATAGAAAGTCATATTCCAAGTTTGGAAATGATCCGGTGCATTTATGGCAGGTTCTAGAAGGTTCTAGAAAAGTCCGGAAGAAACCACTATGGAAGCGGAGTCCCGGAGGGACTCCACTTGCATGGCCGGACAAACCCTAAGGGGAGGAGTGAGGTGGACTCCCCAAGGGTGGCCGGCCAACCCCCAAGGAAGGGGTGGGAGTCCACCTTGAGTGGGATTCCCCTTGGTAGGTTTCGTACCTATGGTAGGTTTGGTTTCGGGTCTTATTCGAAGACTTGGATACCAACACTTGGGGCTTCCACCTATATAATGAGGGGCAAGGGGAGGGGCGGCCACCCCTAAGCCATGAGTTGGGCACCCCCTCTCCCCAAACCTAGCCTCTTCTCCTCCACCACCTCTCCCGCATATGCTTAGGCGAAGCCCTGCAGTTCTCCACCACCACCGCCACCACGCCGTCGTGCTGCGGGATTGGAGGATCTACTACTTCCGCTGCCCTGGAACAGGGAGGAGGACATCGTCGTCATCAACGAACGTGTGACCGATTGTGGCACCGTCAAGTTCTTACGCGCTGCAAGCGGTCAAGATCTCTCGCTTTTGCAAGCGGCAAGTGATCGACTACGTACATTCACCACGAGATCTAATCTCGTTAGGCTTGGAAATCTTCGAGGGTTAGTCTCATGATCTTCTCGTTGCTACCATCTACTAGATTAGATCTTGGCTTGTGTTTTCGTTCTTGTGGTAGGAAATTTTTTGTTTTCTATGCTACGAATCCCATCACCAACTTCAGGCGCAACTTTATGATATTCAGAATCAAAACTGTGAGTACGAAAACAGGTTTAAACACATTAGCTCTGCTGCTAGTTTCAGGATTCCTGAGACCAAGACGTCGTTTGTTGATGGAGAGCCTCTTCCTTGGAAGTCTGATGACGAGAAGAATTCACCACCATCACCGAAGGAGTAATTCATCATTGGTATTGGCATCCCCTTGGCTTGTTCCAAGCTTGGGGGGAGTGCCGCGGTATCACATCATCACTATCTTTTACCTTTTTACTATCAAGTAGTGTCATATTATGAGTAGGGAAGTTATCATATAAGATGGTTTGTAGTGTGGAAGTATCTTTATTTTAGTTGGTTATCTATGTATCCCTTGGTGTGAGTTGTCATTATGGAATATTAATGAGAAGTTTTATCATTTACTTTTTGCACACCTTGTTTTAGTTTGCAATTTCTGTTATATGATTGATCTTGTTGTTAGTATTGATATCACTTTGGGAGCATCAAATAAATCTATTTGGTTTTGGCAAACTTAGCATTGGTCAATAGCAACAATACTTTGAGGTTTAAGTAGAAAAGAGGGAAGTACATGTAGATATATTATTTCATTATCTTTCTTTCTTGTTAGCTAATGAGCTTAGTATTCTGAAGTTAAAATTGCTTGTGCTTACAAGGAAGATGCATGATTGTTTCTATCACATGTATATTTGTTTGTTTCCCTCAACTCTTATGCTTGCTAATCAACCTTGCTAGCCAAAGACCTGTATTGAGAGGGAATGCTTCTCGTGCATCCAAAACCTTAAACCAAACCCATGCCATTTGTGTCCACCATAACTACCAACTATGTGGTATTTTGCGCCACTCCAAGTAAATATTTCATGTGCTACCTTTAAACAATTCAAACTCTATTACTCCTCAATTTTGCCAATGTTTTATAGCTCATGAGGAAGTATGTGGTGTTTTATCTTTCAATCTTGTTGAGACTTTCACCAATGGACTAGTGGCATATACATCCGCTTATCCAATAATTTGCAAAAAAGAGCTGGCAATGGGGTCCCCAATTAATAAACATCATTAATAATTCTCTTCACATGTTTTGCCCCGATTTATCAAGCAACTTAATTTTGCAATAGACACTCCTCCATGGTATGTGAAATGTTGGAAGGTGAGGATTCGGTTAGCCATGGCTTGTGAAAGCAAAGGTTGGGAGGAGTGTCATCCATAAATAAAACTAAAGTACATGTGTAAACAAAAGAGAAGAGGGATGATCTACCTTGCTGGTAGAGATAACGTCCTTCATGGGAGCTGCTCTTTGAAAGTCTATTTGACAAGGGGGTTAGAGTGCCCACTACCATTCGTTGACAACAACAAACACCTCTCAAAACCTTACTTTTATGCTCCCTTTATGATTTCAAAACTTAAAAAGCTCTAGCACATGATTTAATCCCTGCTTCCCTCTGCGAAGGGCCTATCTTTTACTTTTATGTTGAGTCATAAACCTATTTCCCTCTATCTCAAGCAAGCAATTGAGTTGTTGTGATCCAACCATTTATATTGTGATCTATTTAATCATGCCTTTTATTCTTCCTTGTTTAGTACAAATTTTATCTGAATGAATATGACTTTGAAAGTTACCAATGATTATGAGGAGATTGTTATGATTGAGCATGTAAGTTCTGCCCTATAAGCTCTAATATAAAGGCTTTGCTCGAAGGATAAGTACAATTTGTTAATCGTTCTTTGACCAAGAACAAAGTTTGCCATAACCAATTATGATTTCCTATGCACCCTTATTTGTGATTTCGCTTTACTTATTTCAAGTTGAGTTATATGAGGAAGTTGTTTACTAGAATGTCTTGTGTGAATTAATAAATGTGATGCTTCTTGTCCGTATTTTATTTATCGACTCTTCACTCCATAAACATGTGGTCTTGTTTACCGAGTTCAGTTTCGCTTGGGGACAAGTGAGGTCTAAGCTTGGGGGAGTTGATACGTCCATTTTGCATCACTATTTTATATCATAATTTCTTGTTATTCATTGATATATTTCATATTTAGAGATGATACTTATGTTATTTCACCTATTTTGCATGTTTCATGATTATTGTAGAATTATTCGCCGGAGTCAGAATTCTGCTGGAAAAAGCGCCGTCAGGATACAATATTTCTGAAGATCAACAATTGACGGAAAATACACCGAAGCTCCTATTTTCCCAAATGACGGAGCCAGCAAAAAGTGGAGGCCGAGGAGGGCCGCCATGGGCCCTCCCCATAGGCCGGCGCGGGCCCTACCCTGGCCACGTCGCCATGCGGGGAGGGGGCCCACGACCCCCCTCAGCCATCTCCCTTTCGCGTACTTCATCTCCCGAGAACCCTAAGGTGCGGGGTGGCATCGAGGATAGACACCGCCGCCTCTGTGAGGCGGAAAACACCGAGAGAAAAGAGCTCTCCGAGCAATCCGCGGGGAAATTCCCTCCGGAGGGAAATCGTCGCCATCGTCACCGTCATCGAGCTGGACTTCATTGGGATCATCATCATCATCATCTCCACCATCGACACCGTCATCTCCACCGCACCTCGTCTCCGCTGTAACATCTTGGGTTGAATCTTGATTATTTCATAGGGGAAACTCTCCCATGTTGATTACTCCTTGTTATTGATGCTATTGAGTGAAACCATTGGATCAAGGTTTATGTTCAGATTGTTATCCATCATCATATCACCTCTGATCATGTTCCATATGATGTCTCGTGAGTAGTTCGTTTAGTTCTTGAGGACATGGGTGAAGTATAAATGTTAGTAGTGAACTATGTTGAGTAATATTTAATGGTTTGATATTTAATATGTGGTGTTATTCTTCTAGTGGTGTCATGTGAACGTCGACTACATGATACTTCACCTTTATGGGCCTAGGGGAATACATCTTGTATTCGTTTGCTAAATGTGGGGTTGCCGGAGTGACAGCAACCTGACCCCCGTTGGTATATCGATGCAGGAGGGATAGCAGGATCTCAGAGTTTAATGATGTGGTTAGATTTATCTTAATTACTTTCTTGTATTTGCGGATGCTTGCAAGGGGTTTAATCACAAGTATGTATTAGTCCTAGGAAGGGCGGTGCATTAGCATAGGTTCACCCACACAACACTTATCAAAACAATGAAGATTAATCAACTATATGAAGCGAAAGCACTAGACTAAATTCCCGTGTGTCCTCAAGAACGTTTGGTCATTATAAGTAAACAAACCGGATTGTCCTTTGTGCTAAAAAGGATTGGGCCACTCGCTGCAATTATTACTCTCGCATTTTACTTACTTGTATTTTATTTATCTGCTATATATATCAAAACTTAAAACTTGTCTTGAGCATTCACGTTGAATCCTTCATCGAAACTGCTTGTCAACACCTTCTGCTCCTCGTTGGGTTCGGCACTCTTATTTATCAAAAGTACTACGATACACCCCCTATACATGTGGGTCATCAGACATCTCATACCAACCAATCTTGTACAAATACCCACGAATTTCATTATGTGACCAAACAAGGAATACATCCATAACATGTATATCATCTATATACACCTGAGCTAGACTTTCTAGTCTTTTCTTTCTTTCTGCCAAAATATCTTTTGTAGTTTCTCTTTTACCTTTCCTCATTCCCAGAAAACACTTCACCTTCAATAACTTCTAGGTCCATTGGTCAAATACCAATAATTTTGAGGTTCTTACTTTGAAGTTGATCATCATATGACAAGTGTTCCAGATTTCACTATTAGTAACTTTGTAATATGATGAATAATTTCTCTCATAATTTTTATCCATCATATCATGACGACTTTCCGAGACCATGTCTGTACATGCTAGGCTCGTAAAGTTTAACCTTAGTATTCGCATGTGCAAATCTGGCTTGCACCCGTTGTATGCACACGTAGAATCTATAACACCCGATCATCACGTGATGCTTCGAAATGACGAGTCTTAGCAACGGTGCATACTAAGACGATCACTTCATGGATATGCGAATATCGTTAGTGCCCAACTAGTTGGAGGATCGGGACGCCTAGCGTCTTCAACCGTACATTCCCATAAAACTTATGAGTTTATGTAGTCTCACTAGATTATATTCTATCATCTTGCAATAAGGTCTTAGATATCACATATATCTCATACCTTTCTTATTTCTGAAAACAAAATTTTCAGCTCCTTACTTTTCAAACGGATTTGAACTTCAAGTTTCACGGAGACAAGATGATTTTAGGTACTAATTGAAACCATTGTTCTTTGAATCAGCAATGTGAGGTTTACTAAAAGTTTGCAATAGGACTTAATCATTTCTTGATTCTTTAACAATACGGTACCAGTCCGTAAAGTTACTTGTCAGACTTAACAGTATTTCAATCTCAATTACAAGACTAGTGCATGGTAGAAAACGGATGCCAATTCTACAAATTTAATTCAAAATACTATTTAGACTATGTTCATGATAATTAGTTCAAGTTTTAATCTAATTACTAATGAACTCCCACTTAATACAACATCCCTCATAGTTGTTAAGTGGTACATGATCCATATCCACTACATCAAAACTGATCACGTTAGATGATGTAGCTTCAATGGTGAACATCAACATGTTGATCATATCATCCATATGACTTGTGTTCAACCTTTCGGTTTCCTGTGTTCCGAGGCCATGTCTGTACATGCTAGGCTCTTCAAGCAAACCCAAGTATTTCCGCGTGTGCAACATGGCTTACACCCGTTGTATGTGAACGTAGAATCTATCACATCCGATCATCACGAGATGCTTCAAACGACGAACTGTAGCAATGGTGCATACGAGGGGAGAACACTTTATTATCTTGATATTAATGTGAGGATCATCTTATAATGCTACCGTCGCGATCTAAGCAATATAAGATGCATAAAAGGATTAACATCACATGCAATTCATATGCGATATGATATGGCCCTTTAGTCTTTGCGCCTTTGATCTTCATCTCCAAAGCACGGACATGATCTCCATCATTAACGGGCATGATCTCCATCATCGTCGGTGTAGTGTCAAGGTCCATGGCGCCGTCTTCATGGTTGTTCACCGTGTGTAGCAACTATTACAACTACTCTGAAATAATACTACAACATGAAATATAAAAACAATCATAAGGCTCCTGCCGGTTGCCACAATACAATAATGATCATCTCATACATATTCATTATCACATCATGGCCATATCACATCACCAAACCCTGCAAAAACAAGTTAGACGCCTCTAATTTGGTTTGCATATTTTACGTGGTTTAGGTTTTCCGAGTAAGATCCAATCTACCTACGAACATGAACCATAACGGTGATACTAGTGTTGTCAATAGAAGGAGTAAATTGAATCTTCACTATGGTGAGAGAGTCAGACACCCGCAAAGCCACTTATGCAATACAAGTTGCATGTCGAGTGTGGAGCAAATCTCATGAACGCGGTCATGTAAAATTTGGGCCGCTTCATCCCACCATCCCGCAAGATGCAAAGTACACGAACTAAAGACAACAAAGCATCAACGCCCACAAAACCATTGTGTTCTACTCGTGCAACCAATCTATGCATAGACACGGCTCTGATACCACTGATGGGATTCGTAGCATAGAAAACAAAAATTTTCCTACCGCAAGAACGGATAACAAGCCAAGATCCAATCTAGAAGATGGTAGCAACGAGAAGATCATGAGACTAACCCTCGAAGATTTCCAAAGCCTACGAGATTAGATCTCGTTGTGGATGTAGTCGATCACTTGCCGCTTGCAAAGCGCGTAGAAGATCTTGACGGTGCCGGTCGGGCAGCACCTCCGTACTCGGTCACATGTTCGGTGTTGATGACGACGTCCTTCTCCCCGTTCCAGCAGGCAGCGGAAGTAGAAGATCCTCCTCGGAATCCCGACAGCACGACGGTGTGGTGGCGGTGGTGTTGGAGATCTCCGGCAGAGCTTCGCCTAAGCACTACTAGAGGTGTATGAGGAGGAGGGGCGGCTAACGTTTGGGGAGAGGGGGGCGCCGGCCTGGTGCCTTGAGGGGTGCGGCCAAGGTGGTGTTGTGGTGGCCGACCCCCTCCCCTTGTCCCTCATTATGTAGGTGGATCCCCAAGGGTTTGCCCAAAGTCTTCGAATAAGACCCCAATTTAAAAACTGCCATATGGACGAAACCTAGAGGACAGGGACTCTCCCCTTTCCCCCCTTGTTGGCCGGCCAAGGAGGTGGAGTCCACCATGGACTCCACCCTCCCACTTGGTTGGCTGGTTTGGTTTGGTGGAGTCCAACCGGGACTCCACCTTCCATAGTGATTTCTTAGGAAGGTTCTAGAACATTCTAGCGCCTTCCATAAATGCACGGATCATTTCCAAACTTGGAAAGTGACTTCCTATATATGAATCTTATTCTCCGGACCATTCCGGACCTCCTCGTGATGTCCTGAATCCTATCAGAGACTCCGAACAAAACTTCAAACTCCATTCCATATTCCATATCTACTTAAAACGACATCAAACTTTAAGTGTGTCACCCTACGGTTCGTGAACTATGCAGACATGGTTGAGACTCTTCTCCGACCAATAACCAATAGCGGGATCTAGAGAATAATGGATCCCACATATTCAACGATAACTTAGTGATCGATTGAACCATTTACATACGATACTGATTCCCTTTGTCTCACGATATTTTACTTGTCCGAGGTTTGATCATCGGTATCTCCATACCTTGTTCACCTCGTCTCCGACAAGTACTCTTTTACTCCGTGGCATATCATCTCTTGTGAACTAGTCACATGCTTGCAAGCTAATCGATGACATTCCACCGAGAGGCCCCGAGTATATCTATCCGTCATCGGGATGGACAAATCCCACTCTTGATCCATATGCCTCAACTCACACTTTCCGAATACTTAATCCCACCTTTATAACCACCCATTTACGCAGTGGCGTTTGATGTAATCAAAGTACCCTTCTGGTATAAGTGATTTACATGATCTCATGGTCGAAGGACTAGGTAACTATGTATCGAAAGCTAATAGCAAGTGGAACTTAATGACGTGATCCTTATGCTACGCTTATTTGGGTGTGTGTCCATTATATCATTCATCTGATGACATAACCTTGTTATCAATAACATCCAATGTTCATGATCACGAAACCATGATCATCTATTAATCAACAAGCTAGTTATACAAGAGGTTTACTAGGGACTCCTTTTTGTTTACATAACACACATGTATCAATGTTTCGGTTAATACAATTATAGCATTGGGTGTAAACATTTATCATAAACACAAAGATATATAATAACCACTTTATTATTGTCTCTTGGGCATATCTCCAACAGTAATTTGGGTGCTAACATGATTACCACAATGGAGCTGATCTACATATAAATTTAAAAAGAATAGCATAGTGATTACTATAAGTTCAAGTGCGAAGTATCTAACCTACAATGTAAAGATCTCCTTCCAGACGATGTTCTTGGTGTAGGTATTGACAGGATGCCTCTTTTTTTTTTTTTTTTTTTGCTTTCATCAGAGTATTTTTTTTCTTGTTATCAACATGTGGGATGACAAGAATCTTGACGCTCTTTCTAGCAGTAGTTTCAGCGAACCTCCCAAAACCAAAGCACCCAACATCTTCACACATATTTTCTATTTAAAGTTTGGTAGTTAAAAATATTAAAGGCAAGAAACTGATTGCACCTATATATTGTGCATTTCATGTAAAGCTTAAATGCATGAATGCATCTAAGTTAAACTACGCTGAGTATGAACTCAAATAAGTAATAATACCACCGCAGCCGGCTTGAGCCGCATGTGGATATGCACGTAGTATTTGTGTATTTCATGTAACTTAAATACATGGAGTATGAACTCAAATAAGTAATAATACCACCCGCGGTTCCATGCGTGTCATTACGATGCTCATCTCCAGGTCGAGCCACACGAACATCGTGTCGCACCCCCTACCCCTCCCCCCCCCCCCCCACATAGTTCCTTCAGCGCCTCTGCCAGGGTCCCCGGCATCAGCTGCTTCACCACCACCTCGCTGCCCCGGCTCCATTCGCACTGTCTCTCAAGGGCTGGATCCTATGCCGGTGCAGTGGTCTCTTTTATATGGCGATGTGAGTAGGGTCACTAGGGTGGCGTGCTCCACGCTGAAACAGTTGGGGGTTTGAACATGGTACAACCAGCTAAGCAATAATGTCAATATAGAGATGCTAAAATAGTAATTCTGCAAGCAACAATACTGAAAAGGTACAATCAAATCAGTAGAAAGAACGACTACTTGGAAGGCAATTCATAAGAATAATGCAGTAAAATACCATGGTTCAATATGCACCCCATAAGCAATGTCAACGTATCTAAGTATTCTTTTTTTGAGGTATGTATCTAAATATTCTAATTACATAAACGACATGGACAAAAAAATAGCACAAATTTGTGCAAGCATATAAAAGTTCCAGGAAAGTTCTCGTAATAAAATATGAATTCTTTGAAATAACAATACATACAGGACATGAAAGTTCCAGGAACCAAACACATCTACCCAGAGAAAAGCATGTATTATGAGATTTCATGTCTGAACCAATAAAAGAGTAAACTTAGGACCAATTCCAGATGTAGGGCTGGATACAAAATCACTGAGAGTTTTTTTCATTGGCCTTTGCAGCACGACGCATAGCATTTGCAATCTGCCTAATCAGTTTTCCCAATCAGTAAGCATGTCATTAAATCTCAACTGAATTAAATATATTGTTTCTCTTCTGTATGTTTCTTCAAATCAAACTACACAATGAATTATTCAAGTGCATCTTCTGACTGAACTGGTAAATAATTAACGAAACTCAGGTAACAATTATGAAGAGATCATCATAGTATCAAATTTTGCCTTTAACCTATAAGTATATTACCTTGATGGGCATGCAATAGAGCTCGGACGGTCCAGTCGCTGGTACTCCTCAGTAGGCGAACAACCACATTAATGGCAAGAAGAAACTAATATTGAGTCAAATGATGCTCTACATAAAAGGGATCCAACTTTAATCATACAGGAAATTCATAAACTTATAACTAAGTCCCATAAAAATTAGCGGGTATATGTCCATACCACTGCCATCACTTTTTACGTTCGACCTTCACACAAATCGTTGCTAACCGCTTCTACCCGAGCAAAGCTCTTAGTTGCACAAGCATGGACTCTGTTACATGCCACAAACACTCGTAGCTTCAGGAATATATCATGTTTACCGTGACCAATTTGATTTTCTTATAGAAAAAATCTATGTATTTTATAGCACAAACTTTGGATTGATACTAACCAAAATGCCTATACAGGGAACTAATCATATGGGGAATTCAAGATAGATTCCATTGTTATGCTATGAACTATTAGTGAACTATTAGAAACCTCAAGTATCCTATTAAAACATTATAACGGTATCCTATAATGATTTTTCAAACCATGATTACTGCAGATCTCACATGATGGGGAATTTCTTCCAACAAGTGGGGAGGCAGAGACAACCAATTTAAAAAGTACATACAGCTTAGAGGTGTGATTACGTACCTCCACTCTCCCTGATGATCCCAACAAAGGTTGTAAACTCTACTTAATGGTCTGCATGATTATAGCAATACATACAAATAAGAAATACTATTAGGCAAGGCATGAAACAGCAAGTATCCTCACAAATGAACTTTTCAAATTACTGCAGATTTTCAAATGAAGGGGAGACAACTTAGAGGTGTCGTTGATGATTTCAGGTGATCTCTCGCATAACAATGGCACTCTCCCTGATAATTCCAGGTGATCTCTTGCATAACAATGGTTGAGGGTACCTTTATATGTACCAATCTGAATGGATTCTATTATTTCAGGCAAGTACCCATATGGTTGATGAGGAAATGATGGAGTTTCCTTTGTTCTGTGATGGTGCGAGATCAGGCCATGATGGAGTTTCCTTTGTTTTTGTAATGTTGCGGTTTCCTTTGCTATTGCCCTGAAATTGTGTGTAGTTTCCATCAAATGATGGTGCGGTACGTAGAGATGCTGAAATGATGGTGCGGTAGAGATGCTGAAATAATGGTGCGGTGATTATGCGGTGGAGTTTCTTTTTTCCTTGTTGTCCCTGGAATGATGGTGCGGTGGAGATGCAGAAATAATGGTGCCTTCATGGAGTTTCATTTTCCTGTTGTCCTGGAATGATGCAAAAATAATGGAGTTTCCTTTCTTGTTGTCCTGGATTGATGGTGCGGTGATGAATTGTTTGAGGCAAAGTGGGAGGGCAGAATCGTCATATTAAAAATATGTAGGATGAAAGCTTCGACTGGAGGAAACAAAGGAAGTTCTTCCTTTTTAGATGGTAGAGATAGAGATAGAGACAGAGACACCGTGTGCGTGCCGCAAATAGCAGCACATGCAGACGCAGGGATTCTCACTTTTGGAGGAACCCCATAATTCGAAATAACTTGAAATCTTGTATTTTGTTATTTTATGTTCAAACAATTTTGGTGGTCTTTTTATCTAAACAAATGGAGACCAAAATTTCATACAAAAAGTTTTAACTCTTTATCTGGGCAAAAGCGCTGTACAAACTTTATTGGTCTCATTCATACTGACAATTGAATTTCAATATGCAGTCGATATGCATGCCACTCATTCATGAGAAATACCTGTCAGAAATGAGCTGAAAGAACACATGATCTCCTAAAATAACACATGATCTCCTAAAAGAACACAGAATCCAGCATGTTGAGCAGCTAGATAAGAAAATCCGAAGTATAAACAGCTGCTCGACCGCTCATGATGCATACCTTATTCCACTATCTTAGTGTTACTTGTTATTATCTTGTGAACGATCTCCTATTTTTTTCATTACAACGTGTTGCCCTGACTGATATATAAGGAAGATGATGAGTTTTTAGACAAGCTGGCGAGGGCATGTACAATGAGGTGACGTTAGTCTTCTCTTACGAATGTCATGTTAGATTTTTTGCTTCGTTGAAGAAGAGAGATTGAAGAAAGAGAAGACTGCCTTCTCTTAGTTAAGAGATGATCCCTTATAAAATAAGGGAAGACTATTTTCTCTATTGTACCATTTATCTTCCCTTAGCAACCAAATTTCCTTCTAAATTTAATTGAGAATGGTAATAAGAGATAATACATTGTACCAATGTGGACTGCTTTTTTTTTTGAGCATAACCAATGTGGACTGCTAAGGGCATCTCCAACCGGGCGACCCATCCCGCGCCCGCGCGTCCGGATGGGTCCAAACGGACAAAATCCCGGCCCAGCGCGGACCCATCCCTAAAACGGATGCCCACGGCGTCCGGATCGACGCAAACCCGGTCCAAATCTTGGTCGGGTTTGCGTGGCGCGAAAGGCTGGTCGCTCGCGTCCGCCCCATGTCCCCTGCCCGCGTGTCATAGGCATAAATAATATATTTCATTAAAGAGAACTGATTACAATTTTTTTAACTCCTATTCTATCCTAAATACGTACGGGGCCGGCGGCGTAGCCGGCGACTCCTCGCCGGCTCGCCGTCGGGCCGTGGATTTCACTCGACGCGGCGGCCTGTACGCGTGAGGATTCCACTCCAGCGGCGGTGGTGGCGCGGCGCGGCGGCGCGGCGGCGAGGCCTTCATCCTCCTCCTTTCCGTCCGCGCACCTCGGGCGCGCTCGCGCTCCTCCTGCGGCGGAATCATCCGCTTCCGCATAGCTCCAGCTCCTGCGGGCGGCGCGTTCCACGGCGGTGCGCGCCTCCGGCGGACGGGCGGGGGCCGGGCCTCTGGATGTCTGGCGCCGGCGCATGCGCTCTTGCGGCGCTCGAGTGCGTCCTCTGGCGCGCCGCTCGGCGAGAGCATCCGGATGAGGTGACGGGCTGCTCGCATAGCGAGCAGCTCGTTCTTACGAGGAGGTCGCCTAAACGGCGGCGGCCGGCCCGCGGTGGCTTCGTGCTCCTTCGTCACGCGCGTGAGCTCGGCGAGGCGCTCCTCGATGGCGGCGTTGATGTTCGCCGGCGCGAGGTCCTCCTCTTGACGCTCCTCCGCGGCGCCGCATCCTCCTCCCGCGGCTCGTACCAGCCGTCCGCGGTCTCGTGCCAGCCCTCCGCGACCGCCTCCGCCATCTCCGCGTCGCCGCCTTCTTTGCCGCCGCCTCGGCGGCGACAGGCCTCGTCGTCGGCGACCAACGCGAGTCCGCGCGCTCCTCCTCCTCCGTCCGCGGGAACTGGCCGGGGCGAGGAGAGCTTGGCCCACGTGCAGGGTACGAGGCATGGCGCGGAGAAGGTGGAGGAGGAGAAGAAGGTGATGCGGTCGTGTGGCCGCCGCCGTCTTTATAGCCGCGGCCTGGCGAAACTTGGCGCGAGCGCGCGCAATGGCGCGCGCGCGCGGGAACCTTGGTGCGCGGGAACTTTCCCGCGTTCCACCGCCCGCCATGGCTGTCCCGTCGAGGCCTGCCATGGCGCGGCGCCGCGCAAGGAAGACGAACCACGTGGCGTCTCTTTGGGTCGCCGCGTTGGGCCGCGTGCGACCCAAACATACACGCGACGCGGCCGCTGTCCGCGTCATGCGGCAAACGGCCCAACAGACCTGGCCGCGTCGTTGGGTCTCGGTTGAAGATGCCCTAAGAGAAGAGCAGGCGTTACCTACCATTGTACCTGCCCTCACTGACTCATTGGATGAAAGCGTTTGGTCTCGTGGGCCGCCGAGAGGACAAGCTTATCGGACCGTACATCGCATCAAAGTGCTAGGCTAGGCCCACTACGTTTTACACCAAAACCCGCAGATCCTGGCCGTCCTGCCTCTGCGGCCCAACCCAGCAGCACTTGAGCTACGCACTCTCCCCTGGCTCCGTCTCGCCGTCGAAATGTTCCGGAGCCCAGCCGCCGCTCTGCTCCGCCGCCTGGCCCCTCGCCTCTCCGGCGGCACAGTGGGCTCCGCCTCATCCGCGCGTCGGACCCTCCCTCCTCACATAGCCCCCTCCGTTCTTGCCCGCTTCTCATCCACGCCCACCTCCTCGCCGCCCCCGTCGTCTTCTGCCGGCGAACGCGATGACGAGGCGGAGGACCACGAGCTCCCTGGAGCAGCCAGGCTCAGTATCTCCGTGGACCGCTCCGGTCTCTGCACTCCCCCAGGTCGCACCCCTCCCACTCGCACACATTCACACAAATGCATGTTCCTGTGTATGGGGTCTCTCTGACGGCGCAGGTTTGGTTTATGCTTCAGAGCACTCGCACGAGCCGTCGTCGGACTCTGAGCTTATCAAGCACCTTAAGAGCATCATAAAGGTGGTGTTGATGTTTTCCTCCTCAACTATTAGTTCATTTCATTTCTGTAATGGCCCCTATGTGGAAGTGTGATTTTGTTTGTGTATTGTCATTGGAAGGTTAGTTCCGGAGTGGGCCGATAAGCGTAGCCGAGTACATGGAGGAGGTGCTTACAAACCCGCAATCTGGGTACTACATGAATCGTGACGTGTTCGGGGAGTCTGGGGATTTTATCACGTCGCCGGAGGTCAGCCAGATGTTTGGAGAGGTAACTGTGCTCACTAGTTGCTTGGTTTGCCAACATTCTTAAAACAGTGTCACATAGTGAGTGCTCGGCAATGTCACATAGTGAGTGCTCGGCAATTTTGTGATGACATAGTGACCTTCCTGTTGCTTCATGTATAACAGTGCGACAACACACCATGTTATGTTTATGAATGTGGTGAAACATTGAAATAATTGATCTAGGTGCACACCTGTTGCATATCATTTTTGCTGGACATTGATGTATTACTGGAAACTTTGACAATGCAGAATTAGACTGTTTTATATTTCTTAGTTGAATGAATCTTATATGACCAGTAGTTGACGCGCTTGGTTGATTGATCTTGTGCTATACATTATGAGGCGATAAGAGCAATTTATGTTGTCCTCAGCTGATTGGTGTGTGGGCGATGTGCCTGTGGGAACAAATGGGACAACCAGAGAAGGTGAATTTGATCGAGCTTGGCCCAGGACGAGGGACTCTCCTGGCAGATTTACTTCGTGTATGTATGGCTTTTCTTTTTTGCTTGTGTCTATCCTTTGTCAAACTTGTACTGTCATGTTTCTTGATCGATTTGCACATTTCAACAGGGATCGGCAAAGTTTGTTAATTTCACTAAGGCACTCAACATTAACTTGGTTGAGTGTAGCCCTACATTGCAAAAGGTGCAGTACAATACTCTGAGATGTGAAGATGAACATGATGGTGATGAAAAAAGGACAGTCAGCAAGCTTTGCGGAGCCCCTGTTTATTGGCATGCCTCCCTCGAACAGGTTCCTTCAGGATGTATGGGCATTTTTCACCTATGAATCTCATGTTTCTAAGTAGTTAACCTCTATCGTATAGCAACAGCTATTATTATTGTCACTTGTATGATTTTTTACATCGCCATTCATCTTTTAAGTGTGCTACGGGATTGGACGAAATAGTGCAGTCCGATTCTTCTATTGTTTTATGGAATGTGCTAAAATATATAGTAACGTGGACCAAGAATATAAGGATCTACCATTGACTTATAAGAAGGAGACGCAACAGTGATCTCGAAGCACCTATGCTTCCATTTTGTATATGATAGTTTAGTTACCATGACACAGGGGCGGAGCTACGTTGGGGCTGTCCCGGGCCGTGGCCCGCCCAGCATTTGGTCCATCCTTCGTTATTCTTGTTGGGCCGGCCCAAAAAGGCTAACGTTTATGGAAAAAATAAGCGCTTTCCTGTAGCCTGGCTCGCCCAGAATTTTTGTTACAGCTCCGCCACTGCCATGACATAGGAAAATCATTAAATATTTGAAAATGTGAATTGCTGATGCTTCTGGTCTCCTTGTTGCATTGTTTTAATGTTCGTCCATGGTTTATTCTGAAACTGAGTTGCCTTAGTTTATCTTCAATTTGTTTTCTTGCGAACATCTTGATTAAGGTTTTTGTGTTTACCTTATTTTGAGTTTGTTCTCTGCAGTGCCCACCATAATTGTTGCTCATGAATTCTTTGATGCCTTACCAATCCATCAATTCCAGGTCAGTGAGCAATTCGGCTTAAGGTTTATCGCACTCACTCATTAACTGGTGTGCAATCATTCCACTGAACAATTATCTTTGCCTGCAGAAAGGATCACGTGGCTGGTGCGAAAAGATGGTGGATCTTGCAGAAGACTCATCGTACGTTTTACAAATCGTAGTTAATTGTTGTTAACCTTAAGGAAATGCATAATTCTTACTTTGTAGCAGGTTTCGCTTTGTTCTATCTCCGCAGCCTACAGCCTCTTTAATTTTCCTCTCCAAGCGTTGTCAATGGGCTAGTTCTGAAGAACTTGAGAAGCTTGAGCAAATTGAAGTCTGCCCGAAAGCAATGGAGATCACCGAACAGATCGCAGATAGAATTAGCTCAGATGGTGGAGGTGCTCTTATCATTGACTATGGCAAAAACGGGATAGTCTCTGATAGTCTTCAGGTATAGTTTTAAAAATTGCTTTACTAAACCTGAGATGAACTCAAGAGGTTGTTGGCTGTTTAGTGTGTACAAAACTCCAATCAGTCCTGCTTTTTTGCATTTATAACATAAACAAATTACTAAAAGTAAACTAGCTAGTATTTGATGCCCACATAATATCTAAATTATGTTCCAGGTTTTGTACAATATCTACATGATGTGCTTATGCAAGAATTTTCTCATTCGCTGTTTCTTCTACTGATATCCCTTATGTAAGCAATACTCTTGAAATAATGGCTTGGGCACTAAGAAAACAATAATATGTGCAGGCAATCCGCAAACACAAGTTTGTCCACATATTAGATGAGCCTGGCTCTGCTGATCTCAGTGCCTATGTTGATTTTACTGCGATCAAGCACTCTGCTGAGGAAGTTTCAGGTTTGCAAATATATTATGAGCTCTTATTGCTTGCTGTCTTTCTCGCACTACTTTTCATGGTAAGACACACATTTCTTACTGGGATTTTGTTGCTATTTCTGGAGATGATATCTCTGTCCATGGACCAATGACTCAGTCCCAGCTGTTGGGTTCGCTTGGTATCAACTTCCGAGTGGAAGCCCTTATGCAAAACTGCGACGAGAAGCAGGCCGAGTCTCTGAGGACAGGCTACTGGCGTCTGGTTGGAGACGGAGAAGCCCCATTCTGGGAAGGTCCTGATGACCAGACGCCAATTGGAATGGGCACCAGGTACTTGGCCATGGCCATTGTCAACAAGAAGCAGGGCTCACCTGTTCCGTTCGAGTGAAGCGGTAACATCTTTCCGTGTGTACTCTATTCAGCAGTGAATAAATAACAAGGCAGTTCAGTTTATAGACAAGACAGTTCAGTTCCTTAATACACACTGGGTGTTGACTTTGACCGTTTGCTGGGCTGAATACACGTGAGATAGTTTCTTGGTTGATGATAGATTTGTTTTGCACTGGTGTCTGTTCTGATAAGCTATTGCTTTTTGTGGTTTCTTGCTGCATTCTTGCGGGCTTTTGCTCAGCAGCTTGTCCGTGTGTACCACCAACCAATCCAGATCAAATATGCATATCACCTTCAAAGTCTCTGTGTTGTTGCCGGTCAAGTTGGTATTTGTTCGATACCAACTAGGCATACTCTAACCAAAGCTGTTGCAGAACAAACCAAATTCCCAGAGACTAATTCTGGCTGCGTTATTTCTTGGTTTCTTCCACTGCTTCCTGATCAGTTACTAGCAACACACCTGGTCCCTGGTTCCACGCTAAGAGTACTTAGTAGCATACCCAGTTGATCTCTTCAACCAACAGCTCTGGGAATCCTTCCACGGCGGGTTAAAAGGTTGGCAAGGGTGAAAAAGGCGGCACGAATGACTCGAGATGGAAACTGAATGTATTCTCCGGTATTTGTTCGATGGTCCACGGCTAGTTATGCTCTTTGACACTCTAAACACCAAAGATGCCGAAGAATAAGATTCCCAAAGACCGCTGGCTGTACGGTCGTATATTGCTCCTGGTTACTTTTTCGTTCGTTCTTGAATAGCTGGTAATGTACGGAGTCTCCTGAGAGAGAACATATAGTCAGTAGGACGTAACAGCTGATCTCTTCAAACCAACAACCCGTCAGGTTCCATCGACAGGGGCTTCCAGTTCTAGGTGAGGTCGGTAAAGATGTTTTCCTTTTATAATGGGTAAAGATGGTGGAAACTGGAAAGCAGCATCGACAATTATTGACAAAACCAACATCAAAGCGAAGGTGAAGACGGCCCTGAACCATTGGAAAGAAGGGAAGAGCATCGTCGAAACAACACACACACACACACACACGGGCAGACACAGATATGCGCATATACGTACTCTTTATTATCCTATGCTGAACATCACGACTTGGCTGACCTAGCGGGAGCACGTACGTGCGCGCACCTAAACAACGTCGCCATCCCCAGAAAAGAGAGAAAAACCGCACCCTTTTCCTTTCACATCCCGGCATAGACAAATGATAGAACCTGCTGAAATCCAAGCCAAAGTCACCAAAGCTCCTTTTGGTTGCCGGCAGGCGGCAGATTCGTCCTGCGTTTCCTCTGCCCGGGGGAATGGATGGATTGCTAGAGTCCACTTAGCCCGGACACAAGACTAAACCGAGCAGCCTCCACGGATCGTGTAGCAGCCCTAACATCATATTCCCTGAGAAGCCCCTCGGAAAGGCATGACGATGCACCAAATGTTACTAGCATCTATTCATACCTAACCCAACATTCTACCTATGGTCCTCGTCGTCGATGTCCTCGTTAGAGAGGTCGGTCTCGTCGTCGGAGTAGTCGATGACGACAAAGCGGCGCCGCACCATCTCCGACCGGATGGACGTCCACTTCGCCAAGCGCACGTTGCGCCCCTCCTCCTCAGCGACGTCACATCGGCGCTTGACCTTCTCCCACACATCGATGATGATCGTCGTGAGGGAGTTGCGGCAAGCCATGCTGAGCTGGCGCGCCTCCCGCGTGGCGACGTCCTCCTCCTTATCGTTGCTTGTGTTGATCTTGATCGGCGGGCGTGGAGGAGGCATGCGCGCTGCCAGTAGGATCACGTACGCCACCGCTAACGGCCTCATCTCGCCGTCATGCACGAACAGAAGAATGCCATTCCACGTGGGGAGCACGCCACGCTGGCACGTCTGCTCGCCGAATTAATCCGACCTCCATGAGCGAAATTGGGCGGCATGATCGATACCGCAGGTGGAACAGGTGGTGATGTGGGCGTACCACGGCAATGCCCATGGATTATGGACTTGTGTTTTAGGAAGAAGACGCGTTGGTGGATTCCTCAATGTACAAACAACATAAGGGACACGATTTACCCAGATTCAAGCCCCGGGTGGAAAAAAAACTCTACGTGATGCTTGTATGTTCTTGATAGATGATGATTAGGGTTACAAGGTCGTCATGATGGCTATGGTGCTCTCACTAGATTGTGTATCCCCCTTCCCGTCGATCCCTCCTGGTCCTTATAAAGGAGGCCAGGTAGCATGACTCTGGATCAGTTACTTGTTAGGGTTCCCTTGTATGGGCTAGTTTTTGTGTCACACACCAGGTTCTTGGGCTTCATATCCTTTGGTAATCGTCATCCATTCTTGGAATTCGTGGCCCTTTGGTTGGACCGCACCAGGTATTTTTTATATATAAAGAGACTATATTAATATCGCGAATATACCAATTACAGCCAGCGTATGCAACAACTAGTGCCCTAGTAACAGTACATATGCACACATTCCAAAAAAGAATTATACAAAAAGAAAGTCCGCTACAGTGACCAGTTCCTTGTAACAGCGGACCAAACACCACCAAAATAGCACCAGAAATCCATCAACTACAAAAGTGACGCCTTCAAGAAGGAAATAGTGCACAAGTGCCATCATCGCCCTGATCAATGACCATAGGTTTTCACCCCGGAGAAAGTCTGCATCACAAAACAATGCCTTCAACAAGGTCATTGTGAGGCCCAACCAATTAAGGCAAGACCTTGAGTTTTCAGCATGCAAGTTTAGACATTGAATTCCTCTTGTATTGTCGCCCCCACATGTCAATTCCGTTGCTCCAACTTATGAATCACCAAGCCAAAATCTCCGCACCACCATGATCAAACCTCCATTGCTAATCCTCGGTTCTCGGCTATCATGAAATTGTGCGTGTCCAACTTCACCGTGGCACAAAGACATGTACCATGATGGCAACAGAACGCAGAGCTTCACAATGCCTCGTCTGAAACCAAATGGTCAGAATAAAACATGGTTGCACGATCGAAACACCATCCACTCCGGCAAACTGCATGCATGGCGTCCATTTGGAATACGCTTCCGTAGTCTTCCGGAACTCGGTAGTCCTCCCAAGATCAATGAAAAGAGGCAACATGCAGTGCTTCATCACGGTGTGAGAGAAATCTGAACCCTTGCATCCGCCTTAAATAGGAGCTTCCCTTGTCGGGTTGGAACCCCGCAACGAAAGTCACGATGTGGGCTAGGATGTCGTGTCTGTACAAGCCATGTTTCGGTCCAATAGCGTGGGCGTGTTTGGTCACCTGGGCTCAATTTGGGTATGCCGGACGCAGGGAGATTGGAGTCCCTGTGTGTTGCAAACGGGTCACGTGCCATACAATCTGTGTCGTTTGGTTGCCCGCGAAGGCATTTTCTGCATCAAAGAGGGAAGACTCCCCCATTGTTTGGGTGTCTGCAAGACGCCTTTCTGCCCTGGTGGTGCAACGCATACCTTGTTTGGATGCAGACATGAGCGTGATGTGGTAACCCCTTCCATTTGAGTGGTGAGGTTATCAAGTAGTGCTAACTGAATAAAAACATATTTGGCAACATTCAATTCATCAAAAGGTGCCCGTAATACACAACAAGTAGTTACCCTATTGGGCGATGCATCACGAGTAAAGCAACTATGCTTTGTGATGCTTCACAGGTTCATCACACGAGGGGTTAGTATATACCATCTCGAACAAGTTCATCATTATAGACCGGGGATCAGAATGAAGCAAGTCCTAGCTAATGGAGGGATAAAAAATCATCAGATCATGACCATCATCGAGAGGATGATGACGAAGGAAGCAGAAGCACTAAGCAGAAACTGCTTGTGTAGCTAGGTCCTAAGCTATGTGTCCTCTCCGATGCCTACAATTGAAGGTACTCGTCATACTCTTCTAATTTGTTGTCTGCAATGAAGTTGAGTGCCCTGACCAGCAAGTGAGGTTGGTACAGATGGTCCTTGCAGACAAATCGGGGCATGACGATTGTCTTCATCTAAGCATAGTTCATGATCGGGTTGTTGATGTACTCATGATGCCTCGGGTACCGCTGCAATTCACAAGGAACAAGTGTAAGGGCGAATGGCGATGACCTACTGTAAGATCAAGAAAGGAACTTCATGAAGCTTATTACCTTTAGGTACTCTTGCAACATCTCTTCATCACCAAGATAGAGGCAACAACCATGTTCGCTCCACTAGAGAGTGTGATCGGATTTGATCTTGCTTATGATGCTTCACTTGGTCCTCCACTTTTCGATGTGGTTGTAGACCTGAAGAGTGCTCAGATGTGTGCCACTGAATGCAATAACATCATCAACTACTTTCTTCATTTGTGTCTCTTTGAATCCCAGGTTAAAGTAGACGCATGTATGAACGAGCTCAGCCAAGCGGTTCAGCACAAACTAGGACATCTTTGGTTGCCAAACCATGGCACGTTTGTGTGCAAACAGGGGATCATAAGCATTGATAGATGGCGTAGAAAGATCAGGGAAGCCTAGTGGTATGATCGCCTACATGACAAGTACTAGATGAACATAGCTAAGCATTAGCACACCAATGAACTACCACATTCACATTCGTAAGCATTTGCACACCAATAAACTACCACATTCATATTCGTAAGCATTTGCACATCAATGAACCACCATCAGCTACAACCAGAAAAGAAAGAGTCTACTTACAGTCAGAGGATTCACACGCTGCACTGAGGTCGGGGAAGAAGGAGACCATGTCGCAGAAGCATGCAGCACAACCATCCCCATGCTAGAGTCAGATCAAACCACGACAACCGTTCTCGTGCTAGAGTCAGATCCAACCACGACAGGCTACGAAGGAATGACCTACAATGGAGGTTCTCAGATCTCCCTGTGTACCTACAAATTCTAGCAGAAGGTCAGAGTTTCCAGAAGCTTACAACAACTAGAGTGATACGCAGAGGAATAAGATGGCAAGCCGTGGCCAGTCACCGCTGCCAACCTCGTCGACCTTGCGGATGAGGACGAGCTGGCCATGTCGCTAGATCTTGAAGGGTGGATGAGCTGGAAATGGGGGGAATGGGGGATTTGAAATTGGCGGTGAGAGAGCCGCCCCTATATATGGATATATGGTGGCAAAATTTTGAGGACGGTGACCGAATTCATCCCGCCGATTTTTCGTCCTTCCCCTCGAACTCGTGCCATCTCCCCTCAGTGGCTCTGCGGGAACGCGGCATTGTCTTTTTTTTTTTGCGGAGACGAGGGTAGCTCGCTGGAAACGGCCGATTCAGGCGTTCCTCCCGGGTCTGGCCCGAGATGCTTTAAGAACCGTGCTGTGCAACCCATAAAACAAATAGCCTAAAAAAATGCGGCCCCGATGCGAGCCAGGGGAGGCCAGTATACGAAGCACGCCCTATAAAATCAATCAGGGAAGAATGAAGATGCTCTAAGCCGGTCATGGATTCCCGACGTCAAGCTCAGCTTTGGTAGAAAACGGCTTGCCAACCGAAAGCATGTGTGCGTGCGCGCGTGACAGACATCCGCGGCAGGGGAAGGAAGACGATGGCTCACTCCAGGGCGCCACTTTGGTCGCCGTCGGCGAGGCCCACCGGTGTCTCCCTTGTCCCTTTGCCGACACACAGTCCCGGCACGGCCTGAGTGCTCCCTTTCCCGGGAGGGACAGGTCCCGTCGCCGACGTGCGTGCTCGTGCGATGCGACGGCGACAACCCCGCTCTGCTTTCCAAAAGCGCGGCCACGACCAACAAACGCTGCCGCGTACAGTTCCTTGAGACGAAACAGTACGCCGTATCACACCGCACGTACCCAGGAAACATCCATGATCATCCACACGTGCAAACACAGAGGAAGACAAATCTTTTCATTCTTGATTGATACTAATACTAACCAACACGGAGGGAGACACATCTTCTGCTGCTACATAACACATTTATACATCATCCAATTCCTTCCTTCTAGGCTAGACCAGAACAAGAGCTCTAGCTAATTAAGCTACGACCAAAAGAACACCATCACCAAATTAAGCGCACTCCTGATTAATGCTAACACCGTCATGGCACTGGCAGTGACAAAAGCAAACCATTGACAGGGACCAGCACACCGGTTGGATCTTCTTCTTCTTCCTTCTTTTTTTTTGGTGGTTTTCAGTTAGATGTTGCTACTACTTACTACTTAGTTGGCCTGGTTGACAAACGCTTCCAGGATGAATTCGGCTTCTGCGGCTGGTTAGAATCCGGAACCGGTCAGGACGTCGCAATGCCGGACTCCAGCTCCGGCGTGAAGCCATGCGGGATCTGGCTCGGATCCTCCCACACCAACCCGACCTCATACTCCGGGACATACTCCTGCAAAATTCATATTACAATGATGAATTTGAGTTCCTGACAGACTTCAATAGGTAAATTTGAGTATAGCAATGTAATGTAGTGGGAAGATCCAACTCAGAAACTTCATTTACCTCGAGCTTCAGAACTAGCTCCTTGGCGGTAGGCGCTGAGATGACAAGGCGCCGAGCATCCTCCTTGATGAACCCCTCGCTGACAGCCATGTCGATGAACGACAGGAAGAAGTTGTAGAACCCGTCAACGTTCAGGAGCCCGATCTGGTCAAAATATTCAAGAGACGAGTCGTTAACCACTAGCTAGTACCAGTACTAATTTGTATACTGATAATAGCAAAAGGGGGAACACCTAGCATTAAGATTCACAAACAGATTTTATTCGGAAAAATAATACTCGAACGGATCCATTCCACGGAGGGCCACGAATCCTAGATGACAGTCCAACATTTGGTAGGGCCCATCCAGCACAAATAATAGCGATAGATATGATGAATCGAACTGGACTAACATTTAAATAATTCGATTATTCAGACCGTCCACCTCTCTACAGCTCCTGATTCGTGGCTCAATAGTCTACCATATGGATGCCAACAATACGTTCCTTTTTCAATGTAAATCTGACTCGTACAGGATCCTTCGGACATCATTCTGTTAGCTGTGTTTCAATATTTCAGAAAGATTTAAACTCTTATCTTACTAGCATAGGGTATTAACAACGGAGATTGCAGATCGCATGCTCCCCAGATCGACTATGTAACATTCTGAGATGGTAGGCTGCTTAAACTATTGATCAATGATTTGCCTCTGGATGGCGAAAGCTTCTAGACAATCACATGGGATGGGGGCACCACCAGGCCAGGCCAGCCACAATCAAGGGCAAGATGTTAGCGCAAGATCGCAGTGGTTCTAAACGACTTTGTGATAAACTAATTCCTTAGATAGCTGCAACTGAGACAAGAGAAGGATTCGGAAACATGCAGGCAGCACACATGATATTTAAATTATTATTATTGCCTAATTATGAGCGAAAAGGCTATTTGACATGATGGTTCTCGAGCTACAAGGAATCGAAATCGGTCCTTACCGGCTTCTTGTGGATTCCTAGTTGGGCCCAGGTGAGGACCTCCAGCAGCTCATCCAAAGTGCCGTAGCCACCTGTGGCGCAGCACATAAGAGTTTCAGAATTTTGCAGGCAACAATTAACAGGAAATCTTGGTAGTACTAGCTGAAAATTGTCGTACCAGGCAAAGCGATGAAAGCATCGGAGAACCGAACCATCTCGGCCTTCCTCTCGTGCATGCCGGAGACGGCTCTAACTTCCCCGACAGGCTCTCCAGTGACCTGACAATTTAAGCAGTAACTAGACTGTTAACCAGCAGCAGTGATTGAAAACCTGTACTGAAACTAGCAGTGCAAAAAATGCGCTGAGAAGGATGTGTGTAAACTGTAATGAAGTTGTTGATGTGAAGCATGCTAGCATAACACGCAAAGCTGTGTGCGTACTACATGAGCTCATCACATACTCCATATACTAGTAAAAAATCTAGACAGAGACCAGTTCCACGTAATGCATTATTGTCAATAACCATGACACACTTGTATTCTGCGGCTAGGAAGTAAAAAAAAAATCAGGTTATTACTAGTTGCATATCCGGTAAAGTTCCAGTACAAGGCAAGGCAAGCGCATGCTGCTATGCACTCTAGGTAGCGACCATAAATCCATCTACTCATTGCCGTTGGAAAGGCGCATTAGATTCATGTGAGGAGCATAAATGCGCCGTGCCTCCCCACGAAACACAAGGCACAGCGAATTGAAGTGGCTAGCAAAATGGAGGGCGAATTAATGGTACTAGCACTAGAAGCATCAACCAAATAGTAGGGGGTTTCCAGGAGTGGATGGATGGCTCACCTCTCTGGGCATCAAGGACTTGGGGATGACCCTGCAGGAGAAAAGAGAAGGGCAAACAGAAAGACTCGTCAGATTTTAGCATAAAGCAGTCAAACAGTAAGGCCACAGATAGCTTTTTTCCATGGCAAGAAACTGGCAATGCACAGATAGATAGCTACAGTGTATGTGAGTGTGTCTGTGTGTAGAGAGAGAGGGAGATGGATGGACGAAATGAGCACTAGACAATAATTAGAGCAAAGAAGGGGAAGCAGTGGTAGCACTGGGAGAGGCAAGGCTGGTTTTGAGCATGCAGGATAGCAGCCTTTCGGAAGCGAGCCCAAAAGGTGGTTCCACTTCCGTGAATGGAACCCAGAGGCATTCAAAATGCCCCCCACTGAGAGATGATATGGCCAGGGACTCAATCGCCTACGGCCTACCCCAGTCGCACTGCTCCCCCTCTGGTGATCGATAAGAGAAAGCAAAGGCTGCCATTTTGATACAAAGAAGGCGCAGGAAGCATGCACGCACAGCCACAGGAGGAGCACTCATCAAAGAAGAGCCTTGCTAGAGGAGCACCTGCTGGCACGCAAACGACTAGGGATGAGAGAGATGATGAACTCACCCAATCACATGGCGTCCTCCATCATGAACTGCGTGGGAGACGAGGCCCATGAGGCCAATGGAGCCTCCTCCGTAGACCAGGTCGATGCCCCTCTCCACCTGCAACAACACCAAGACAAGACGAATCAAGGACAGACCAAAATGTCGGATTTCTTCTCCTTTTTAAAAATATATGTGGAAAATACGGAAGTAGAAGCAGCAGCAAACAAGAAACATTGTTGTTTCGGGGAAGCAAGCGAGGTCACAACCATCATTGTCATCCATGACCATGACCCAACCGCAAGAGCAAGAAATGGCAAACGAAACTTTTGGGACCAGTACTACTTATCCGTGCCGTGCTGCGAGTGAGGCGTGATCGAGCGGCCATGGCTTAGCTGTGTCTGTGTGTGCCAATTGCCATGCCACATGTACATGTACATGTACATGGCATGATCATGCATGCGAGGCGTGATCCATGCAGTGCGCTGTGCACCACGACGCGCTACAGCTCAGCAGCAGCAGAGGCTCGTGCCGTGCCATCCCCAAGAACTCGCCGCCACACAAGAACGGGAACATGATGCGTGCGTGGGGCTAGGGAGATGGGCCGGCGAGAAGGAAGACGGCTACTTTTTTGGGTTGGAGCAAAATTTTAATCCAGACGGGAGACCCACAGCAGATTTGATTTGCAGGGAGGTTTTGACGCGTGGAAAGGTGGAGGTTTGATTTGAAAACGTACCAGCTCCTGGCCGAGCTCGACGGCGGCGTCCTGGTAGCTCGCCTTCCGGCCCTTGGCGCTGCCGCAGTAGACGCAGATCCGGCGGAACCGGGAGGACAGCCGCTCGCCGCCAGCGCCGACGCTGGTCTCCGGGGCCACTCCTCCGGCGGCGCCGGCGACCTTCTCCGCCATGGCCTCCACTGCCATCGCGTTCCGCGTGCGTGCGGTGGTGGGGGTTAGGGAAGGCTGGCTGGTGGTTCTCGCCGACGAGGTGGAGGTGGAGGTAGTTATTTGGGTAGGTGGGTGTGCGTAGACGTAGCGGTAGCGAGTAGGCGGGGCGAGGTTGCAAGTGCGGAGACCTGAGTTGAGCCGGATGTTGTGGGGGGACGCCTCCATTTATAGAGAGGACGCCTGGGACTATAGCATGGGTCATGGGTGCTCTAGGTTGGTGGGTCCAACATTGTTGGGGCCTGCAACTCAAGAGTACCTTTTCTCTTCCTATGTTTTCTTTGGTTTTTTTAATCCATTTATTGATAATTAGCAGCTTTGCCAAGTTTTCTCATTAGTTTGGTTATTATTTGGAGTTGGTAATGTGGGAGCTAGGGCCTATTAGCTCAGCTGGCTCCCAAGAAAAAGTGGGCTCTAGTAGGGTAAAAGGTTATTTTGGGCCATAGGACGAAACGACACAAAGGGCTCCTTGTTTATAGTGACTAAGCTTTACCAGGGCAGGTGTCGATGGCCCCCCTACTTTGAAAATTTTCTTAAAGATATATATTTATGCTAAATTTATATATCTTACTTAAAGTCTAAACATGGTGTTCTAGGCCCCTTAACTATCTCAATCAAGCTTCACCACTTGGTCAGACACAAAAAAACTTAAAAAAATATTATTATTTAGAAAGATAAATATTAAGGTAATGCAATAACAAACTAAATAGCATTTACATTTGAAAGATCAATGGTCTTCAGAATATTGGTGAAGATGTTTGAAACTATTTATTTCCACTTGTGTACATGTGTATTGTTTGCGAGAAATAGAAATAATTAGAGAAAAAAATTATGATAGTAGGCACGTTAAGCTACAACTTCAACCTTCTATATTTTCTAGAATTATTTGAAACTCTACTGCCTAAAGAGTATAAATATAAATGTAGTAAGTGTGCAAACAAATCTTGGACTAAGATCCTAAATGTTGAGGGTCCGGGGCGACCGCCCCTCTGCCCCGCCCTATGGGCCGGCCCTGGACAAAGCTATCTCCTCTTTTATGGTTGCAACATGAAACCCTAAGATATGGTGTGTTTTTCTCTTTCTCTGTCTTTTCACATGTTGGCAACACTACATGTTTTTGTTTCATCACATAAGATAATGTTGTTCAAGAGAGGTTGAGGCACCATACATCAAGGGTGGAAAAATGGTAGAGCATTAACAAAGTTATTCATCCATGCCTGTCCACTTGACTACATTTGTACACTAGGCAATGTCGAAGGCCTAGAATTTTTTTGTGTTGAAGAGGGAGACTGAGATTTGATGTGTCCTTGCATCGGACTTGGGAATTGAAGATGTTACGGCTCATTCGCGGCGCTCGAACTAGTAGCTATAGGAAAGAAAGGCAGAGTTGTGTGGAAGAAATTCGTGTTTTTTCTTCGCATTAGCCGACGTCTTGGACATATGCGATGCCTCACGAATCATGATGACTAAAATTCAATGCCTCACGAATCATGATGACTAAAATTCAACCACCATCAAGAATTTGGGTGAGAATTTCACTTTGGTCACTAACTATGAAAAGTAAATTTACCATCATTACCCTTACATATGGTTTATGCAGACCGGAAAACCCCATAGAATTGTCACTAGCTAAACTTTTTTTTGTTCAGTTTGCATTGGAAAACCTATAAAATTGTCTCTGTCCAACATGGCATCTGACTGATGGGCCTGATTTGTCAAAAATAAGTACTTGTCAAACCAACTAAATCGTGAGATTTGGGTTCTCTAAAACAATTCCCCAAGTTATGGTTAAAAAAATTATTCAGTCATGCTTATGTGAAACCCTATCCCCACTATCTGTGTTTTTTTTTTGCCATACGTACAAATTTGTTTTTACTTGCAGCACATGGATTACGTACGTACCGCGTGGAAGATACAGAAAAGTGTCCCACGTTCCAAACAGAGGGAGACGTGCTTCGTTTTTCAGTCCAAGCTCCCTTGTGGGCCCCTGAGCAAATGGAGCAGCGGAGCTTGGCCTCCAAGAAGATCGGACTTGTGCAGCTTCAAACCAAAATATACTCCCACCAGTCGGTCAAAATCCCAGTTTATGGTGTCGTGCGCAGCTGTGCCCACCCCTCCATTATTACGGCGAGGTTACGGTTGAGATTTGCACATGTTCCAGATGTGCATTCATTGCCATAGCAACGAGAGAGAGAGCAAGCGCTCGAGCTCTCCTGAGCCCTGTCCCAGCTCGACGTACGGTCACATCGTACTGTCGATCACCTCCTGTTGTTGAACCAAGCATTGTCACTAGGGCCAAATCGTGTCACCACGAGAGAATTGTTTATCTGTGTAGAGTTGCATTAACTAAAAATGGCCGGTGCTCTGGTGTTACGGGCGACTGCGAGAGACGTCCAGCCCTGTTCATACTACTGCTCAGATTCCGTCGAGGATCACACGCATGTGTCATTGTTTAAAAAAAAACAGGGAATGGATGACACGCATGAGGTAATAGCGGGGTGTTGCATGAATGATGTTAATCATATATTACTAATAGCGGGGTATTAGTAATGTAATTCTAATAACATAGCATTTATATCTAATTTAGCTGTGTATAGTTGTGTGATCTAAATATACTTATGCACACTAACCAAGAGAATTTGCATATCATCTTTTGTCTTGTCTACCCATTTCACGGGGGCGAACTACAGGAAATTAAGGGGTCATCGTCTCTAGCACAAGCATGTATGAGCCACACTAACGTACAAGAGTTCGAAAAGCTACATGGATACACCGTTGCCAGTGATACAATCTTTGTTCTCCACCTTAATGTGGTGATTGTGCCCGCATCGTTCTAAGGGGGCGGCTCGGGCGAACCCTAGTTTTCGTCGCCCCGCCCCTCCTCCCTTACAATCCCCCGTTTCCCCATGAGGAGGTCCGTGAGCAAAGACCAGCCTAACGGACGCTAGGCCCTCATCTCCCCGCCCCCATGATAGGAAATATTTGACTTGGGAATGATGTCGACCGTGTGCGAGGCGGGGCAAAGATTATAGGGCAGCGGCTCCACGGTTGTGGTGGTCGGGCTGCCGGTGCCTGAGAGGGTGCTACTGATGGCCCGACGATGGTGTTGAGGTCGTGGTGTCCATGTTCTCTGGGCCTACAGAGCAGGATCGGCAACGGCTTGCGGGGGTGAGATGAAGGTGACTGCTGCAGTATCTTGGAGCTGTTGTAGCGATGGCGGTCTCGTCGGGATATGATTGTTGCGACATCATCTGATGGTGGCGCGGAAATTCAGTGATAGGGGCGGCGGTCGTGGTTAGGCGGAGGGCAGCATGGGTTTGTGGATGTTACAGAGGCTAAATCTCGAAGGACTTTTTGTGGTTGGCGGCGTATGGGACGCCCCCGCCACCCGCATATTGGGTTTGATCCGGGTCATCAAGTGCTACATGTTGTGACTCTTGCAGCTGGTCCTACTCATGATTGTCATCAGCATGTGGTAAACACGGCGACTCAAGTGGTGGTGCCAAGTCACGGGATCTTGCCGACATGTTCTACGCATGGTGGCTCCTATAGAGGCAACAAGCCATGCTTGTTGCTGCAGGACCAAATGTGGTGTGCGACAATGATGGGGGGGAGGCAGTATGGGACATCTATGTCTTTCGGTATCTCCTGAATGGTACCTCACTATTGAGGTGTTTGTGGCCAGACAATGGGTGATGGTAGAGACGGCTTCAATATTGAGTATGCTCACTCGGGTGGAACAAATGATCTCTAATCACACTATGTTGATGCACCTAGGTCGTGACCTTCTGAAGGTGGTGCTAGATTCATCATTGAGCGCCTAAATTGCATGGATTTTTCTCCAAGCATTGGACCTCATTTTCTCCTTAGGTCATTTAGATCAAACAAAACCTAGGAGATGATTTATGTTATGTTTGGTATTGTGATAAAAAAGCATGATAATTTTGTTTACATTCTATATTTTGTTATAAGCGAATCTAAATTGTAGCCTCGATCACTAACCTAAATTCATAGGAGTGTATTCATCTTAGGGGTCACTTTGGTGTTCCGATTTTGTAAGATCGTGATATGAAACATAATCTTAGTCATATTACGCGGTGCGATATTAATATATTTCCTTTATCAATTTTTTTACAAGAACTGATCTTCTATTAACATACACAGGTTAATTAACACTTCTTCACCGCATAGTCTTACCGAACCTCTCACTCTCAACACACCAACGTGACCAAATCCATGGACCAAGTCAAGTAAACTAGTAGTGAGCTGTCCATTGCTTCTTCTCTCACTTGATATGCCAAATGCCATATCCATCTTTAGTCTTATCTAATTTCAACCGAGGTTGTCACCAGACAGTGTATGAACTAAATTACCATAGAAAAAATAAAATAAATAACCCCGTAAATAATCGAGTGGCAGAGCTGCAGCTTACGTGTCGTTATATACATATACTTACACTGTTCAAGAGTTTACTTGGAAATGGTATTCTGTATGTAAAATTTGTTAATTTCCCGCGAGGAGCATGATGCGCAAATATTCTTTGTGCTCCATCCCTCCCACCATCTGTCACCGGAGAATAAACATCTCACATGGCGCCATAGATACTCTCCTCCCCTCTTGTCATTGTTCCTTAATCGCTCAGGTCTTCCTCACCAAAAAGGATCACAGGGCTATTATATATGTGTACATGAGCTACCGTCTATTGGTTGATCAGATCAGCAACGAACACTTGGCCGGTTGATGCTTTATAATAACCCTTCTATGAATCTTCTCTTTGTGTAGTCGTCTACTGCAGTACTACATGGAAATCAAATTAAAATACAGAGCAAATGGGGCACACGATGCACATCATCCATTACGATTGAATCCAAGCTGACAGTTGGGCACAGGCCTCGCATGTGCACATTATACAAAAGCCAAGCCATTTCTACTAGTAGTACTACCAATATGAACTTATGTCTAGATTATATTAGTGTGTTTAATTAATTAATCTTGGCTTTTATCTTTGAGTTGGTAGCATTGCAAGGTTTCAACTCAGCTGCGCGTCATGTTCCTTTATTTTTTTTAGCTTGAGTACTCCTTTATTTGTTTAGTTCTACGAAATCCTTTGCTTCTATATCTGGGGGCAAAGATTCCTGTGGTGGCAGTTTGGAAAGCTTCCGTCAAGCTGCACCGACTAAATCCATGGAGAGATCTGGGATTACACCCTCTGAAATCTTCCCCCGTGAGTCAAAAGAACATAGTGCCATGATAGGCTGGGCCTCAAAATTTCCTTACATCCAAGGGATTCTATGGACTAATATAGGAATCTAATATATAGATAGGAGCAAATCTTGCCTAGAACCAGTCCGTTTAATTATCTTAACTAATCATGTCCAGTTAGTAGTTTAGCCAGTTATGTGGTTATGTCGGGAAGAACAAGCATTTTGCAAGGATAAGGTAGGATTCTTAGAGCAATGTTAAATATCCTGACACATAAGAAAAGGGCAAGTATATTAAGAAAGGGGTCGACTATGGCTCATTCAAATGAGAATTTGCTTAATTTTCACTCGGATGACATCACTTAATCCTAGTTGTAACTCACATGCAACTTATATGTAGTTGGGGAAAATCGACTTGCAATTCAAGTGCAACCCATGAGTAATTGAGAAAAACTGAGTTGCAACTCACATGCAAACCCATGTGTAACTGAAAAAATAGAGTTGCAACTCATGTTCAATGCATTGGTAAGTAAGAAAATCTGAGTTGCAACTCAAGTACAAACCCATGTGTAACTGAGGAAAAAAATCGTTGCAACTTCCATACAACCCATTTGCAATTAAAAGAATCCCAATTGCAGCCCATGCAATCCATATGTAAATATGTAACTGAAAAATCTCAGTTGCAACTCATGTGCGACTGACAAGCCGCATGGGTCACGGTGCAAATTGAACGGTTGTAGAGTCAAATGAGCTCTAACTTGATTCTTACCTGAATGAAAATTGGCAAAATCGTCAATCACTGCATTACAAAAGATATATATTTTTGTTTCATAAGAAAACCCTTGACAAATCCATGGAAATATACCAGGGTTATGAGAAATTGCCATCCTTGCCTCTTTTGATCCAAAAGGGAAAAAGGGAAAAGTGACAACACAGATACGTCATCATGGCCCACGGCTGATATATACAAGTCCGAATCATCGAATGGAAAAAAAAAAGCCAAGATACGGCACAGCTAGCTTAGCCTCTGATCAGTTGGCGCTGAGCTGGGCAGCTGTTAATCCCACAACAACAGCGGCTCCTACGCGTAAGCCTGAAATTGTAAACAAGACGCACGAGGTCATGTGTCTCTGACCAGGGAGAACCATTCAGGCAACGGAGGAAAGAAAAGAAAAGAAAGAGGCAAACGCTTTAATTCAAAAATAAATCGCACGACGCATCCATCGTTTTCTCTCCAGCGTGAATCGGTCGTTTTCATCCTTATCACGCATCGCATGCACCATCTGTAAATTTGCCTCCTTTTGTGAAAGGAGAAAAGTGCGTATGTGTGTCGGAGTTTGACCGGCGATCGTCCGTTCAAGCTAAGTATTCACCAGTAATTTACCGGCTCCGTTCCATCGTACTCCCTGTTTTGGTAACGACGGATGGCTCGCTGAAAGCGAGGTCGTGAACTTGATCTTGTAAGAACACCAGCTTGAGGTGGAAAAACTTCCACTAGCAAATGTTCATTAATTTACCAAGACAAAGTCCATTCTTCAGTCTTGACTCAGTAAAAAAGTGCACATATCTTTTACCTCAACACGAAAAACGACTGTCTCAAACTACTGAAAGTTCCGCTTAATTGAGCTTCACAAGTGGTTTTTGGTTACATGGATGTGGATCTCATGAGTCATGACTCGTCCTGTCGCATGGTGTGGATATAAGAGCATTCCGTCCCTCACACAACCCTTCAAAAAGATTTAGAGACATCAGACAAAACACCGAGTACAGCCGTCTGCTCCAAAAAAAAAAAATCTGCACGGCCTAGTTAAAGTTTTCGGGCCGTCTCCTATCCACAAGGGACGCGGTGGGCGCATCGACACGAGCGGCAAGGTGGCCACCCTGTTGTTGAACATGCAGATTTTTATTTTGCTGGCAATTTCATTTCCCTTTTCATTTCTCCCGCGCTGTGGTACACTTCCCTCATTTCTCTCACCCCCAAGCAGCCGCACCACGCAATTCGGTCTCCCAGCCCACGCAGTCATCGCCATGCCGCCGAAAACTCCGAAGGTGCAGAAGGCGGTGAAGGGGGCGAATCACACGAACGGGGCTTTAGTTAAGCCACGCAAGCAGGCGCCGCAGAAGACAATGCCACTAGGGATGACAGATGACACTACATAAAAGAAACACCTTACGCGATTGATTTTTTCGATGGCACAAGGTAGTTGTTTGCAAAAGTATTTTGACCGGTGAATGAGCAATCCCGGCGACAAACAAGGTTGACACACATAATTTTGGCACGTTGCATCCCATGCCGGTGGAAATATACGTCGTGGTAGGCGGCAAGCAAGCCCGACACCTAGTAATGTTGTGACAAATTAAGAGAGGTATATAGTAGTGCGACATGAATCGTGAGCGATGTATTGACTAATCAATCTCGTCCCACTAACTGGTATGACCTACAACTTTAAGGTTGTAAGTATGAGACATTTTTTATAATATTGTCGTGTGTTTCATGCATATTGATAGCTATATACAACTAATAATGTGAGTTGTACCCGAATAATAATTTTTCATATCACATGGATGATTTATATTTTGCAAGTTTCAAAATTCACATGAACATACCAATTATGGTAGCCATCTGCACCAAATCCGCGTGGATCCAAATCAATTTGAGCTTCGTTGGAGGCGGAATTCAGCCAACCCACTACCCATTATGGCCCATTTAAGCAAGTGTGGCCCATTCAAAAGGCCCAAATAACAAACCCTCGTATGCACCTCTACTCTCCACTCCCACTCTGTGTATAACAAAGAGGGAACTCTGGCCCCACTTTTCACTACCACAACCTATTCCCCCCCTCCCCTCCTCCGCGCAATCTCACTCTCCACGGACCCAAATTCTTAACACTCATCTCCCCCCGTTAATTACAAGGCGAACTCCACACCCCAGATATTGCGCCTCTCTCGAAGCCACACCATATATTGCATTGCCCTTGCCGGATCCTGCGCGGATCTCGAATTCACACCGGATGTTCAGGAGACCTGGATCCGTATGTTCTTTTTCTTGTTCAATCAGATATGTATGCTTGTTCTTGTGTTTCCTTTTTTTAACCATTGGGGTTCCTTTTTCGGATTCGCGGTGTGCCTAGGCGTGTAGATGTGTGGTGGTGATGATGTCGTCATCAATCCTTCGAATGATACGATGTAAATCGAACGTATAAAACTTGTGCAGAATAGAGACCCCGCTCAATAGATCTAGATCTAATCTGTAGTTTGCTTTTTAGTTGGTTTCGTAATTATAGATCTGCTGATGGAGAGTGGCTCAAGTGATTAGCTCTTTTTCTCCTTTTTATAAGAGACATCAGCCCTGTAAGTGGTTGCGGTTTAATTTGATATAATTGAATGGAAATAACCAATCTTAATGAACTGAATTCTTTTTTGTTAACTGTAATGCAATTATATTTCTTACCATTATTGTGATTAACTTTTCTATTGTTGATATGTGCATGAAATACGAAAAAAATAATGTCACACCTTATCTGTGCACGACATAAATTATCCGTCGTCTATTTATATAATGAGGTGTTTCAATCGATGTGACGTGTAGGAGAAACCATGCAATATGGGCACCGAAAAATGTACAAGGTCTGCACTTTCCCTGATGCGGTTTCCATGACACCCTTTTCTGGCCGGGCTTGTGTCAGCGCGGCGATTAAAGGCGTACCTCAACATGTTAAAAGGACCGGGCCCGCCTGTCCTGTTTGTAGTGCGATCGATAGGTGATCGTTGCAAATGTATCTATAATTTTTGATGCTCCATGCTTGTTTTACACCAATTGATATATGTTTTGTTTACACTTCGTGGCATTTTATGCATTTTACGGAACTAACCTATTGATAAAATACCACAGTGTAAGTTCACTGTTTTCTGCTGTTTTGTATTTCATAAAAATTGTACATGAAATATTCTCGGAATTGGGCGAAACAAAAGCCAAAAATCTTATTTTTTCCGTAACGAAGACGAAGTCCATAGGGGGATGAAGAGGCGCCACAGGACGGCCAGACCAGGCCTAGGCGCAGCCCAGGCCCTGGCCACGCCTAGGGGCGGTATGGGGCCCCCTGGCCTCCACCGACCTCGCCCTTCCGCCTATAAGAAGCCTCCCGACGCGTGAGCCCTAAATCAATAAGCCTCCGTCCACGAAAAATTCCGTAGCTCCGCCGCCGTCGAAGACAAGATTCGGGAGATAGAAGTCTATGTTTCGGCACCCTGCCGGGATGGGGAATTGCCCCCGGAGCCATCTCCATCGACTCCACCGCCATCTTCATCGCCGTTGATGACTGCCATGATGAGGAGTGAGTAGTTCTCCCCCGAGGCCAAGGGATTTACCAGTAGCTATGTGGTCTATCTATCTCTCCATGTATGATCTTTATGTGATCATGAGCTTTGTAATCTAGTTGAATAAGTAGATGTTATTCTTCAACTATTGTGCTACTTAAGTGGTTTTATTATGTGATCTCCAGGAACACCTTGTCCAACGGTGTGAAGGTGACAGTGTGCACACCGTGTTTGTTTCTTAAGCTTAATTTAAAAAAATACTTATGAATTGTGGTCTCTAGTTAGTACCATCTTTGTATACTCAAAGTGACAGCGTGGGGCGTCCATAGATTGGGAATGCGAACTTTAAGGAATGCTTATGCAGCCTTACATAGTGAATTTGTGTTTGTTATCAAACCAGAGAGTGGTTCAGAGTAGCATAGTGAAGTGATAATATCTATGTATTGAATTATGATATCATTGTTGAGAGTGTGCACTAGTGAAAGTATGATTCCTAGGCCTTGTTTCTAAGCATTGAAACACCGTTTACAACCAGTTCTGCTATATGTTTGTTTGCTGCCATTTTTATTTTAGATTGCAATCACTACTCATAATCATCCATATTACTTGTATTTCACTATCTTTTCGTCGAACTAGTGCACCTATACACCTGACAAGTGTATTGGGTGTGTTGGGGACACAAGAGACTTCTTCTATCGTAATTGCAGGGTTGCTTGAGAGGGATATCGTTGACCTCTACCTCCCTGAGTTCGATAAACCTTGGTTGATCCACTTAAGGAAACTTGCTGATGTTCTACAAGCATCTGCACTTGGAGGCCTGAAAGATCGAGATGTCGCCTAGAGGGGGGGGTGAATAGGCAATTAAAAAACTCTTGCGGATTTGTCTTGTAGGAATGCGGAATTAAACTAACGTTTAGTTTACAAGCACAAACCCTAAATATGCTAGGCTCAACTAAGTGTAACAATATCAACTAGAGCTAAGCAAGATAGGCACAAGATATATGTAGCACAAGTGATAGAAAGATATATGTACTTCAAGCATGATGGCTATCACAAGGTAAGAGAGCTCGGGTATAGAAATAACCGAGGCACGCGGAGACGAGGATGTATTCCCGTGTTCCCTTACTTTGCAACAAGGTACGTCACGTTTGGAGGAGTGGAGGTCCCACGAAGGATTCCCGCGCCACGAAGGCTCACCCTATTCTCCGAACCACACCCACGAAGGATAATGGCCCTTTCCTTATGGTTAGCTTTTCCTCCGCTCCGAGATGGCAAGCTCCACAACCACTTCACAAGCTCCACGAAGGAGAAGCCCGGACCTCTTCACAATCTTCTTGAAGAGATCACCGGAGCACCAACCGCCAAGCCAACTAGGAGGTCGCCCTCCAAGAGTAACAAGCTCACGGTCTCTCACTCGAACTAATCGTGGTGGAGAGCTCAACACTATGCAATGATGCAAAGCAAGAACACTAGAGGTGTTCAAGTCCTTCACTCTCAAATCCCACCCAAACAACAAATGCTAGGATGAGATTGGAGAGGAAGAACAATGGGGAAAGTCAACAAAAGACTCCAAGATCTAGATCCAAAGGGTTCCCTCACTTAGAGGAGAAATTGATTGGTGGGGATTGTAGATCTAGATCTCCTCTCTCAAATCCTCAAGAATGAGCAAGAATCATGGGGGAATCAAGAGGGAGAGCAAGTTCTTCCAAGAGCAACAATGGAGGTGAAGAAATGGGAAGAACCACTCAACAAGGTGGAAGAAGGGCTATTTATAGCCCAAGAGAAAATATAACCGTTGGGCGAGTCAACCATCGAGGAGTCCGGTCAACGGCCCGAGACCGGCCGTCGGTCCAGGGTGTCAGCCGGCCACGCCGACCAGCCGGTCCAAACCGGTCGGCTGCCGACCCGACGGGGTCATTTTGCGTCGTCAGCTCGGTTGGCGCCTTTGGCGACCGGTTGCACGGCGACCGGACGGCACGCGCCCGCCGGTCGTAGGCCGGCTGACGGCGGCAGACCGGAACCGGCCGGCGCATGCAGGTCCGACGGGTCCCGACGGGTGAGCAGGAAAACATGTTTTACTAAAACTGTGATAACTTTTGTGTTCAGACCCCGATTGACATGAAACCAATTTTGTTGGAAAGATAACGACGAATAGAACCCCAACAAAAACGGTGAAGACGGTGAAGACGCAACAAACTGGAAATATGGAGACTCCTCACAGGATATTTTTAGATGTATTTAGAGAGGGAGTCTCCCACCGTCAAGAAACGTTGAAGACGTCCAAACTCGAAAACGCAATAGAAGATGCATGCGGATTCCATTTTCGATGAACTTGGGCTTGTTGTAAAGCTAGCAACAAGCTCAAGAACTTCTCACAGAGAAACATCAAGAATCAATAGGGATATGCAAAGTATGCAAAGGATTGAGCTCCCTAAGACGATGCGATCAAGTTACCCGACCGAAAGCCCCTCTTGATAGTGCGGCTATCTATCCTATAATCCGGTCTCCCAACAACCACCTTGAGACCGGTAAAAGGAAAACCTAGGAAGGCCATACCTTTGCCTTGCGCATCCCGCTTGATCTTGATGATAGCTCTTCAAGCTCCACACAAGCCGGAATGCCTCAACTTGATCATCGTTGCTTCGTGAAGACTCACAAATGCTCCCCCATACACCATGATGGGAAAGCTCCATTGATGCACATCTTCACATGTCCATCATCGCCACATGAACGGCAAGCTTCAAGTATGTGATCCACTTGAGATGCTCATCTTGAACTTGCACGACTCAACCTTGTATCTTCTCATACTCTATCGTACTATCTTGAGGTGTATAAAGAATTCTTCACTTGGAATCAAGCTCTCAAGATCTTGGTCATTCATTGCTTATCATATAGGATAGAGCATGGCTAATATTGAGTTCCACATAAGAACTCCATCTTCATTTCTTCTTCTTGATCATATCACATATATATCTTCAAACCGATGATCTTGATGCCAATACACAAGGTATATCTTTTATCTTCATGGCATCCATACTTGAATCCAACATATGGAGTACAAGTAGTACCTATGGAATATTCCTTCATATAAACTTAATGAAAACATTAGTCCATAGGGGTTGTCATTAATTACCAAAACCACACATAGGGGCAATATACCCTTACAAGGCCCAACACTGTCTACAAGAATAGAAGCGTGCGTAGACATTAGGAGGCCATACTCGTTTGGCATAGATTAGCGACGCCTGAAAGCCAAGGGCAATGCATCAAGGTTAGCACCAAGAAGGAGGCAGCCACGAACCATGACCAATTTCAAGGTAAGGTGTCCCCCAAGGAAGGCTCTGCGTTGGTGAACCGCTCAAGGGTTGCGTCACTGTCTTCTCCCGCCTTCTTCAACGAAGGCGCAAGCACGACAAGGTTCTCCCCCACTACGCTGACATCCTCTACCACTGCGGATTCAACATAAATGCCTTGTTTCCTCTAAGCACCTGCGACCACCTCCCATGCCCCTTAACCTCAACCGTACCTTTGAAGCCTCGGGCTCGCTAGGATGCTGACTCCAAGGAGGCCTCTCGAGTTCAGCACTCCTGATGTGACCACCGGCGTGTTTAGCGCTCCAAGCGGCGACATTGACGATGTGTTATAGGGAAGGACGCCAGGTGGATTTGTCGCCTTTGAGGTATGTGAGCTTCTTATTTGACTTTGTGTCTGCACACAATGAAGTCAAAGTTGCCGGTCAATCTTGCCTTTTTATGTTTACGCATAGATGGATGCGAGCGCTTCCATGGGAGAAATCATAAATGGTGGGCGCCACAAAGTACGACGTTGATGGGGAGGATGAGGGAGAGGATGGGGAAGAGGAAGAGGAGGCGGGAGATTATGATGATGACACTGAAGAGGAATAAAACACCGACAATGGTAGGAAGGTGAAGAAGAAGGCCGGTGGTCACTGAGGGACCAAGTGGAAGCATTTGGAATACCAATACTCTTGTGATTCATGGAAGACGGTGAGTATTGATCTCTACATCGGCGTGAATCAAACAAGTAGCACCTATTGGAAGAAAAATAAATCAAACTCGATGAGCGCAAGATCGTCGACCAAGACTAATGTGTGATGCACAAGAGCCAAAAGGCCATGTAAAGCCACTGGGGAATCATACAACATGCCCGTCAATGGATTCCATGGGTATGCTGAGAACATCCACACAAGGTCTGAGAGTGGATCCAATACCAAGGGCTAACTTTCATCGTGCACTCAAAATGTATCGATCACGCAATATTGGTCGTTCTACTTTCTCTTGTAATATTTGTTGCCGGACTTGAGCTGCGCATTTTGTTGGAGGGGACTTTGAATTCAATAGTGAGACTAGTTGCTTTGTGAATTTTCACCTTTTTCCTAAAATTTTGTTTGAGGGGCATTGTTTGAGGGACGACCCTAGGCAAAGGCACCCCTCCAAAGCGGCAACACGGGTCGGACCCCCCTCCATTCGGTCTGTCTAGCACTAGTGCCGGACGCAATTTGAGGGATGTGGCTGGGATGCTCCAAGAGCATCCCAAACACATGCATTGACCGCCCTTCAAAGGGATTTGCGGGACGCATGACAAAAAGGCACGCCCACTCACACGCCTTCAAAGCCTTTTTGTCCAACGAAGCCCAATAGCCTATATGGCATCCCCAAGTTGTTCCCAGGCCGTCCTCAACAAGCATGGACCTATTGGGCGCGTCAGACATGAGCCAATGGCGATGTGTCTCTTGTCGGGCCACACATGTCATAAATATAACCGCATGTATGCAATTTTCATAATAGCGACAACGATTTCCGAGGAGAAGGTAAGCGAGACATCTCATTGCCGCCGTGCATTCCCAACACAATGCCGACATTAATGCACAATGGCTTTCCGCCCTTTCTCCTCCTCTTCCTCTTCCTTCCCGCCTCCATTAATGTGTTGCGCCTTCCCCACGTTGCACCTGATGGACGCCTCCTTATGGGGGGCAAGCGGCAAAGGATTCTCAAGCAGGGTCCTCGAGCTCAACTCTCTAACCCGGCGTAGGTTACCCAGAACGAGGAGTTCCATCTGAGGCGGGCAATGTTGAAGGTCTAACGTTGCAGGCACTGGTAGAAAAAAGGGCTTCCGTCCAGCCCCATTAGTCGCGAAAATATAGGAACCGCGACCAATGGGGTCTTTAGTCGCGGTTCGGGTGGCGACCCGCGACTAATGCTCCAACCGCGACGAAAGGGTACCCCTTTAGTCGCGGTTGGTAACACCAACCGGGATTAAAGGGTTATGGAGGGATGCAGCCGGCGAAAAAACCTTTAGTCGCGGTTGGGGACACCAACCGCGACTAAAGGGTACCCCTTTGGTTTGTAAAATACAAAAGAAAATGATAGAAAATTCAAAAAAATTTGTTTTCAGATTCTTGTATGTTATGCAACCTACTATTCGGAGAAATTAAGAAATTCGAATTTTCACTTTTTTTGCAAAAAAAGTTTTAAAAATGGTAAAACCGCAATAACTTTTGCATACGACGTCGAAAAAAGTATAATATATCAAAATTCATCCGAAATTTTTAGATTCTCAAAATTCCAAATGAAAATAAAGCAGGAAGATTTTAGTTTTTGCTATAAATTATGGATTTTATATTTTTTAATTTTTCAAAAAAATAAAATTAATATCATCCAGCATAAAGATTACTTGGAATTTTGATGTAACTTTTTTAGGTTTTAGGTTTGGCAAAAAAATATTAAAAAAATTAAAAATAATAAAAATTAAAAAGTTAATGTTTATTTATTTATTCACGATTATTATTACATCATTATTTTTGTTTATGAAAAAAATTATTTGAAATTCAAACAATAAAAAAATGTGACATCGACCAACATGTTAATAGGATTAATATGATACTAGTATAACATACATGCGCGCGTAGCACTTGGATGTGGGACGGAGTGGAACTCGGAAGTTAAGCGTGCTAGAGGTGGAGTAGTGGGAGGATGGGTGACCGAGCGGGAAGTTTGACCACAAGTAAGTAATTTGATTAGAGATAAGTGTAGTTAGAGATAGAGACTAAGCTATGCAAATAACTGAAATAATAGAAATTCGGAAAAAAAGGAAAAAAACAGAGTGAAAAACAATTAGAAACCCAACTGAATTAAAATAAAATTAACGAAATAGCCTTTAGTCGCGGTTCGGGAGGCAACCCGCGACTAAAGGTCCTTCGCCCAGGCGCACGCTAGCCGCCCACGTGGACGGACCTTTAGTCGCGGTTCGTAAGCAACCGCGACTAAAGGGGGGGCTTTAGTCGCGCTTAATTGGTCGCGGTTGCGCAACCGCGACTAATGGCAGTTGCCAACCGCGACCAAAGGCCGTTTTTCTACCAGTGAGGGAAGCTCCATCCTCAATGGCGGCGATCAAGCACCGATAGATGGACAAAGCAAGGTGGTGTGTGTGTGTGTGTGTGCAGACCGGGAGGAAAGGCGAACACGCGCACAACATGCCAAGGAAAAAAAAACGGTAGCGAGGCTAGCCCATCACTTGCCCCAACCGAGGGCGAGTAGGCTAGATTAAAAATAGTTGCTTGTCATTAAACTTTGTCATATCTAACAAAATTTTATTCTTTTTATCAAATTTGCTTGTCATTCAACTTTTTATCAAAACCTTCAGCTTATAATATCAGGAAAAATAGTTGCTTGTCATTCAACTTTGTCTAATATCTTGAGAAAAAGTTGTAGCAAATGGATGTGAAACATGTTATAACACAATAGCAAGTATTTGGCTACTAGATAAAAGAAAAATGCTTGAGGAAATCCATCTCTCTGACAAACTTTTCAAACATACTTTGAATCTGAGAACTTTATGTGTAATGATAATCAATGGCTGACCTAGGATTTTTGTGAAGTCTGGGCACACAACAAAGCTGGAGTCTAATTCAAAGAAAATATCAAGGCAAGATGCAATTTTAACCAAGGAATCCAAGACTGAAGACTGGGCAAGTGCTCACGCAACAGGGATATCGCCCCTGATGATAATAATGGAAGGGCCATTTAATTTGAACTCGCTAAAAACCAGCAAAAGGTAGAGTTTGTGTTTCGTATGATTTTGGAGTTCAAGACTATTTTTTACTACTACTACTATAGTAAATTAGCGCACGATGGTAGGAGGAACATAGCAGTAGGAAAATTACAGGAATTCGGTTCGGAAATGAGCCAGTATTTATCAGAAAAAGGGGCTATATATATACACACTTCGTTTAGCTTCTTTGCGTTCTTGAGTGGGGGTTGGATTTTGGGTGGAATATGCCACTCCAGTCTCCACCAAGATCGATTGTCCGTCCGGTGACATGATCTGTCTCCCTAGTATGTGCTGACATGGGGGATGAGGTGCGAACCTACCCTCCGTGCACGTCATGGCGCCCACCGTGTTGACGAAACGCTGTAGATGATACAGGGCAGTTACGTGCAGGTCGCAAGCGAGCTGTACACGTCGTTGTCTTCCGGGATCATACTGTGCCGACACGATCTACCTAAACTTTCTGCTGTTGCGTCCGGCGCTAATTCCCTGGTAAATTCCTGTTTCATCAGAGAAAATGCAGGAGTTGCACCGCCAGTTTGCTCTCTCTTTCTTTGAAAAAGAGCAGCGAATATAGATTAGTAGTATGGGCGATGTCCCCGACCAAACGCCGTCAGCACGAGCAGCGGCCGGAGGAGGCCGACGGCGACGAGAGAGACGAGTTCGTCCCTGTTCACACACACACGTTGTGGTCGGTGACACGTGGCCTGCAGACGTCAGCCTACAGTACGCGTGTCGCGCCAGGATACGTCGCGGCGGCAAGCTCTCCGCCGTGTTTCCCTCCCGACGACCGACGGGTGCACCGGTGACGTGGAGGCGCCGGATGTGTCGATGGGTGTATATTTTATTTGCATCGAACGGATTGGTACCGCATCTGTGCTTTCCTAGCGACGCTAGCTAAGCTAGTACTTTCATGTTTCTTCAGCTGTTCGTCCTGGGATGCGTAATTTCCTGTAATTACCTCGATCGTTTTCCGCATTTTCCTCCAAAATTTTCCAGGCGTTGATCCCCTCCGTCGAAACGACCTGATCAAACCGATCGCAGTGAAAACATTCGTCATCTGACCGCCTTTTCTATAGTGCTGATCATCCAAGATTCAGTTTTTACCAGTTCCATATATATGGAACAGTTTGACCGTGAACAATCTCCCTAGAGACGCTAGCTAAAGCCAGTAGTTCATGTTTCTTCAGTTGTTCGTCCTGGGATAGTAGTTTCCTAATTACGTCGATCGTTTTTCGCCTTTTCCTCCAACACTTCTCTGCTTCCAAGCGATTGATCTCGCCTCGTCTGTGGAAACGACCTGATCAAACCGATCGAGGGCACTTTTCAATGCAGTGAAAACCTTCGTCATCTGACCGCCTTTTCAAGTCATGATTTTTTTTTAACAGATAAGGCCACGAAAGGGCGAATGGCCTGGAAGCTCCATTAGTCGGTGTGAACAATTATAAAGAGGACCTTGGCTTTAGAAATAATAGTACAAGAGTCTGAAGAAATTACAAAAAGGATCCTAGAAAAATGGAAAACAAAGCAATCGGGTCCTTCTTCTCCACCGCGTCGAATACTGGATCTTGGGCCATGGTCGCTGGCGGCGACGCCGGGGACTGCGCCACTTGGTTCGTCACCAGGATGGATCACCAGGCCAAGATCGAAGATCTTCCCCCTCAGCACTTCGGCCTGGAGGAAGTAGATACTCCCCGGAGCTGCTTCTTCCGAGGTGCGGAGAGGCCCCCTTGGCCAAAAATAGCGGCGGCTACAGGCGCTGACGTTTGAGATCTGCCGCCGATTGAGAGCTTCCGTCGTGGTGAGCACCACACGCTCACGAGTGTGCCTCCAAACTCCAGATCGACGAATTCTGGAGCTCGCATCCTCCTGTCTGTCTCCACGACCACTAGGAGGAGGAAGAGCTGGCCAGGAACTCACCGGGACAGAGCGAGAGAGAGGTAGCAGGATCTCCTCTCCGCCTGAGATAGCCCACAGCGTCACCTCTTCTCCTCGCCTCCACGGCCAGCCAGAAGAAGCTCCGTCGTATGCCGCCACAAGCATCGCCCCTCCCCCTCGCCTCCATGGCCGGCCAGGGGGGGCTCTGCCTTGCAGCTCCTTAAGATCCGCGGCCGCTAATTTATTCGCGGAGACCGTGGCTCCCTCGTCGCTTCCATGCTCCAACCACAGGAGACACAGGAGCAAGAAGAAGAGCCCTACTCCCCAAATCTTGCCGCCTAGATCCGAGGAACAGCTCCAAATCGCCACATAGGGACGAACATTAGAAGGAAAACCTAAATATGTACAGCCGGCGCCATCTACTCTCCATCTTCGGCCAGCTATTTCGACGGAGAGGAGGTGGGAGCGGCCAGGGGGAGCAGCTCGATGAGAACGATTAGGGGGGGGGGGGGGGATGAGAGCCTTCCAAGTCCTGATAGAAGGTTCAATTTTTACCAGTTCCCTATGGAACGGTTTGACTGACCGTAAACAACCCCCAAACGAAGATGTGACCAGACGAGCTTTGGTCGTGTACACGCAATTAAGTCATAGTAAGAGAATGTACAATAGAGTCTTGTCAGCTTGGCTCTTAAAAATTTATTATATTTTATTTGCATCGAACGGACTGGAACTGCATCTGTGCTTTCCTAGCGACCCTACCTAAGAGCATCTCCAATCGCGTCCTCCAAAGCGTCCCCCAAACCGCGTCGGATTGAGCGTTTGGAGGACGTGTTTTCCGCGCTGGGGGACGTCGCTCCCCACCGCGTCCCCCAAACGCCGCCCCAAACATTTAAAATAATTTTCTTGGCATTTTTTTTTCAATTTCCACAAACTAATACATAATTGGGAACGTGGTTTACACGAAGACATAGTTTGGAACATGGTTTTCCACAAACTAATACATAGTTTGAACCATGGTGGACACAAATATAAAATATTGCAAAAAAACTAAACCTAACTAGGCCGTGCATCGAAGGTTTCCGTGTTCGCTGCTAAACAACACTCGAGCACACCCAGTCACCTAACCGGAAAATCCTGGGAGGATGGTGCCCTTGTTGGTTCTACCGATGAGGCGAACAGCAAACCTCCGTGCACGTATTCGCGAAGAAACAACACGCCGTCCTCCTCGCCGGTGCTGTCGTGGGAGTCCCGTCGACGTGGTAGTCCCGGCGGCAGCGCCTCTCGTCGAAGACCTTGACGCTCATGTCCCTGTTGCCAAAGTAGGAGAACACGAGGATGAAGCCGGCTTCGAGGCTGTGGTGGCGCGCGAACTTCTCCAGCCGATGTTGAGGTACATCTTGCCGCGCGGGTCGTAGATCGCGTCGACGATCCACCGGCAGTAGCCGCACGAATGCTCCCGCAGATGCATCTTGCGCGGCGTACGCCGCCGACGTACTCGGCGAAGGAGTTCGGCAGCCTCTGGATGCCGCGCGGGTCGCCCTTGAGGACGTGGACGAACTCGAACAGGACGTCCGGCTCTACGTCCATCTCCGACGATGAAGACGACGGTGTGGGAGGCGACGGCGAGCGTTCAGCTATGCCGCGGCCACGATCACGACCACGACCACGGCCGCGGCCGCGAGGTCGGCCTCCGCCCTACCGACATAGCGTCGAGTCTTGTTGAGAGATGGTGGCGGCTAGGGTTTGGGAGAGAGGCGCTAGGGTTTGTGTGTGAGAGGGACGATGAGAGGCGCCCTTTTTATAGGTCGGAGGGGCGGATGAGCGGTGGCGCTCATTAACGCCGCACGCAGAGCTAGGCGCGACGGACGCGTCGCTCGCGCCCCTTCGCGGAACCGCACCGTCGCGCGGAATCGCACCGTTGCCGCGCGCCCAACTTCCGTCGCGAGGTAGGCGACGGGGTTAAAATTAATTGTGCCGCCGACGGGTCGGCCCCGCCACTCGCTTTTCGTTGTGTCCGGCGTCCCCGAGCGTCCCCGTGGACGGGGACGGCTCGGGGCGCCGGACACCGTATAGCGCGCGGACAAAAAAGGCGCTGGGGACGGCGAACGCATTTTGGTCCGGCGCGCCCCAAATTCCTTTGGGGGACGATTTGGGGGACGCGACTGGAGATGCTCTAAGATAGTACTTTCATGTTTCTCCAGCTGTTCATCCTGGGATACGTAGTTTCCTGTAATTACGTCCATCGTTTTAATTCGCGTTTTCCTCCAACACCTTCCAGGCGTTGATCCCGTCCGTCGAAATGACCTGATCAAACCGATCGCAGTTTCATCAAAAAAAAAAAAAAAACTGATCGCAGTGAAAACATTCGTCATCTCTGACCGCCTTTTCTAGTCCTGATAGAAGATTCAGTTTTTACCAGTTCCATATGGAACAGTTTGACCGTAAACAATCTCCCTAGCGACGCTAGCTGAGTCAGTAGTTCAATGTTTCTTCAGTTGTTCGTCCTGGGATAGTAGTTTCGTAATTACGTCGATCGTTTTTAGCCTTTTCCTCCAACACTTCTCTGCTTCCAAGCGATTGATCTCGCCTCGTCTGTGGAAACGACCTGATCAACCCGATCGAGGGCACTTTTCAACGCAGTGAAAACCTTCCATCTGACCGCCTTTTCAAGTCCTGATAGAAGGCTCAATATTTACCAATTCCCCATGGAACAGTTTGACTGACTGTAAACAACCCCCAAACGAAGATGTGACCAGACGAGCTTTGGTGGCGTACACGCAATTAAGTCCTAGTAAAACGCTTACTCTGACCATGCTCACCATGCATGAAAGCTACTCTACCTACAGTGCTGGAGCATTTGCGTCTGAGAAAGAAATTACGGACCAATCTTTATCGCTTCTCCGGTGCAGTGTGAAGAAGCTGCCTGCCGGCCCCGGGACAGATTGGACAATGGAGGAGGAATACTCTTCCTTTTGATCTTTCTCTGACGGAAATTGAATTCGGCTTGGGGGCGTGCGGGGTTAGCGAGAGGCCGAAGCTGTCTGTAATCATGAGATTTGCTTTGGGAACCCTCGAGATATGTTGCTCTGCTTGGAGTACACTCTTCCGAACAGCCAGACTGAAGATCCACGCTCAGCTGCACTCCTGTCTTGTGAGAATAAATACAGTGTGACAGCACTAGGACTCCTACTACAGCATCTAGCAACCAGTAATGAATGGGGGAGACCTGTAGGATCTCACCATTAGATAAGGTCATAAGATCAGCTCATAGAAAATATATTTACAAAATGTGAAAAAAATCGAATAAAATTATACAACATACTTATGGACTGTACCTACAACTCCAAAAAAAATCAGCTCAAAACTCAATCTACATTTAGAGAAATGAAAAGGATAAATTCTACTATGAATAGTGTCAACTTTGGGTGAATAGGATTTCACACTATTCATTCCCAAATTTATCTTTTTTTTTTGGCTCCCTAAATGTAGCTCGAATTTGAAGCATCAATTTTTTGTTGTTGTATACCACAGATGAATGTTGTCAATTTTTTTGCGAATATTTGAACTTTTTTTTTTCAAACATTTGATCTCACAGATCCTATGTAAAACAAGATCCTACCCAAGTTGTCACCAGTAATGAATACTATGAGTCTATAGAATTTTTGAGCCTACTTGGTTCAAAGGATTAAAGAATTGCAAGATTTTGATCTACATCACTTTTTCTTACATGCTCTATAGTCTATAACAAAAATCAAAACAGGCTATGTAAGAAAAATTAATATGAGTTGCTCCCGCTCTTTTTTCCTTCATATCTACCTTGATGCAAGGATGCAAAAATTCCTGCTTCCCTCACATGATGGTCCCCGTGTTTCATATATGGCTCCATGTGGATTGTACAAGTGATTAATTCTCGCATGAATTGCTAAGGTTTAAGAAATTAAATTGATTTATTCAGACGTGTCAACTGGATAAATACGCATATACTGACTCGGATGAATATGTTGGGTCCACAAAACTTGCACAGCTGGATAAGAATCAAATACGCATATACTCCCTCAAAACTTGCACTCGGATGATTTATTCAGACGTGTCAACTGGATAAATACGCATATACTCCCTCAACCCTCTATGTTCATGCGGTTGTGTTGCTCCTGATCGGCATGAGGTGTTGTCTATTTACTTTCGAAATTTCTCTTTGGGAATCAAATTTGTCTACTTGCAACGTCTATGGCCCGGCTGGATAAGAACTGATGGATGGTGACGATGCATCCAATTGTCCTAAACGTGGTTGCTCATATGCAGGGCCCGCATGAGATGTGGAGCCCACATATAAGCGGCAACATCAAAGGAAACCCTTTTACGTGGTAACAACACTTGCAGGCAAAATCTCGATGGTTTTCATTCCTCGCTCTCTATTGGGCGTGTTGTAATTTATTACTTCCTTTGTTAAAATAGTTATGTCGTGACTGTATTTTGAGCCTGAACTAAAATTACCATAAGAATAACAAACTGAGGGAGTAGTGTTACCAGCTGCACAGCTGGTTTACTCTAATTTCCTTCTCTCTGTCTTGATTAGTCTAGTTTTTTTTTACAAAGTCGGCCTCGAAAGGCCCGGAGACTAGATTATATGCGGTGGGTACATAAAGTACAACGATACCCTTTTACATCTCTTGCCTTGGAAAACCTAAAATTTGAAGAAAAGGCATCAAAATTTACAAAAAGGACCCTAGCAATAAAATGGAAAAAGCAATCAAGTGCTTGGGTGCCATCTCCACCGCTCTTCGGCGACCTCAAGGCGCAGCACACATAGATCGGAGAGGAAGTAGCTCGGTGTGCTCTCCAATCCGACGGAGAACCAACAACATCGGCCATCTCGACGCCTCCGAGGACAAGCCACTTGGGGGTGAAGCTCCGACGAGCTCCGGCGCAAGGTTGATAAGGGACTCCAATGGGGCCATAAGATTCTGGGGCGAGCAAGAGCAGCAAACATGAGTCCCCAGTTGGTGAGCTCTCGGGAGAGTGCTTCTGATGAAAACCAGTATCTTCCAGATCACCCGCTCGACATATCTGCAAAGGAGAACAAAATATTGGCGCTCCTCTTCTTGACCACCACCTCGGTGGGCAGGCAAAAGAAGCAGAACGATCTCGCCTCCCCGATCTGGAGAGCCAAAACCGCCGCTCGCCTCCGTCTCCTTCCGCTGGAGCACCATGAGCAGCCACACCACCACAAAACGCACAGAGAAGAACCTAAACTTATCACTACAGAAGGCTGCCCCCCTCTCCCCCGTCGTCTCTGTCCAGCAGAGCCACCGGAGAGGAGGGGGAGAGGTGTAACACCCGTAATATGGCCATGTGTTGGGCCAGGAGCACATGGGCTTTGGGCCACTGGACAAGAGTTAGAGGCTTTGTCTGGAGTCTACAAAGGAGAAGACGAGCAGCAGTCTCAGGCATCGAAGAAGTCTGAAGAAAAAGGAATAGAAAACTCTCCTCGCTATCTCTCTCTGCTGTTCTCTCTGTTCCCCTGAATTCAGGCCATCGATCGTGCCTCACGTCGGCAATCATACCGACAAGGGGGTAGGTGTGACAAGAGGGCCCCAAGACAACCGAACGCTCTCACAGACGGGAGAGATGAGAGAGCGAGAAGAAGGGGAATATGACAGTTGTGGTTGATTACTCGAGCTGACTGCATCTTCGAAGTTTGTAAGCTATAATAATCTGGTTCTCTCCTACTCCTATGGAAAATTTTTGGCAAAAAGGACCACCTCCGAGTGAAATTGACAACTTTTTGTCAATTTCACTCGGAGGTGGTCATTTTTGTCAGTTAGCGTCCCGTTCCGTACATGCGTACTCCTGTGTTGGAACTCACAGCGATTTACACAAAATAACCCTTTTGTGTGAGAATTGCACGAAATGACCCTCCGGCCAAACTATTTGAGAGAAGTCCAGTTTACCCCCCCTAAACTTGTTTCAAAGTTCAGTTTACAACCCTTTGGTCTAATTTGGTTCAACTTACAACCTTAAACTTTGAAAACCGTTCGAAATTACACCTTCTAATGGTTTTGACAGATTTTGATCCGGTTTTTCTCCCCATGTTACCGGTTTGTCTTCTTTATGCCAGCTCATCCTCTTAGTAGAATACGCACAACAACGATCCTCGTATTTGAGAGTCCTCCTTGTCTCCACGCGAAAATAGGATCAGAGTTTGGTCTTCACCGTCGGCCAGCGAGCTCACGGCGACGTCGACGGCCCCTGCCCCTGCTTAGTCTGCAGCCGACCGCCCGTGACTGTGCCCAAGTCGTCGCCCGCCCCTGCCTCTGCCCAGGCCGCCGCCACTAGGGCTGGGTTAAGCAGTTGCGTTACCTCCTTCGGTTCTTGGTGAAGAACTGCAAAACTGCAAACTGCTCTATATGACTACATCCCACGTGAAGTACTAAATGATCCGGAAGCGATTTGGTTGTTTTGCTTGCATAAGATTCGATTTGGGTATCGTTTTCAGGCTTGTTCTACGGAAGTAACAAGCACGATCAGATAGAAAGGTGAAGAAGGCACGCATGCATGTAGTACAAAGTAACGTGTACTCTGAAGATATAGTACATGTATTGTATGTTCTGGGATTTAGAAAACAACGGTGACATGGTAGAAAAAACAGGTCAAAGTTGGAGAAAGGGACAAATCTGAACGGTTTTCAGAGTTTGAGGTTGTAAGTTGAACCAAAGTAGATTAAAGGGTTGTAAAGTGAACTTTAAGACAAGTTTAGGGGGGTAAATTGGACTTCTCTCAAACTATTTCACGCTTATAATCTTTTTGTGTGGCGCCCTTCCCTTCTGTGTGGCGCCCTTCTCAAGAGCGCCACACCCTTCTGTGTGGTTTTCTTCGTAAGAACGCCATACATTCTGTCATCGGCTCAAACCTGCCAGCCGACAATATGTGGCGCCGTTCTTACGGACGCCACATAGACAGATGTGGCGTCCTTGCCGGAACTCACAGACATAGCCGTGCAGTGATGATTGATTGCTTGGCTAATGCCTAGTTGGACAGACGGATTTAACTGATGGATCTCACGAGTTGACTGGTCCTGACGGGGTCAGTCCATTCACAGTCAGATATGCACTGATCTTCCTCTTTATTCTAGTACTCGTAGTACTAGCTTGCTTGGCAGCTGGGCCACAGCCCACAGCAAAATACCATTGCTAGCTCGATTCACAAGTTTTTCCTCTTTCGACTAGCATGTGACAATCTACGTTTAGCTTGCATGACCTTTTGTTGTACGAAAATGCATGACTTTCTTAAATCTCAATCCTCCGGAAATTCACTGATCTAAGAGCATATGCTTTCTTTACCTAAAAAACAAACTAAAAAAATAAGAAAAATACTTTTGCCCGTTTATTTGGACATTCTATGTGCGCACACAAGGTTTTACAAAGAAAAAAAATTATTTTGTGGCTTAGATAAAAACACAAGAAGAAGCACTCCGGACAATCTTTATTTTAGCACCAAATTTGTCTCTTTTACAAAGGCTGTACAAATAGTCTATTTTTCTTGAAACGATTTTGTGAATATGTAGGATGTGGAGATGACACTTTCTTTTGTATTTTCTTTTGACTTTTACAAATATGATCAAAATGCATTTTTTTTAATAAAAGGAGCATATGCTCCACCGGAGAGCTAAAACCTCGTTTGTGTATATTATATGATGTAGCTTCAAAGCATGGATGTTACATAACAAATATACCATATACTTTAGTAATTTTCATTTTCGAAGTTCTTTTATATCCAAGATGGAAGGGAAGCTGCCAACCAATTTTGCGTTTTTTGGCATCTTTTTATACGATCGATACAACTCTCCATGGTGTATTCTTGAAAATAAAACATGATGCCAATCAGCATAATGGGATGGTTAAAGAATAGAAATCGACAAGAATGAGAGCTCTGTTACGCTACTGCCAAGACCCAAATACTACTTCTACACCTGTGTGGCTGTGTGTCGCTAACTTAAGTTTTCTCTCCAAGTAACGAAGTTAGCTTCTTCAAATAGATAGGATCAAATATGCCGTTTTGTTCAGGAGGGAGCTAGAAGCAGCGCAACCACGAGATCAGACTTTGCATTCAAGGTATACCAAAAGTGTTACCATGAATTTAACTTGGACCACAAACAAAAAAAACTCGCAGTCCTGTCAGAAACAAAGGTTATTGTCGTTGGCGTTATGGGTTGAGGCTGCCTGTCCATGTGCACTCAGCAAGAACCATTACTATGATTTTATTTCAGGCCACCAAATGAAGATCGACCTTAATATGTTTGTGTCTAAGGTGCTTACATACATTCTGCTCTTCGACATGAACCAAATTCTCTTCACAACATCCAGTGCGTGAAATGTACAATAGCTGCAACTATGTTTGATCATTTTCCTGACCAGGCTTGCCATGCATCAGAAATTTGAACCATTTCCAGTTTGCATATAGTGTAGCTTCCTTATCAAATGGAATAGTTTCCCCTTGAAGGTCATAATCTAATTCAGTGTTCTGAGAGACAACTGGAAGCTGCTCCCGATACCTCTTTGCCATTTCCTCAGCTTCTGAAAACACCTTCTGCAGCAGCATAAGACAAATGGTATAAGAAAAGATACATAGGACATAAATTGTCAAAGGAAAATAAATTGCAGTTCAGTCAATCACCTCCTTGTCTGAGAGAAATAAACCAGGAGCACTCTCGAGGTCTGCTATGCTGTAATTAAGTAGCAAAGTAAATGTAAGGAGTATACCATATCTGAGCACAAAATCTCGCTAGAAACAACAAATAAATAATTTAGTTAGCTGGTATTATTACGATGTTTTCAAACTGTTGCTGACAACTGAACAAGTCCAATGCACTGCAAGGTATACCTGAGAGCAATTTTGTCAGAAACATTCGACTTGATCACCAGAACTTTCACCTCATCATTTACATTTAAGATGTCACTTACTGACAAGACCTGGCCTCGACTAATGTTGGAGATGTGCAGTAAGCCACTGCATAAGAGTAGTTGGATACACTATTATTACTTTCCAAAGAAAAAAGGCACCATCTTATTAGCTTATGATTGGCTGCACAGCAAGGTTTTAAATCGGGGTTCCCGGTCCTGTTGCAGTGAGAGGCAGAGGAGGAGAAAGCTTTCACGATTTCAATGGGATATCCCAGAAGCTATAGTACACGTCACAATTTACCATACAACATGCATTTTTTGTTTATTAAGTATCAGCTATATGTAGTGAATATCTCATAAAAAATATTGTGCATGCTACCATCAGAAATTTGCAATTGATATAATTTAAGAGTATTTAGAGTTTCATTAATACTTCTTTGCATTGGAACTGAATTAATTAAACATAAGCACAGCAAATATGAGAGCAGACAAGAGTAAAGAAAAACACAACTCATCTTCAGAAATTCAGAGGTAACTGATACATGTAGGGAAGCAGGAGTCTGTGTTGCAGCCATTCATCTCGTACCTTCTGTTGGTTCCAGTTATCCTAACTTGTGCACCATACGGAAAAATCTTGCGTACACTCCCTTGCAGAAGAGCTCCTTCTTTAAGATATGTCATTTCCTGATGATTGGGTGTTCAGTATATTACTATTCATTGTTGGTACATGTCCAACAGTGTTATTAGAATTTGCAATGAAATGGAAATAGTCATGCTAAATCTACTTGTGCACCAAATGCAAGACCTATGACATGATAACTAACTAAGCTTGGAACAAGAAGAAGGTCCAGAGCTCATGTCCCTGATTTATAGTTCTGGAGTATGCAACTGAATTACATTGACAATTGATGTGAACCTGATGCAATTGACTATTCAGTAGGGATGACAGCAGGGACATTCCCCAATTGGTACAGCTTTCTACCCCCCAACCCTAGTTAGCAAACAGGCGGAGTTTTCTCTCTCGCCCCAACCAGCGATTTAGCAAGGTTCAGAATAGCTACACCCATAAGTACTACAGAGTCTCAACCAAGCAAGGGTAGTGAAATACAAAAAAAATTGTTAGGAGGCATTTGAGCTCTGGCATTTTGCTAGTTGTTTTCTACAATTTACAGCTATAAGAACTACAAACAGAACAGAGTTTGAAATACACACTTCCATAATAATTATCCATCCGCTAACTATTATAAGGTGTTTTAGGTTTTTTCGGAAATGCATGTATCTAGACGCTTTTCGGTGTGTAGGTTCACTCATTTGGTCCGTATCTAGTCCACACTGAAATATCTAAAACATCTTATAATAGCGAACGGAGGGAATAGCTAAAAATTTCTAGCTTGCGAAGCCAAGTCAGTGCACAAACCCATGCTTTCTTCTCACTAATTATGAGGTCATTAGTCTCCTCATCCAGCCTTATAACACAAACACGTATGCTGCGACCAACCTGTTTGCAGTCAATTACGTCAATGAAGAATGAGTAAAAAGCTTCCAATTATTCTAGTTAACAACGATGGCCAGGCACAAATATTTGATTAGTCCTTACTTTGCTTTTCAAGTCTGTAAACGTATGTGTCCTGTCCATGAGCTCAAATTTCGGAAGGAATGCTCTCAGCCCCTGAAATGAAGTAGAAGGAAGTCTTAGATCTGATCTGAAACACTGCAATTGTACAGCTATTGATTTCTTTATTACCTCAATTCTTGTAAGAAGTCCGCCAGTATTCCACTCATAAATTTTGACCTCAATCGGTTCGTCAAGTTGCATAATCTGTCTAACCAAGACAAGATTGTATCAGCGTCTCATGCTTTTCAGATCCTCGCAAGAGCAAGGGAGCTGTGCACTCAAACTCAACAGTGCCAGAATACATCAGACGGGAATGGACATTGCGAGGAGGACAAAAACCTGCCTGGCCCGGTGCCATGCGAGGCGTCGAAAGAGCCGCCTCGCGGACAGCAACGGCCGGCCGCTCAGCGTGCGGCCGAGCACCTCCGCGAACACCACCGTGCCGGGCGCCACCAGCGTCCTGGCCCCGCGCTTCTGCTCATCCACGGCGGAGGCCGCGACGACGCCCACGCTCCCCGGCCGAGGCGGAGATGCTTCATCACCTACGGTGGGGAGCTCGGCGCGGCAAAGCGGGAGGAGCTCCTTGGTGAGGAGCGTGGCGAGGCGGTCGGCGCCGACGGCGACGTCGAGGCGGGCCTCGGTGCCGGAGACGACGACCCCGACGGCGTAGTCTCCCGACTTCGGGTCGTAGTGTCCGCCGCCGCGTTCCGTGTCCTTCTGGCCGGCGTTGAGGAGGCGGACGAAGCCGGCGGAGAGAGCGGCGTCGACCTGAGCGGACCTGGCGGAGGCATCGGGTCGGGCCCGGGCCAGGGTATGGGCCTGCCTTGGTGCGAGGGCTCTGGCGACGTTGTGGAAGAGCTGCGGCTTGGGGAGCGCGGGCGGCGGCGAGACGGGAGGGAGGAGGCGGCAAGACGGCGGCGGCATCTTGCCGGTGGCGGTGGTGTGGTGTGGCCGTCGCGTCGCGTCCAGGCGGTTACTTTATCCGGTTAATATTAACTTTTGTTTTTTCCCTCCTCGCTTGGAATTTGTTTTCTCCAGGTGGGCTGGGCCGAAAGGTCCGAGGCCCAGCTCGTATCCGCTCTTTGCCATCGAGCAGCAGGCAAATCGTCAATCGTCGGCGCTGTCTGTCGTCTTCGTCTCCGGCGAGCAAATCGGCGAGGAGGGAAGAAGGGGCAGGATGGGTTACCTGTGGCGGGTCCGGCTCTCGTCGTTCTTGGCCGGCGCGGCGACGGCATCAGCGGCGGGGTTCTTCCTCCTCTACAAAGACCACCTCGTCGCCCGCGCCGCCATCACCCAACAGGTCAGACCCCTTCCCTGCACCGCCCCCTGGCCTTTCGTTAAGCGACTGTATGCGGCGGCTGGTTAAATCACTAACTATCTGCTGCTAGGTTAATTTGTTTTGTTTCACTTCTGGATCAAAGGTCCATTTTAATACCCGCCCAATTGAAATGAATGAACGAATCAGTGAAATGACGGTCTGGTCAAGGTAGATGCGGATCAAGAACGAGATATACGTTTTGACAAAACTTACAGGGAAATCGTTATGGAGAGGACAGTGTACAGTAACTTCATGCTTGCTGGCGAATTGGCCCTGATGATTTCAGATATTAGTATTATCTAAAGTGAGACCAATGTGATATGATAAGAAATTATCTACTATATTTTATTTTTATTTTTATTTTAGTGCAGTTCTCCACGGATCTGGCAGACCTTTATGTTAGGCCCCAACTATACTCTCAATTTGTTATGGCTATACAAGAGGAAATCTCACAGTAGCAAGAGGAATTTCAGAGTAGTAGGGACAGTTTGGAGGATCCCCCTTGAAAACTGGCTTGCCCCCAAGCCAGTCGACTAGAAGAGCCACCAGGATCCTACAATCGATGTACATCAGTGGACAGTCGGTGCAGCTTGTCGGAAGATGACTGTTGGAGTTGCTTGCCGGTAGGGTGTGTGAACCAAAGCTCTAAACAGAGGGTCTTACATGGATCCCCTGGCAATGTGAGCGACAAACTTTCCACACAGCTCACTTGATCATCATGCTTTCGCCACTGAGCACCCATTGGATACACGTATACATCCCAGGGAAGAAACGGCCCAAGCCACCAGTTCACACCTGCTTGTGGAAAATGCTTGTCAGCCGTAGGACCAATTGAACACAGGAAGATCATAAAAGATGTTGTTTCAGCTGAAAACCCTGTTGCTTCTTCGATCCTGTGGACCATCACAACGAACAACTTGAGATGGAGCTCTTGGAGAATTGGAGTATCCATTGTTTTGTCGATGGCAACATCCGCTAGTGTAAGTGATGGCCCAGGGAACATCCTGGCTTGGCATATGTGCTGCAATATGTCCAGACCCCATGTGACGGTGAGCTCAAACCACAGAGAACAAACTGCAGACCAGCCTTGTAGCAACATCAATGCAATTGCCCATATAGGAGAACACATTCATTGGCCAACCAATAATTTTTGTATTGTTGTCTTCCATATAGGTTGTAGCTCATTGAGTTGATTTGCTAGTGCCCCGGTGTCCAAAGCCCAACAGCTCACCTTTTGCAAAATAGAACCATTCTTCTCGTGACCAAACCAAAAAAAGTTACTTGGCAATTCTTACATAGGAAATATAGGCAATGTACTGAGATTCCACTCTGTGATGCTTGCACAGACAATACTGGTATTTTTCTCATGAGCTTGCAGAGCAACGCTGCCCACACATAGCATATTCCCATGTTAAGGCTTTGCATGCGATGATTTGAATGAACATGCCTTCCTGGAGCAAGCAATGGTCTGCATTCCTGCACAATATCCCTGCCCTCACAGTATTAACCAAATTCATTGCAACCAACTCAGATAATACCCCTTCTCTAATCAGCTGGTTGGGAATGCCTGAATTCCAAGGTAAAGTGATGTGTATGCTGAGTATAGACTAGACTTGATTACCTGCAGAGTATCGTTGTTTCCTGGACTGAACTACTACGCTTCTGGGACTCAACACACCCTGCCTTCATGGTGTCAAATGTAAATTATCAGGCATGTCGCGGTCATGCCAATGCTGACGGAGCTGAAGGAACTCAGACTGCCGGGATGCACTTCCTCTAATACTTGGTGCGCTTGCGTAGATCTTCCCTACGAGCCAAGTCCAGATGGCTTGTTGGTCTTGCATATGCCTACAATCAGGCAGTCTGGGAGTGTCACGATGATTGTTGTCCATGTTTGAGAGGCTGATTCCAGCACCTGTTCAGCAGGTGGCATTGATGCGTGCGGCGGTGAGGTAGATGATCTGCACACACCCTCAACCCCTCCCGGATTTCGGCTTGGCCAAAGCAGGTAGTGGCAGGCTGGCAGCAGCCAGAGCAGGGGGGGTGCTCATGTTTTCTTCTTGTATATGAAGGCGAGGTTGACGTCGAAGCTTCTGGTGAACGCGACGACACTGGCAGGAACCATGCCTCCCATGTGTTGTGTAGCTCATGGACGATGCTTTCCGGAGAGACTATGGTGGCGGGCGATCCAGCAGTAGTCTGGGATGATCCTGAAGGTACGATAGCGCACGAACAATCCAGCAGTAGACTAGGCTGTCTTCGCCCATATTACTACAATTATCCATGTGACAGGATGAAGAGTCACCTAACCTCCTGCCTTTGTAGATGCCCTAACCTATTTTCTGTGTCACATGTTTGTTACCAAAATGAACCATATATGGTTGTGGCCGAATTTAAGCAATTATCGCGTGGAGATAGTATGCTAGTCTTGGCACTTTTCTGTGGCGATTATGGCATTTGATATCTTGTACTAGACCATTGAACTAGCTGCGAAGATTAGTCGGGCTTTCATCACAGCTTCACAAAGATGATAAACCTTAGCAACATATCTTATGGGGTGTCACAAATTCCCAGCTAGGGATTTTCACAAAGGGGGTTAATGTGAAGGGGCTCCTGTGGTTTCAGTAATGGTAGTTGAACTAGCTGCGAAGGTTAGTCGGGCTTTCATCACAGCTTCACAAAGATGATAAACCTTAGCAACATATCTTATGGGGTGTCACAAATTCCCAGCTAGGGATTTTCACAAAGGGGGTTAATATGAAGGGGCTCCTGTGGTTTCAGTAATGGTAGTTGAACCTGAATTTATTTTTGCACTTATTTTTCTTACAGGAATCAATATTTAAATAAGTAAAATTAACCATGCCATTCTGCTTTGTGAACTTGATTCTCTTATTGGGTAGTTCTGCTGTTTTTTTCTCAAACAAGCACCAAGTGCGCGCCATTTTGTATTCGGAGAAGCCGTACAGCGAGTAGGAAAAAAAGAAAGAGAGCCAGAAAAACTAACAAAGCTATTAAAAAGCAAGAACAAGACGGAAAACCAAAACCAGAAAACAAAGACCCCAAACTGTACAGCTAACCTGCTGATCAAGGGAGCTGGTCAAGTGGTATAGAATGGGGTACTTCTTGTTGTTATGATGTTTCTGCTTTATGTTGCAAATTATGATGTTTCAACCATGTGATGAATTAGCTACTTGTACCTAACTACCTATGTTGTGTCTTGTGAGGATTAGGAAATTGAGCATTACGAGGATACATCACTGCTCATGAGACAGAACATCTTAAATATTTTGAATCAAAAGTACCATGGGACCTACTTTGCTAGTTTGGCTGAATAGTAGCTGAGATTTTATGTGTTCACTTCCAGGTGGAGGACGTCAAGAGGATTTCTGAAAAGCACTATGAAACCCTGAATCATCGGATCATAGCAATGGAAAAGAGAGAAGAATCAGCTAATAAAGAGGCTTCTGATTAGCTATGCACATTGAGTGCATATGATGGTAATCAATCTGCCAATGTGTTTGTGGTTGCTGCATGAGTTTAACTAAAGCATTGGAGCTCCACATTTTGTTGTTCAAATTGTTATGAATCCTCAATGTCATCTTCATGGCTTTGTGAGATGCGCAGAGATCAATAAACAACATTTTTGTCGTTAACGAGCCAGCCTATCTTGTTTATGTTGGCAATGTCTTTCAGTAATATGTTATCATTTGATATAGGAAGATTGCACACAGTTTTGGTCTTGTGTGTTAGTTTTGAGCATTTCATCAGCTTTCCTGTGGATTTTATCAAACATTCGTGACGGTGAAATCCCGAGCATGTTCTCACGTGATGCCATGAACTTGTGCAAATGGTTATTTGTTTTTGACAAGTATGATTGATACTCCCTCTGTCCTTAAATAAGTGGACATATAGCTTTAATCTTTGTCCATAAAAGAGTGTACATCTATCTTTTGAATGCACATTAAAATACCAATTTTTTCTCTCTCATCGCACGGAAATCAAACCCAATAACATTTAGCATATATTTTTCTTGTTTTCTACATGCACTTAGCTTATCGGAGGTGGAAGAATTAAAGAAGATAGCTTATTGGAGGTGGAAGAATTAAAGAAGAGTAGGATGTTGGTTTGCATCTTTCTAATATATTTTTCTTCATAATTTATCTTAAAAAATCCGCATATACACTTATCTGTGGATGGAGTAGTATGTTTTAAATATTGGACGATTGGTTCTATTCTTTGGTTTGTATAATAATTATTTAGTTGCTCACCAGGTATACCACATGGTTTGGACGATTGGTTCTATGCCATATGAAAGACGTCATGTCTTGTATTTTTGTGTGGAGCAATTATTTAAGTTTTCAGTAGCAGATAAGGTATGAATGATGACGAGGGCTAGCCAAAAGCATGTTACGGGCGATCCTACAATCTTGCAGCACGGTCATTTTTCGGCTAAGTTTTATTTTTCAGATTTTGCAAAACGACAAAATACAGAAGCGGGCGTTTGTTTCATTCCTCGCTCGTTCCTTCCCTTTCTGCTCGTCCTTTTCCTCTTTTCCTGTCCATTCACTTTGAATCGTACGTGGAGAAGCATCGTACATGAATCGTACGTAAGTTGTCGTGTGTGGAGCAATTCCGTTCTGCTCGTCCTTTTCCTCTTTTCCTGTCCATTCACTTTGATCAATTCCCTTTCCCCGTTGTATATATCCCTTTTGCTCGTGCAAAAATTTGAACTTTTACAATTCCCTTTTTGGGACAGCAAAATTTCAGGGCTCAAAAAAGGGAAGGGCATAGCATGAACCAAAAAATTCATTTGCAACAAGAATGAACTACCACTTTCAACATGAACTAAATACTCCGTAAGTTATTTTTTTTGTACAATTCCATTATTCCGATGAAAATTACGAAGTCTGAAAACTAAAAAAATAGCAGGATTTCATAACAAAATGAACTTGCACTTTCATCATGAATATAAGCTGCTGCATATTTTGCAGTATTCCCTTTTATTCCTCTCGCATATTTGAACTACTACCTGCAAAATAGATAATTTCAAATGAGACAAAATCCCAATTCCAATTTTGGGACTGGAATTTTAGGGTAAAAAAAAGGGTGGGACGTGGCATAAACAAAAAAATCTCACTTTCAACAAGGGTGAACTACCATCAATCGGATTTTGTGAATGAACAATCGCCGTAAAGATCAAGGATAAAATTGTATACTTTAGATTAACTCTAATAAATATAAGTAATCAGAGATTGTGTCATATAAAAATGGCAACACTAAACAGTATGCTAATAGCAAAGAACAAAGATTCCCAAAACGATAATATATTGATACTAAATGTATATCTCCAAACTTATTTGGGATGCAGACAGAGATTGAAATATTGCAGCTGAGAACATAGTACCATAACTCAACGATGTTCTAGTATCATTACTACATAAGAGATAACCTCTGATTGCAAACAAACCAATGTAGACATTCTCTATAACTGGTGACTACTCCATGTATAAGCCATTCCGTAACTCGCACATTTTACTCCTTCCAATTACACCCTTGTGTCATGTTTAAGGGTTGCAATAAATATTCAAACAATAGAAAATTGATTGTGTAAGAGAAAACTAAGGCATAGATAACAAGTAGCATACCGCAACCATCCTCGATTCGATGTCCCTGTGTCCAGTTTTAACAAATCCAGTAACACCTTGTCATGCAACCTTGTAGTCCTGATGATAGACAAGACGCGACGCATGATTATGGAAAATTTGCACAACCAAAAAGCCAAAGCTCCAAGGAAACTATGCCTCCTAGTACCCAAAATTCAGCGACATTAGAGTTTTGCTTTGCCTGTACAAGGCCTTTGGCCAGCCTGGTCGCCTTTGCGTTGCAGTGTACCAATTTTGCTTTCTTTTTCAAAGGTGCAGCTTCATTGTCAAAAAAAAAAACTGCAAACCACACTAGGAAAATCCAGTCCCAATATCATTCTTGGACCCAACAAGTTTTTTTTGGGTCTTTTATAGACCCATGTTATTTCGAATAGTAGAATAGCGTTAGGGCCCATGCATTTTGAGAACCAAATGAAAATGATAAATTAGATAATAACAAGGAAATGCATCAATTAATTGAGATAAATCATGTGATCAGTCAGTATAAGTTACATAGGTTGAGACAATGTTCTCCGAATTAATACAAGTTTGAGCCACACAATTTTATTCTAAAAAAATAGCAGAGTTACATAGGTCGAGTTGATGGTCAATGGGATGAACAACTAATTCAGAGTTTGTAGGACCTTTGGATGCTAGTATTATCCTATAGATCCCTATTAATAATCAAGGTTTTGAAAATTTTATAGCTTGGGGTTGTAATACACAATCGTTATACAATATAAGATATGGATACCATCTACAATGGATGCACCAGTACAGATCAAGTGCATGACAACTTGCTGCCCCGGTGTTTTAGCATCCAACCGAGTGTGGAAAATTTTGTGGCAATTAAAAGCACCAAGTAAGGTCAAAATGTTTTTGTGGAGATACAAGGGGATATCTCACTGAAGTGCATTCTTGCTAATAGGCATATTAGCACATCGGGCGGAGTGTCCAACTTATAATCAAGGGGTTGAAGATATTCACCACATGTTATTCATGTGTCCAATGGTGCAGAAGATGTGGAGTGCACTCAGGACAGGGAACATGATCCAAGATGTAATCCAGGTTGATCGGGTTGGGTCGGTGATGACGTTAGGACTCCAAGTTCAGAGTGTTGTGTCAATAGAGTATTTTCCCCACAAGGTTGACTCAAGGGTTTATACCGAACTCTCGGTGAATGAAGTAAAGAGATATATCTTCCTCTCTTCTTCTAGCAATCTTGCAAAATAAAATAAAACCTTTTGTCCCCAACTCCACCGTGTGGTTGTCAAGCACAAGGTTTCGTGTAAGTAAAAGTAAAATAAAGTAGCAACTAAAGTAAAACAAACTAAACAAGTAAAGTAAACTAAGTAAAAGCAGTAAATGTTTGATTGTTTTGAGATTTTGTGTGCAAATAAGATAACTAAATATTTTTGTATTTTCGGATTAAAATAGTGCAGCAAATAAAAATAAGATAAATGCAATTGATTTTATTTTCTTATGATTAAAATTGGACCGGGGTTTATGGGTTCACTTGACTATTCTCTCTTTTAAGTTGTAGTGGACAATAACAATTCATCAATGAGATCCACCCAACACACATTCCATGTAATGCACATATCACCCCACACACGTTCTTGCATACAAGTTGGATCAGAACCAATACTCAAGAACAAGGTACATAATATGCATCTATCAATACATCTTACACAAAGTAGAGTAAAATCTCATAGCAGAATATCATAGAATAAAGATCCACCACATAGGAATTACACATATGCCCATAATCATGTTGAGCAACTCATATGGTACTAAGAACTATGAAAAACATGAGAGATATCGATCAAGCTACTGCCATAAACCCGTAGTACAGATGTGGACTGCCCCCCCTTGATCATGGTGTTGATGAGGAAGACGTTGGAGAAGATGGAGATCCCTCTGGCGGCGGCTTCGGTGGAGTTTTCCCCTCCAATATTTTCTGCTACACCCTCCGTTTTCGTGTTTCTGTCTTTCTATGACGTTGTCCTCTAGAGAACCCTTGGGGTCATATATATAGTGGGTTTTTAGGTCAAAATACGTCGCTTTGCGAAAGAATAACGATTTGGACGATCGACGGCTGAGCATGGGTGGCGCGCCCGGTCTCTGCTGGGCCTCCAAGGCCCCAAGGTATACCTGAGCATTTCTCGGGCCGACCAAGGCCCGACGCAGAAAATCTCGGGCTAGGCCTGGCCCGGCCCGACCGTCGGGCCGGAAATCTTGGCCCAAGCCCGACCCATCATAAGGAAAGCCCGTCGGGCCGCGGGCCTCGGGCTGGGCCGCTTCCTTAAATCGCGCAAAATGATGGCCTAGGCCTGGCCCATGCTGACCATCAGGCCAAAAAATCTGGCCCAGGCCCGGCCCACAGGCATGGTCGGGTCGGGCTTGGCCCGGGAATTTCGGGCCGGGCCGGGCCGGGCTGCCCATGGCCAGGTATACCCCAAGGTGAGGTCCAAGTGCTCCATGTCCTTCTCTTGGTGAAAAAATGGTGTCCCCGAAATCCTAACTCAATTTGATACCGTATAGGTCTCTAAAAGTGAAAAGTACGCAAAACATGAGTTTCTTATTGTTATAACCCAAATAAAGGGAACATTAGTAAATCCCCGTAAATCAATATAAAACATGGTATTATCATCGTATATGTTATAAATATGTGGGAGTTCATGTTAATAAAGTACAAAGTCCATGTATGTATTTTAAGTGCATCAGTCGACCATCTTTGAAATCCTTATGTTCGAATGCCGTTTCTTTTTCCAGGATTCGATGGGATTGGTCTCAAGGAAACCATTTTGGTGGCTTGTTGGTACTAATGGTGGCTATGCCATCAGCGTACTAGCTGTTCCTCCAATTTTCAAGGGAAAAATGTCGATACTTAGGATTCCGACAAATGAATCGAAAGCTAAGTGGACAAAGCCTAAGCCTCGGAAGGCAAAGCCAAAATGTTGATGCATTGTATCATGCTAATGCTTTTGCAGGGTTTACTAGGGTTGTACTACGAGATTATCAAGGAAATTTTATAGAAGATTGCACTACATATGTGCGGCATGTTGCTTCTGAGTCTATGGCTGAGGCGTTGGCAATGAGAGAGGGCGTAACCCTTGCTATCAGAATGGGGTGTAAATATAATTAACTGTCGAGGCTTGTAACATTAGTGGAATGAACCGGCGGGCATCTTTGCTGATTGCATGGATTTTTTTGTTGACAATTGGCTTCGTTATCTTTAACCATTGTCCAAGGAAAGCAAACATGGTCGCTTATGGCTAGCGAAGTTTAGTTTTAGTAATAATTGTTTTCTATAATTGGCTCGATGAAACCCTTACATTCCTTTTTTAAACAAACTCATGAACGATGTATTAATTGTTGGTAATCAATAAAGTTCAAGCTAGGATGTAGAGTCATGGCGTTCCCTGAAAAAAATATACTCCCTCCTATTCATATTATGATGCGCATAATTTCGCGTGCATGTCAAACTTTATAAACTTTGACTAAGAATATAGATAATAATAAGAAGATCTAGTATACCAAATACATGTAATATGAAAATATATTTCATGACAATTCTAAAAATATTAATTTTTCAATATATATATTTATATTTTTATCACTATATATGATTAAAATTTTCAAAGTTTGACTTTGACCAAACTTTTTATATGCAACTTATTTTGGGCAGGAGGGAGTAAAAGTAAAGAGCCACACTGATTCGCGAAAAAAAATCCCAGTTTCTCTAGGAAGAAGAAGAAGAAAAAGGCGGACAGAGCAATTAATCTCCTCCCGTTTATAACCTCCGCCTCCAAAGCCTTGACGATGGTTGCCTCCCACCTCTCCCTCTCTTCCTCCTCCTCATCTCATGCCACCCTCGCCTAGAACCCCTCCGCCTCCGGATCTCCGGCGGACTCCCCGCGCCCTGATCGCCTCCTGACCTTCGTCACGCGCGCCGGATCTTTCCTCCAATTCCCCTCTCAATCCATCGAATTGCCCCCATCAACAACGCCGCCCGCCCCGCCCCGCCCCGCCCTAGACGTGGCGACACGAGACGAAACCCTTGGGGTCGGTTCTTGCGGGGCGCGGTTTCTGGCCGCGCCGCGGTTGCGCCGAGCTCGTGGGATGGGTGCGCCCAAGCAGAGGTGGACGTCAGAGGAGGAGGCCGCGCTCAAGGCCGGCGTCGCCAAGCACGGCCCGGGCAAGTGGCGGACCATCCTCCGCGACCCGGACTTCAGCGCCGTCCTGCGCCTCCGATCCAATGTTGACCTCAAGGTGGGTCTTGCTTGCCCCTGTGCTGATCGGATCGGCGCCCGCCCGGAGGGCTGCTCTTGAACGCGTCAATTCTGGCGGCGGACCGGTTGGGAAATCTCGAGTTGGACGATACGATTGCGGCTTTCGTTCCAGATCGGGATTTAGGACGGTGTTGATGCTTATTGGGTTTCTCCGTCGGGGGAAGTTTGCACGCTTGATCTATCGGAAGTTGCCATTAGTGCTATGAGTTGGCCCATTAATTCTCGATAGGTGGCTTGTTCTAGGATCTGATATTTTTCTAGGATCCGATATTACTCTGTAAGTTTCTGTCATTAGGTTATTTCAACTCCATTTCAAGAAAAAAAAAAGGGATTTATAGTTTTGATGACGGAACAAGTTGGCTTTAAAATTTTCCAACGCTGTATCCTCTTCTGGTATTGCTGATGTTACTACATTCTTGGATTCTGTTGTTCTGTAGATGAAAAATAAAACAGAGTACTTATTGTCCTGGGAAGCAAGTGATGGTCAGATCATCATAATGGTTTTTTTTTTATGGGCTAAGATACTAAGTTGCTTAGCTGTTTGAGCAAACAATTGCAGTTCTCATTTAGCTGTCTGTCGCTATAGCCTCGAGCTTCCTGGAACAGCTACTAATGTCATGGAGTGTAAATAAATCTTATTATGGTCTGGTTGTGCAGGACAAGTGGCGTAACTTGAGTGTCACAGCTGGAGGATATGGCTCAAGAGAGAAGGCAAGAATGGCACTGAAGCAAGGCAAGCGTGTGCCTAAGGTTGTCGCCGAACCAATGGATGTCGATACAAGTAATCTGGACAGTGCCCCCACTGCAGTGATCGATGCCAAACCACTGGCAATGGTTGTTGAACCCAAGCAGCTTGAGTGCAGTCCAGGGAAGTCAGTTGCTAGGTTAGTGAATAAATATGTTTCTGAACTTGTTTCATACTCCTATTAATTTTATGATTATAACCTGCACATTTCTTGCTTTTTCAAAAAAAATCATCAATGTAAATTTCTGGGTGTTTGACATGCAGGCATTTAGGTTCGTAAGTATATTGGAATGAGAATTCTATGCATACCATTTTAGGACTGCTGACATGTAACCTGTCTTTGAGATAACTCGTCTAGGGCTTCACATATGAACACTTGTTGAGAATTAAGGTAGATATTTGTATCACATGATTTTCCTCTGACAACTCAATTTAATGATAGGAACTTTTTTCTTGACTAGGTTAATTACGAGAAGGTTATAATGTCCTATTATTACTAAATTAAACTGGAGTCCAAAAGCCTCACTTTATTAAATAAGCATAAGAGAATAACCTGTCACACTCACAAACACACACACATCCACTGGCAGTAGGACTGAGCTGAGCCGAAAGCCAGGCACTCGGGCAATGCTAGGCCAACGACGCCAAGTGAGCGGCCACAAGAAGCGCTGATCATTGGTTTGCCAAACCTCGGTCTCAATCTGACAGCCAGATCGCCACTATCTTAACCTGTCACCGCCGCTAGTACGCCACCACACACAGCACCACACTAAATTTAGCAGGAACCACCGTCGGGCAGACCAGATACCTAAAGCTACCAAAACCAACACCACATGCTGCCATCTCTAGCCGCCAAACCTCTGGCCAGTCCCCTTGTCTTGCCAAATGACGTTGCTGCGCCAACAGATCTAAGATGCTCCCACCAGGAAAGGAGGAGGTGAGTTCTCGTAATAACCTGCCGGCGGCTGCCACCAGTGGCGCGAGGGAAGGGCGGAGGAGGTGAGCTTGTACAGCAGCGGCTAGAGTTCACCCCCTGAGTTGCGCAGGGGCAGTTCAGGGGACATGCTTGTACAAATTTCCATTATTAGGAAGTTGATGGCAAGACTAGCACAATTATAAGATTATCTTGCATAAGAGAAATTATATGGTTGGCATGCTAACAACCAGAGACCATGAGTTATATGTTGGGTTTCATATCTAGCCTACCCCAACTTGCTTGGGAAAAGGGCTTTGTTGTTGTTGTTGTTATTGTTGCTTACAACCAGAGACCATTCAGATATGGAACCATGCTTACACGTGCATCGGATTAAAACTCTCAGCTTACCAGCTGGACAGTGGGTTTCGTAAATCCAGACATATATTAGCATATTTTGAAATTGGTTAAATATACAATATATACTTTTTGTAAGATAAGTTACTATGCATATACAAGCCACATACATGCCATGCATGGCTGTTCAATACGTTCAGGAAAGCCCTATTTAGGGCATTGTTTGATGCATGTTTATTGTGGTGGATGCATATTCGGTGCTACATGGCATTTCTTTTATATATTTTGTCCGCTCTATGCTGTACGTGAGATATTAGTCTGGTGTGTGGTACGACTATTAGCTGCCAGTATGCTGGAAGTCTTATGTTTTAACCCCACTTTACCATTTCCTGAAGAAAAAGATCCAGTTGGAAACATGGAATTATGCATGGTTGATATAACCATGCGGCTGATCTAGCTGCAGACGAAAAAAGATGCAGCACAGAAAGTTATATCCCCCTTATTCAGAAAAGCATACTGTACTGTATATTGTGCAATCCACTACTAGTATTTAAGTTGACTTGCTATGAAGCAGTCAATATGTTTGTACTAGCTATATTCTTTGCATATTGTTATGCCTGAATGCTTATTGTTTTGTTAATATGGAACTGAGGTTATGCTTCAAGTTGAGAAAAACCATCCAGACATTGCTTGTTAGCCATTATATACTTTACTGTGAGTAGCAGCTCTGAGCATTCATCACACTATTCCAAAATGTTTGGTCATAGGCTTGATGACCTCATATTAGAAGCTATAAAGAAGCTTAAGGAGTCTTCTGGATCTAATAAAGCAACCATCGCTACATACATTGAGGTATCTGAAATCATCATTAATATCTTCTTTTATTTCTTTGATTGATACTTTTTTTTTTAATAGTTTTTATGTACTTCAAGTTTGTCCTGATGGTCAGTTATTTCCTTTTTTTGTTACTGCCTTCTACATAAATGATTATCGTGCTCTTTATGGGAATCTGAGGCATCTCTGCTGAATTCTATGCATTAACAAAACCTTCTTTAGTGATTTCACATATGACTCTAATGAGACTTGTCTGTATATGTAGGAGCAATACTGGCCACCTACTGATTTTCAAAGGTTACTATCTTCAAAATTGAAGGCATTGGTTGCTACTGGAAAATTGATGAAGGTACTTTATGTGTGCTTGCATTCGTGCATGAGTATTTGGTCTATCATCTAAAATGCAAAGTTTAAGTTTTTTTAATCATTGTTTTAGGTCAACCAAAAATACAGAATTGCACCGAGTTCAGGATCGTTAGGTGGAAGGAGTACCAAAGTGCATTCCACTGGAGACAACAGACAAAATACTAGTATTAAACAACTAACTAAGCCTCAAGTGGATGCTGAACTGGATATGATGACACGCATGACTAAGGAAGAAGCAGCAGTATTTGCTGCCAAGGCAGTGGCCGAGGCAGAAGTGGCCAATGCAGAGGCTGAAGAGGCAGCAAGGGTTGCAGAAGCTGCAGAAGTTGAGGCTGAAGCTGCAAAGGTTTTTCTTGATGCTGTCATGTTGACTGTGCAAAACAAAAAGGCTGCCTCTGCGGTAAATTGAGCACTCTTTGTCATAATATTCTCTACCAAATGCAGATTCTATAACCTACTACACCTGGTAAATGCAGATTCTTCAAGCTTGCTGATCTGTTGCGTGCATTTGGCTTCCGTCAGCAGAACTTTGTCCGAGGCAATACCTGCGTTGTACCACCAAGCTTTTGTCGATACATGAGTTTCTTGTATAGCCTTATAGATGAAGATGTTTCAATGAGGGGATGGGTTTTCAACATCTTGCTGCTGGTCCTGAACCCTAACGCACCATTTGAGATGATGTCATCCAGTAAGCATCCAGCTAGATAATATATCATGTAATTGGCGCTGTGTTGTGTTAGCCAATCAATGACGCAATAACAGGAACGGACGGGAAAGTAGCATTCAATTTTCTTCCCTTTTTCCTCGACATATGTTTATTTGTAATTAAACTCTAGCCATTTCCCCTTAGTTCAAGTGGTGTCACCAAATAGAATTATAGTGAAAGAAAGGTCGTCTTAATCTACGCAAATTTCTGTGTTGGACAGTTCTTGGATATGTTGAGTTGATTATAGTGGTTTGGGATAATCATGTATGGGCTGGATTTGTGCTGCAGTTTCAAGCACATTCTTTTGATAACAATTGTCAGAACATATTAACACATACTTGTTACTCTTTGCCTGTACGTAATGTGCACTTTATCTGAAGAATTTATGCTGCACAGCTTCACGTCGGTTCCTCTGCACCTGCTGTGAGTGTAGTACGAAAGCTCATGTCCTAATGATTCAAAGTGCCGTGATTAACGAGTTACTTACCATCTACTCCATACACTGCTCGGGAAGCCGGCAGTTCCTTCAAGACCAGGGGTGTAAAGGGATCGAATTTTACTCGTACCACATTCTTTACCATATTTTTTTCGTGGATTTAGATCGAAGCAGATACTAAGCAGGTTGCAAATTTGAATGCGGGCATCCTGAACTGTGGATTCGAATCGAAAATGGGACGAGCTTGGACTGAAAACAGAACTAGTCGGAAAAATACTTTCATTATAGTTCTGCCTAAAGTTGAAAGGGATTTGACCTTTCTGCCTTGCATATTCAATTAGTTTAAAATTAGGGGTTGATTTAGGCTTAAATCTAAGCATTGACGAGATGGTACAAATATAAACTTAGGTGTACCATTAGTCTACCGGTAGTAAAATTTTTAGACCTAGACATGCTCACCAAGTGAACTTGGCAACTCAATAACAACTAACTCTGAGATTGGCATTTGCTTTTGAGTGGAAAATTGGATTGTCCGCTTTAACACATTTGGATAATCCTTTTTTTTTTTGGATAATCTACATCTACATGCTATTTGCTACCATATCTTAAAACACATCCGGGCGCAATTTTGGAATTGAATACTCTTATCTGCCGGATTCTACAAAATCTGATATGGATACCACAAAACAGATTCAAAGCCGGATTCTGAGGAAATTATCCTATCCAGTTATATCTCTAGTTGAAGGTTTAGTTGAAGTCAAACTTTATAAAATTAACCAAATATGTAGAAAAAAAGTATCAACTTTACGATATGAAAATATATTCTATGATGATTCTAACAATATTAATAAACTATATTTTAGGTGTTGATACTTTTTCTACGTAATACATTTGGTCAAATTTTAAAGAGTTTAACTTTGACTAAACCAATAATTGTAGGGTAATTGTGGTAATTGTGAAACGAATGGAGTAGTTATTTGATAATTTATTATAGATACTATACCTTGTCTCCTAGAAAAACCCTATAATAATCACTATTTACTTATTGAGGGGCTCTTTCTCAATAGCATATTCATTTATTCTAAATTCTCGATTGAACTCGCCCTTTTACCATAAGGAAAACATAGATAGTTTCCATTAACATTTTTTGCAGTTTTGCTAATTCTTAGTTGACTTTGAATTAGCTTAATTCTTCGTCAGCCTTAGTTCATAGGGTTGCAACTGAGAAAAAAACATGTGAATCATTGAATTGCTTTGTTATTCATGCTAGCCATGAGTTATACTTATACCTCAGAAAAATGCCCCAGGCCATTAAATTGTTTCCTAATTCGTGCTAGTCATGAGTTGCAACTGAGGTGATTGAGAATTAGCTTAATTCTTAGTCTATTGAGAATTTGTCAGACCCACCTTTTAACACCTAGGGTACGTACACCTAATAACCGTAACACTGTTTTGAACCTAGAAACTGTGACTCGCGACCAGTGGTGGCCTTATCTCCCTCCTCCGGCGTTCTCACCGAGCTCTTTGGGCGGATCTAGAATCCCCTCAAAGCCCTCTTCCCGTCCCTCCGCCTTCCATGTAGGAGCTCGACATGCTGTCCCTGTCGGTCGTTCCTAGAGCTTCCCCTCCCCATGGCCACGACAGTGGCCTCCCCAGCCTCGCCGCCCTTTTTTGCCGCGCTCGCTTCCGCTCTCTCTCATTGCTTGTCACGACTGCCTCTTCTAGGGAGGTTTCGCAAGGAAAATGGCGGGTTGGTAGTCTCGGACGCGACCGTCTCCAGGCGTATGACGCCAACACTCCCTCCTCACCTGTCGCAGGAGGGGATAGTGTGGGAGTTGTGCTCTCAAGCACCGCCCCTCTTGTTCATGCCAGCTACGGCGTGTGCCATGTCCCTGTCCGGCGAGCTGCTGCCGCTGCCTCATGGAGCCCCGTCTTGGTCTTCCGCTGCTGAGTTCGCTGTTGTCGACGATGAGGAAAACGAACAGGTCTTGCCCCCAGGCGTCGCCGGCTGTAACATCCCAAAAATTCAAAGCAATGAATAAAATGAATTTCCATTATTCAAAATTGTGAACCAACAAAAACTTAAATTGCATTAACTTGTGTGCATAGTGTTCATGCATGAATCTTGTATTGTTGCCATGATGTTTGCTTGAGTGTTTAACAATGTTCTAAACCCTAAACCCTGCCTATTTGGATCCAAGAGGAACAAAGAAAAAGAAAATAAAATAAAAATGGAATCATATATGAGCCTATGGCCATAATTGCAAATATTAAACTAGGTCATGTTTACCTTGTGTAAATGGTTTGGAAACATTAATAACTCAAATTAATAATATTTGAATCAAAGAAATGCAAAACAAATCAAAAGAAAAATCAAAAACCAAGTCACATATGATAATGGTCATTTGTGACAATTATATCAGGGTACCTACTTTGAGCCCTTGTGGTTAACAATTTTTAAACTAAACTTTCTCAACTCTTTGCACCTCATCCAAGAAGACATCAAGGTGATCACATTTGGTGTTGACCAACCATGCAAATTCTTTTTCAATTGCTTATAATAAGCAAGCAAAGTTGCAACATTGAAACAGAATATAGATCACATCAAATTTGATTTTCACCAAATCAGCTCCCCTTTGCAAACCAAGGCCACCAGGAGATGCCAAACATTATTAGAATCACACCCAAGAAAAAGTTTGGCAAAATTCAAATTCAAAGTTCACGCGGCCATTTCATCAAGGTTTCAGCTATGTGCATACACTCAAATATCCAGAGGGTTTTAGCATCAACCATCACTCCATAAGTCATCAATATCTTCTTCTTGAACCTCTTGGACAATGCCAAGCACTTGTACCACTTGTTATCACCAGATTTTGGCCAAATCAGGAGATGGGCCGTAATTGAGATGGGCTTGAAGGATATACACGTGGAGCGTCTCTGAAGCGGCCTTGCACGAAGAGTTTGGGTTAGATGCCCGTGTATCTGTATTTTATAGTAGATTGCATCTTAGTTTAGAATTAAAAGATAGAGTTTAACCCGTGCACGGTTAGGTGCACGCCCGAATTAGAAAGTCCCTTGGACTATAAATATGTACCTAGGGTTATTGAGAAAGGAGGACAATCACGTTCACAACAAACACAAACCAGCGCATCGCCACCCCTTGTTTCGAGGGTTTCTTCCGGGTAAGCATCATGATGCCTAGATCGCATCTTGCGATCTAGGCAGTATACGTTTATTCGTTATCATTGTGTTACTCATGCTGAAGCGTTGTTGATGGCGAGTAGCACTACTTATCGTAGATGTTTTGGGGCTTGCATTGATGCTTTTCTTATACATATTTGCTTAGCTATGCCGTCCCTCGATATCTAGCTGCCCTTATATCTATCTAGGTGTAGGGGCAGCACCTTGCTTGTTCGTTGTTTAGTAGATCCAATCTGTTATAGTTGCTCCTTGTTCTTCAAGGATTAGTTTAATATCCGTATGGTTAGGCCTTGCAAACGGGTTGAACGATCCGGTAGTGCGAGAGGTGCGGTTTGTTAGCCCTAAGAGGGATTGTTCCGGGAATTGACTTAATGTTGGTTTTTAGGCCTCTTTTAGGGTTAGTTTTTCATCATCTTTCGTATCTATTAGGCTCAACTACGCGTAGGATGTTCCGATCATACGGTGAAAACCCTAAACTGTCGTGGATTGGTTTAACTTTGTATTGATCAAGCAGGATCCCCATGTCATCGTAAACCCAACGTGAATCATGGGGCAATCGGCTCTTCGAGCCGATCCACAGGGCAACCTGAGAGCCGATCGGGCTCGTATTTAATGTTTACGTGTCTACCATGCAGGAGACTAATTGAAGCAGTCCAGCACCTTCTGACCAGGTATAGGTCAGGCACGCCCCTGCAACCGCCAGGACGTGTGCCGGAACATTGCGGGACGACGTCGAGGACCAAGGCCCACCCAGCAGTCTTGCGCCCGCTCTTCGTGTTGCTTAACCACTGCCGGTGGGTTTTGGCAGCAACACATTCTCGGTGGGACACTTTCTACAGCAACCACGTCGACACCTGCATCCGAGATGGCGGACGAGCCGATCAAGTATGAAGATCTGCCTGCAGAGCACAAGAAGAAATACGATGAGATCAAGGCCATCTTCGAAGCCGATCTCATCGGCTCTTTCGAGAAGACCTGTTCACACGGCATTAGGTTCAAAGGATTCCAACCCGAAGGCATGTTTGAGGGGATAGATCTGTCTCTCCATTCGGAGGACCGTACCAGATCCCTGCGCCAGGAAATTAACTATGCTGTGGCTCATTCTCTACATCGGCATTCTGAGAGCCTGGTGAACACTCTTGAGCGTGTTGCGCTTCGTGTGGTTCAAGAAATCATGAAGCATCAGTATTCTCCGTCAGGACCTGCTCTAGGAACTCACCAGGGAGAAATACCGTTCTACACTAGGCCACCACTGCCATACACGTTGGCAGCTCCACACAACAAGGTTCACCGGCGTACGTCGTCTACAAGGTTGGAGGCGATCCTGGCGATTACCAATTCTGTTTGAGCCGCCCAAGGAGATCCCACATGGATACGTGTGCACATACGTGCCGGACCGCAACAATGGATGCATACGAACCAGATTACAGGAGGGATTGCTGGAACATGAGGGAGTTCTGGAGCAGATGCGAGAAACAGGTTAGCTAAGTATGCCACCGGAACGAGTCATGAAAGCTCAACCTCTGCAACTCCTACGGTGGATCAGATCTGCAATCTTGAGAGACCACGGTATCCTGCCGAAGAAGAGAACAATCGGCTATTCCAAGCCGTATCCCAACGAGTATGACCTGATCCCACTACCGCCTAAGTATCGGCTCCCTGACTTCACAAAATTCAGTGGATCAGAAGGGTCTAGCTCAATTGAGCACGTGAGCCGATATTTGGCACAATTGGGCATGGTCTCAGCATCAGACCAGCTACATGTGAGGTTCTTTGCGCAATCTCTCACGGGTCCAGCCTTTGGGTGGTACACCTCGTTGCCACCAGATTCAGTTCGAACGTGGAAGCAGCTGGAAGAGCAGTTCCACATACAATATCATTCAGAAGCTACTAAAGTGGCATTGCCGATCTGACGCAGTGCGGCAAAGGCGAGGAGAGACGGTGTCTGAATACATTCAGCGTTTCAGATGTGAAGAACCGATGTTATTCGGTTCGTTTATCCGAGAAGGAAGCAACGATCCGCAATAGCAGCCCTCAGCGCCGCTCAAGGATCTGACTTTCCAAGGACTACAATTCACCGGCGCACATGGTTCAGAAATTGACATCGTATGAACATCGCCACCAGAATTGTACCAGACAAGTTCAAGCGCCCGGTCACCCGGTCGAGACAGAAGAAGATGAAGACGCTGCAGAAGATCGGAAGTCGCCGTGGCTGAATGGGCTCGGGGCAGTACCCGTGTCCTGCAAATGGGTGAAACAACCAGGGCCTGCAAAAGGGTTTGAATTTGATTTAAGCAAAACGGAGCAGAATTTTGATTTGCTGAAGGAAAAATAGCTGAAGTTACCCGAAGGCCACAAAATCCCTACGTTACAAGAGGTGAACGGGATACCATACTGCAAATGGCATCACACGTTCACCCACGCCACCAACGACTGCAAAGTATTGCGCGAACAGATTCAAATGGCGATAGAACAAGGCCGATTACTCTTCGGTCAGTTTGCCATGAAAGTTGACACACATCCGTTTCTCGCGTCAACATGGTGGATCTCAGTCACTGCTTAAGAAGCGAGCCAGGCTTCTCTTTTGATATCAACATGGCAGGGCTTGCAGACCGCCATATCAAGGATAAAGAAAGCAGTCACTCCCGCAAAGATAAAGCGGAGGCCGATCCACGCGACCGGCCCCAGCATGACAGACGGTACCTGACCGAGGAAGAAGTGAGAAGCGTGCGGTATCAACGACCACTCTCCGCGCATCTCCTTAACAAATATGAGCAGCAGTATGACCGACGTCGGCGCTACGACGTAGATGATGAAAGATATCGTCGGTCTGATGCAGATGAAAGTATCGTCGATATGATAGAGACCACGAAGGGTATGAGCGTCACGCTAGAAGAAGGTCGAGAGAGCAACAGGACATGGATAAGCATTGGAACTGTCCTTTCTTTAAACACTGCTGGGACTCAGGAATGAGCCGATTGCTTACAATCGAGAACTGCCCGGAATGTAAACAACAGAGGAAGGGAATGATGTCTACGGGTGCTTCTATTCTTGTAGACAGTGTTGGGCCTCCAAGAGCAGAGGTTTGTAGAACAGCAGCAAGTTTCCCTTAAGTGGATTACCCAAGGTTTATCGAACTCAGGGAGGAAGAGGTCAAAGATATCCCTCTCATGCAACCCCGCAACCACAAAGCAAGAAGTCTCTTGTGTCCCCAACACACCTAATAGGTGCACTAGTTCGGCGAAGAGATAGTGAAATACGTGGTATGAATATATATGAGCAGTAGCAACGGTGCCAAAAATTGCTGGCGTGTAGTTGATGGTGGTAGTATTGCAGAGTAACGCAGTAAAACAAGAAACAAGCAGCGATAGCAGTATTTAGGAACAAGGCCTAGGGAATAGACTTTCACTAGTGGACACTCTCAACATTGATCACATAACAGAATAGATAAATGCATACTCTACACTTTTGTTGGATGATGAACACATTGCGTAGGATTACACGAACCCTCAATGCCGGAGTTAACAAGCTCCACAATAATGCTCATATTTTAGTAACCTTTAGTGTAAGATAGATCAAAAGACTAAACCAAGTACTAGCATAGCATGCACACTGTCACCTTCATGCATATGTAGGAGGAATAGATCACATCAATATTATCATAGCAATAATTAACTTCATAATCTACAAGAGATCATAATCATAGCCTACGCCAAGTACTCACACGGTGCACACACTGTCACCATTACACACGTGGAGGAGGAATAGAGTACTTTAATAACATCACTAGAGTAGCACATAGATGAATAGTGATACAAAACTCATATGAATCTCAATCATGTAAAGCAGCTCATGAGATCATTGTATTGAATTACATAGGAGAGAGATGAACCACATAGCTACCGGTACAGCCCCGAGCCTCGATGGAGAACTACTCCCTCTCATGGGAGCAGCGGTGATGAAGATGGCGGTGGAGATGGCAGCGGTGTCGATGGAGAAGCCTTCCGGGGCACTTCCCCGTCCGGCGGTGCCGGAACAGAGACTCCTGTCCCCAGATCTTGGCTTCGCGATGGCGGCGGCTCGGAACTTTTCTCGTACCGTGGCTTCCTCCGTAAGGGTTTTCGATGCGGGGCTTTATATAGGCGAAGAGGCGGCGCAGAGGGCCGACGAGGCGGCGACACCATAGGGGGGCGCGCCACCCCGGCCGCGCCGGCCTATGGTCCGGCCTGTGCCCCTCTCTGGCGGTTCTCGTGTGTTGGATGCTTCCGGGCAAAATAGGAACCGGCGTTGATTTCGTCCGATTCTGAGAATATTTCGTTACTAGGATTTCTGAAACCAAAACAGCAGAAAACAGAACGGCACTTCCATCTTGTTAATAGGTTAGTTCCAAAATGCGTAAATACGACATATAATGTGCATAAAACATGTAGGTATCATCAATAAAGTAGCATGGAACATAAGAAATTATCGATACGTTGGAGACGTATCAGCATCCCTAAGCTTAGTTCTGCTCGTCCCGAGCAGGTAAAACGATAACAAAGATAATTTCTGAGGTGACATGCCATCATAATCTTGATCATACTATTTGTAAACATATGTAATGAATGATCAAAACAATGGTAATGACATGAGTAAACAAATGAATCATAAAGCAAAGACTTTTCATGAATAGTACTTCAAGACAAGCATCAATAAGTCTTGCATAAGAGTTAACTCATAAAGCAATAATTTCATAGTAAAGGTATTGAAGCAAACAAAGGAAGATTAAGTTTCAGCGGTTGCTTTCAACTTATAACATGTATATCTCATGGATATTGTCAACATAAAGTAGTATAACAAGTGCAATATGCAAGTATGTAGGAATCAATGCACAGTTCACACAAGTGTTTGCTTCTTAAGGTAGAGAGAGGTAGGTAAACTGACTCAACAATAAAAGTAAAAGAATGGTCCTTCAAAGAGGAAAGCATCGATTGCTATATTTGTGCTAGAGCTTTTATTTTGAAAACATGAAACAATTTTGTCAACGGTAGTAATAAAGCATATGAGTTATGTAAATTATATCTTACAAGTTGCAAGCCTCATGCATAGTATACTAATAGTGCCCGCACCTCGTCCTACTTAGCTTGGACTACCGGATCTTCGCATGCCATGTTTCAACCAAGTGTCACAAAGGGGTACCTCCATGCCGCCTGTACAAGGGTCTAAGGAGAATGCTCGCATTTTGGATTTCTCGCTTTTGATTATTCTCAACTTAGACATCCATACCGGGACAACATGGACAACAGATAATGGACTCCTCTTTAAATGCATAAGCATGTAGCAACAATTATTATTCTCATATGAGATTGAGGATATATGTCCAAACTGAAACTTCCACCATGGTTCATGGCTTTAGTTAGCGGCCCAATGTTCTTCTCTAACAATTTTGCATGCTCCAACCACTAAAATGATAGATCCTTCAGACAAGACGGACATGCATAGCAACTCACATGATATTCAACAATAGTTGATGGCGTTCCCCAGAAGCATGGTTATCGCACAACAAGCAACTTAATAAAAGATAAAGTGCATAAGTACATATTCAATACTACGATAGTTTTTAAGGCTATTTTGTCCCATGAGCTATATATTGCAAAGGTGAATGATGGAATTTTAAAGGTAGCACTCAAGCAATTTACTTTGGAATGGCGGAGAAATACCATGTAGTAGGTAGGTATAGTGGACACAAATGGCATAGTGGTTGGCTCAAGGATTTTGGATGCATGAGAAGTATTCCTCTCGATACAAGGTTTAGGCTAGCAAGGTTATTTGAAGCAAACTCAAGGATGAACCGGTGTAGCAAAACTCACATAAAAGACATATTGTAAACATTATAAGACTTTACACCGTCTTCCTTGTTGTTCAAAACTCAATACTAGAAATTATCTAGACCTTAGAGAGACCAATTATGCAAACCAAATTTTAGCAAGCTCTATGTATTTCTTCATTAATGGGTGCAAAGTATATGATGCAAGAGCTTAAACATGAGCACAACAATTGCCAAGTATCACATTATCCAAGACATTTTACCAATTACTACATGTAGCATTTTTCCAATTCCAACCATATAACAATATAACGAAGAGGAAACTTCGCCATGAATATTATGAGCTAAGAACACATGTGTTCATACGAACCAGCGGAGCGTGTCTCTCTCCCACACAAGGATGAACTTATTCAGAACTAAGATAACAAAACAAAAACAAAAATAAAAGCACACAGACGCTCCAAGTAAAGTACATAAGATGTGACCGAATAAAAATATAGTTTCACTAGAAGAAACCCGATAAGTTGTCGATGAAGAAGGGGATGCCTTGGGCATCCCCAAGCTTAGATGCTTGAGTCTTCTTAAAATATGCAGGGATGAACCACGGGCATCCCCAAGCTTAGACCTTTCACTCTTCTCGATCACATTATATCACCCTCTTCTATTGACCCTTGAAAACTTCCTTCACACCAACCGGAGTATGAGTGCCTTTTACCTTTCCTCCCCGGCAACGGCGCCAAAAAGTACTTGGCGCGTAGTTGACGAGGGAGGAAAAGTGCTTAGTTGCCGGGCTTGCCAATGTGTGAGTGCCGTTTACCTTCCCTCCCCAACGGCGCCGTAAAAGTGCTTGATGTCTACTGCTTCTATTCTTGTAGACAGTGTTGGGCCTCCAAGAGCAGAGGTTTGTAGAACAGCAGCAAGTTTCCCTTAAGTGGATTACCCAAGGTTTATCGAACTCAGGGAGGAAGAGGTCAAAGATATCCTCTCATGCAACCTGCAACCACAAAGCAAGAAGTCTCTTGTGTCCCCAACACACCTAATAGGTGCACTAGTTCGGCGAAGAGATAGTGAAATACAGTGGTATGAATATATATGAGCAGTAGCAACGGTGCCAGAAAATAGCTTGCGGCGTGTAGTTGATGGTGGTAGTATTGCAGCAGTAGTAACGCAGTAAAAAACAGAAACAAGCAGCGATAGCGTATTTAGGAACAAGGCCTAGGGAATAGACTTTCACTAGTGGACACTCTCAACATTGATCACATAACAGAATAGATAAATGCATACTCTACACTCTTTTGTTGGATGATGAACACATTGCGTAGGATTACACGAACCCTCAATGCCGGAGTTAACAAGCTCCACAATAATGCTCATATTTTAGTAACCTTTAGTGTAAGATAGATCAAAAGACTAAACCAAGTACTAGCATAGCATGCACACTGTCACCTTCATGCATATGTAGGAGGAATAGATCACATCAATATTATCATAGCAATAATTAACTTCATAATCTACAAGAGATCATAATCATAGCCTATGCCAAGTACTCACACGGTGCACACACTGTCACCATTACACACGTGGAGGAGGAATAGAGTACTTTAATAACATCACTAGAGTAGCACATAGATGAATAGTGATACAAAACTCATATGAATCTCAATCATGTAAAGCAGCTCATGAGATCATTGTATTGAATTACATAGGAGAGAGATGAACCACATAGCTACCGGTACAGCCCCCCTCGATGGAGAACTACTCCTCTTCATGGGAGCAGCGGTGATGAAGATGGCGGTGGAGATGGCAGCGGTGTCGATGGAGAAGCCTTCCGGGGCACTTCCCCGTCCGGCAGGTGCCGGAACAGAGACTCCGTCCCCGATCTTGGCTTTGCGATGGCGGCTCGGAACTTTTCTCGTACCGTGGCTTCCTCCGTAAGGGTTTTCGATGGGGCTTTATATAGGCGAAGAGGCGGCGGAGGGGCTGACGAGGCGGCGACACCATAGGGGGCGGCCCCCAGGCCGCGCCGGCTATGGTCCGGTGGGCCCCCTCTCTCCGGTTCTCGTGTGTTCTGGATGCTTCCGGGCAAAATAGGAACTGGGCGTTGATTTCGTCCGATTCCGAGAATATTTCGTTACTAGGATTTCGAAACCAAAAACAGCAGAAAACAGGAACTGGCACTTCGGCATCTTGTTAATAGGTTAGTTCCAGAAAATGCGTAAATACGACATATAATGTGCATAAAACATGTAGGTATCATCAATAAAGTAGCATGGAACATAAGAAATTATCGATACGTTGGAGACGTATCGGGAACAAATGAAGTTTCTGTTCAAGCGTCTAGGGCCTCTCCCACCTCAGAACGACGAGCTGAGTCATCTCGAGATGAAGACTTTGAGGAGTCGGATGAAGAAGAAGGTAGATATCACCGGCCAAGGTGGTGTCCTGATGGACTCAGCCACTCCCAAGCGTAGGGTGCAGCGGCTACGAAACCTAGAGGAAGCCGAGGCACAGTACCTGTACACGTTGAGGAAAGCACGGCCCGATCTGGCCGTGAAAATTCAGCAAACGTTGGATACAGAGGCACGGCCACAGAAGAAAGTGTGGCGCCCCAAACAAACAAAAGCCGATGCAGAGGAATCGGCTGATACAAACATGGTGTTCATACTCCCGTCAGAATTTTGTGCTCCAAAAGACGAGGAAGTGTCAATGGCACAGTTTGACCGAGGCCCACGGCCGGTCATCTTTGAGAAGCCGCGAGAGAGAAGCTACAGGAATTTGAAAGCCCTATACCTGAGAGGTTACATCAATGGGCAGCCTATCGGCAAGATGTTGGTTGACACGGGAGCGGCAGTCAATATAATGCCGTATTCCATGCTACGACGTTTGGGACGGTCCAACGAAGATCTGATCAAGACCAACGTCACATTAAGAGATTTCAACGGCCAAGCATCAGAAGCAAAGGGTGTTCTGAACGTAGATCTAACCGTGGGCCGAAAGACCATCCCTACGTCATTCTTCATCGTCGACAGCAAAAGCACTTACGCTGTCCTGCTAGGAAGGGATTGGATCCACGCTAACTACTGCATTCCGTCCACAATGCATCAGTGCATCATACAATGGGATGGAGATGAAGTGGAGGTCGTTCATGCAGATGATTCGATCGAGATCTCGCTAGCTGCCATGCATATTTGGGATGCAAACGACCAAGAGCCGCTCTCTGGAATCAGTTTGGACGGCTGTGAGCGCATCGAAGCTCAAAAACGGGGTGAGGCTGGTCTTATCCACCGGCCTGCAGAGTAGCAAGATCCAAGTCTATGGACGTACGTGGCAAGGCCGATCCCTGCGATCGGCCCCAAAAAATAAAAAGTAGAGATATTACCTCCAGTATGTCACGTAGCCATAATGAAGAACCAATAAGTTGTAAACCCTCATTGAACATTGCAATGAAAAAGGAGGCCGATTCTAGCAATCGGCCAAAATTATCCTCAACATGCCTTTTGCCTGTGTTCAGCATTGATCTAGCAGGCGATGGAAAGCTGGGGTATGGGTTCACATCAGCTGATGAGCTGGAGGAGATTGACATTGGTCCTGGGGATAAGCCACGACCAACATTTATCAGCAAAAAGTTAGAGCCGCATCTGAGGGATCGGTTGATAGCCTTGTTGAAAGAGTACCAGATTGTTTTGCATGGGATTATACAGAGATGCCTGGGTTAGACAGGAGCATCATTGAGCATCGACTCCTCTGAAGAAAGGATTTCGGCCGTTCCAGCAGCGGGCACGATGAAGGCCGAAATCTTGGTGGAAGTCAAGAAGGAGATCCAGAAGATGTTGGACGCTGGGTTCATCAGGCCATGCAGGTACGCTGAATGGATTTCCAATGTCGTACCTGTGGAGAAAAAGGATGGCCGATGGCGTGTTGCCATAGATTTTCGGAATCTCAATAGTGCCACTCCAAAAGATGAATATCTGATGCCAGTAGCAGAGACGTTGATCAATGCAGCTGCTGGTCATAAAGTTTTAAGTTTCATGGATGGCAACGCCGGCTACAACCAAATCTTTATGGCTCCGAAGATATACACAAGACTGCATTCAGAGTTCCAGGCTCGGTGGGCTTGTTTGAATATGTAGTCATGACATTTGGACTGAAGAATGCCGGCGCAACATACCAAAGAGCCATGAATTACATCTTCAATGATTTAATCGGCAAATTGGTGGAGATTTACATCGATGACGTGGTAGTCAAGTCTGTTTCGGTGGACGGACACTTGGAAGATTTGCGACACGTCCTGGACCGAACTAGGAAGTTCGGACTAAGAATGAATCCAAAGAAGTGTGCTTTGGTGTGACGGCCGGTCAGTTCTCGGGTTTCTTGGTTCATGAACGCGGAATTGAGATCGGCCTGAAAAGTCAAGAGGCAGTGCGAACGATGAAGTCACCCACCACGAAGAAGGAGCTCCAGTGTCTCATCGGCAAAATCAATTTCGTCAGAAGGTTTATCTCCAACCTGTCAGACGAATCGAGCCGTTCATGGGATTGGTCAAAATCAAGTCCGATGAGGAGTTTCGCTGGGGCAGAGCAACATCGAGCATTTGACGATATCAAGGAGTACTTAACGAAGCCACCTGTATTGGTTCCACCACAGCAAGACAAGCCATTCTACATTTACTTGTCAGTAGCTGACACCTCTATCGCGTCAGTGGTAGTGCAGGTTTATGATGGTCTGGAAAAAGTGGTTTTCTACCTCAGCAGAAGGATGTTGGATGCAGAAACGAGGTACCTCGAGATCGAGAAGTTATGCCTCTGTCTGTTCTTCACCTGCACCAAGATTCAGCACATCTTGCTGTCAGCAGAAATCATCGTCATATGCAAATCGGATGTCATCAAGCACATGCTGTCGGCTCCTGTGTTGAAAGGCCGACTCGGCAAATGGATGTTTGCTTTATCGGAATTTGATATCCGGTATCAGCCTGCGAAAGCAGTCAAGGGACAAGCGTTGGCCGATCTTATTGCTGAACGAATCAACACGGACGTAGCAGCACTATCTGTGCGTGCATGGACCATGTTCTTCGATGGATCGGTCTGTGAGGATGGTTGCGGCATCGGCGTACTGCTCGTGTCGCCTCGGGGGCATCATACTCCTTCTCCATCAGGCTATCTACCCCTTGCACCAACAATGTTGCTGAGTATGAAGCGATATGCAAGGGAATGGAGTTGCTATTGGACGCTGGGGCAGAGGCAGTTGAGATCTTTGGGGATTCCAAATTGGTGATTTCTCAACTCACGGAGGAATATAAGTGTGAGAGCGAGTTGCTCTTCCCATTCTGGATACAATGCCGTGAGCTGATGGCACAGTTCAGGTATATAAACTTCAATTGGATACCAAGGTCACAAAATACCGAGGCAAACGACCTCGCACAGACAGCGTCAGGATACAAGGACGTAGCAGATGGAGCCGATTTTCAGGTGCAGTTCATGGAACCGATGATCGGAGAGCCGATATCTTCAATTACTTGAAAGATCCGGCTCGGGGGCACCTAAACAGATAAGATATAGGGCCATGAAGTACGTCCTGATTGGCGATGACATGTTCTACATGACTTTGGAAGGGTTATTGCTCAAATGCTTGGGACCAGCCGAGTCCAATCGGCTCTTGCATGAGGTGCATGAGGGTGCCTATGGAACTCACCAATCGGCTCATAAGATGAAGTGGCTGATCAGGCGATCGGGATTTTATTGGCCCACCATGCTTGAAGATTGTTTCAAGTACTATAAAGGGTGTCAAGCGTGTCAGAAATTTGGGAGCATTCAGATGGTACCTGCAGCAGCGATGAATCCCATCATCAAGCCGTGGCCGTTCCGAGGGTGGGGCATGGATATGATCGGCAAGATACATCCTCCTTCGAGCAAAGGCCATGTGTGGGTTCTGGCCATTACAGATTATTTTACTAAATGGGTGGAAGCCGTCCCTATGAAGGCAGTGGCATCATCAAATGTTGTCGATTTCGTGAGGGAGCATGTCATTCACAGATTCGGGATTCCCCAGACTATCACGACCGATGGAGGTTCGGTCTTTGTTTCTAAGGAGTTTAGAAAGTTCTGCGAGGATATGGGAATTAAGCTGATCCGATCGTCTCCATACTATGCTCAAGCAAATGGACAGGCTGAAGCGTCTAACAAGAGCTTGATCAAGCTGATTAAGAGGAAGATCGACGAGCATCCTAGACGTTGGCACGAGGTATTGTCAGAAGCGTTGTGGGCTTATCGCATGTCGTGCCATGGAGCAATAAAAACCTCGCCATACCATCTGGTCTATGGACAAGAAGCTGTGTTACCCTGGGAAATCAAGGTTGGGTCGAGACGGGTTACATTTTAGAATGATTTAACTACTGAAGAATATGCAGCCCTGATGAGTGACAGCATTGAGGATGCAACGGAACTCAGACTTTGGTCGCTTGAGAAAATCAAGGAGAATAAAGCCAAGGTGGCTCGTGCATATAATAAGAAGGTAAAGCCAAAGGAGTTCCAGGTTGGTGATCTGGTATGGGAAGCTGTATTGCCGTTGGGGACTAAGGACAAAGTATATGGTAAATGGTCTCCAAATTGGCACGGCCCGTACAAAGTCGACCAAGTTTTAAAAGGTAATGCATACTTGCTCAAGCAGTTGGATGGTGTGAAGTTCCCAGTGGCCGTCAATGGCCAGCATCTCAAGAAGTACTTCCCAAGCATGTGGGATGATGAGCAGTAAAATATGGAGGCCGATACACGAAATCGGCCAGTAATTTTTTTTTGGAACAGCCGATGCACAGACATCGACTTGAGAACAAAACAGCCGATGCACAGACACCGACTTTAGAGTTACAAAGTATTATGGTCAGATATCAAATTACAGTCTGAATTCGAGGAGAGTTTGCTCGGATGATTTGGTGTTTGAGTTCGGTCTTATGGGCGTTTGAAGGTTAAAGACCGATACGTTGTTATCGGTTCTTGGTGCAATGACCTGTTTTGGCAATCGGAATATTTGAAATTGAACAAATGAAGAGTCAAATTGGAAGAACGATTTTCATTGATTCGAAGAGGAATTTTTACAATGAAGAGCCGATGGCTCTCAAAAGATCATCCGATGCCTAATGCACTAATACTACTGCTAGGTCCCTAATTTATGGGCCGTCGCTGCCCTCATCGTCGCCGTCGTAGCTGCCGTCGGTGCTGCTACCGGCGGGTTCCTCGTCGCTGCTGATGAGGCCGCCGGCGGGGGCTTCATCCTCCTCGTCATCATCGTCGTCATCGTCGTCCGAGCCAGCGCGGAAGCGCTTGGCCGGTGGGTACCCCACGGAGGAGGACTCCTCCTCCTCCGACTCCTCCGCCTCTTCTTCCTCTTCGTCGGAGGAGAAGCCCCCATCCCAGGAGAAGAGGTCGCTTGCGCCTCCAGCTCCCCGTCGATGAGGAACGGAGGTCTTCCTCCCCGTCGGTGAGGGGTTCGTCGTCCTCCGGTTCGACGGAGGAATCCCAGTCCCGCGCGTCCCAATGCTCGGGGGCGGGCCTCGTAGATGGCCATCAGGTCGACCTCCGTCTCGAGCTCGCTGGAGGAGGAAGACTGGAAGGATAGGCCGGAGGAGACGAAGGAGGAAGAAGAATCCATGGCGGCTGATGAGGGTTTTTTGTTTGCCGATGGCTACTGTGGAGCAAGGGGATGAAGAAGCGAACTGCTCGATGCGGTTAAATGAAAGGGGATAGTGGAGGTTTAATGCTTGAGCAGTTTTCGAGGATGCGGTGCCAAAACTGACGAATCGTGCAGAAGTTGAGAGGACAGGGTATCATGATGGAAAGATACTGAAGCGGTTCTGCTCTGCCACGACATGACCCTTCGAAAGAAACAGAGTGGTTTTGAAATTATCATTACCAAAACCAGGGGGCATGTGTTATCACAGATTTTGGCCAAATCAGGAGATGGGCCGTAATTGAGATGGGCTTGAAGGATATACACGTGGAGCGTCTCTGAAGCGGCCTTGCACGAAGAGTTTGGGCTAGATGCCCGTGTATCTGTATTTTATAGTAGATTGCATCTTAGTTTAGAATTAAAAGATAGAGTTTAACCCGTGCACGGTTAGGTGCACGCCCGAATTAGAAAGTCCCTTGGACTATAAATATGTACCTAGGGTTATTGAGAAAGGAGGACAATCACGTTCACAACAAACACAAACCAGGCGCATCGCCACCCCTTGTTTCGAGGGTTTCTTCCGGGTAAGCATCATGCTGCCTAGATCGCATCTTGCGATCTAGGCGATACGTTTATTCGTTATCATTGTGTTACTCGTGCTGAAGCGTTGTTGATGGCGAGTAGCACTACTTATCGTAGATGTTTTGGGGCTTGCATTGATGCTTTTCTTATACATATTTGCTTAGCTATGCCGTCCCTCGATATCTAGCTGCCCTTATATCTATCTAGGTGTAGGGGCAGCACCTTGCTTGTTCGTTGTTTAGTAGATCCAATCTGTTATAGTTGCTCCTTGTTCTTCAAGGATTAGTTTAATATCCGTATGGTTAGGCCTTGCAAACGGGTTGAACGATCCGGTAGTGCGAGAGGTGCGGTTTGTTAGCCCTAAGAGGGATTGTTCCGGGAATTGACTTAATGTTGGTTTTTAGGCCTCTTTTAGGGTTAGTTTTCCATCATCTTTCGTATCTATTAGGCTCAACTACGCGTAGGATGTTCCGATCATACGGTGAAAACCCTAAACTGTCGTAGATTGGTTTAACTTTGTATTGATCAAGCAGGATCCCCATGTCATCGCAAACCCAACGTGAATCATGGGGCAATCGGCTCTTCGAGCCGATCCACAGGGCAACCTGAGAGCCGATCGGGCTCGTATTTAATGTTTACGTGTCTACCATGCAGGAGACTAATCGAAGCAGTCCAACACCTTCCTGACCATGTATAGGTCAGGTGGCACGCCCTTGCAACCGCCAGGACGTGTGCCGGAACATTGCGGGACGACGTCGAGGGACCGGGCCCACCCCAGTCTTGGCCTCCCGGCTCTTCGTGTTGCTTAACCACTGCTCGCCGGTGGGTTTTGGCAGGCAACACCACTGTACCTTGATGTTTTTGACCAAGACATGGCCATGCCGTGGCACTCATGCCACCACCATGCCAACCCCTCTCTCCACTCCTCTCTAGTTGACCTAACCTTTTCCTTGAGCCTCCCCTTACTCTCCTAAACCTGCTCGTTGTCAACACCCGGGTTTTTAAGTCCCGGTGCCTATTATGTCGTACATCGCAATCCCAGGAATAATGTTGTTGCGAGACATAATAGTTGAATATCATAGAGTCATTATTTATTACAACACACAAAGAGTCTTACATCCATGGATCACATGATCCAATATTACACAAATAGTTGATCTAATGATCAACGAACACAACCAGTAGCGGAAGCGTAGCAGTAGGTGGAACTATCTATCCACAGGCCAACGCTTGACGTTAGTAGCATCCTAGTTCTGATAGACGTCCTGCTGACCGTCATCTTCATAGTGTTGCTCCTCTTCATAGTCTGGCATTGGAATAGCCAGGGACAAAGCCATGAGTACTTTAAGTACTCGCAAACTAATACTAATGTAAGTAATTATCAATTTTAATGGTTTGCTAAGCTCTAGGTTTATTTGCATAAAGCCAAGTTTGGTTCACAAATATTTAGTAAAGATGCTTGAATCACTCAGACTAGCTCAAGTGGGAACATTAGTGTCATTCCCACAACATCAGTTGGGTTCTCAAAACTCAAGTCACCATTCACATGTCATACTTTTGAAAAGAGCCTGATGACGGAACAATATGGCCTTTCCAATTGTCCGTAACCGTGGACACGGCTATTCGAATAGTTCTACACTCTGCAGAGGTCGTACACTTATGCCACAATATTTGCAATAACCCGTCAGGGTTAACTGGCCCTGATTTACCGCACTCCGTGCGCGGACTACCAACCATAACCTTTCACTTACCTACCCTAGTATAGGCACCTCTCCCCATGAGCTTGGCCTCCCGGTGAAAACCAACTGTCAACCCGGGAACTGCACAGGGCTTGGGTCGTACATTCACCTCATATTCACATCATTTCACTTGTAACGGAGGCAGCCTCGGCATAACCCCTATGATGCTTGTTTAGAGAGAACCCATACTAAGGTACATAAGTTTCTAGTTAAGCCCTTACCCATGTTGGGTATTGTGGTGTTGGAGATATGCCCAAGAGGCAATAATAAATTGGTTATTATATATCTTTGTGTTTATGATAAATGTTTATATACCATGCTATAATTGTATTAACCGAAACATTGATACATGTGTGTTATGTAAACAACAAGAAGTCCCTAGTGAAGCCTCTTGTATAACTAGCTTGTTGATTAATAGATGATCATCGTTTCGTGATCATGAACATTGGATGTTATTAATGACAAGGTTATATCATTATGTGAATGATGTAATGGACACACCCAATTAAGCGTAGCATAAGATCACGTCATTAAGTTCATTTGCTATAAGCTTTCGATACATAGTTACCAAGTCCTTTCGACCATGAGATCATATAAATCAGTTATGCCGGAAGGGTACTTTGATTACATCAAACGCCACGCGTAAATGGGTGGTTATAAAGGTGGGATTAGGTATCCGGAAAGTATGAGCTTGAGGCATATGGATCAACATGGGATTTGTCCATCCCGATGACGGATAGATATACTCTGGCCCCTCGGTGGAATGTCGTCTAAATGGCTTGCAAGCATATGAATGGTTCATAAGAGACCACATACCATGGTACGAGAAAAGAGTACTTGTCGAGACGAGGTGGAACAAGGTATCGAGATACCGATGATCAAACCTCGGACAAGTAAAATATCGCGAGACAAAGGGAATCGGTATCGTATGTAAATGGTTCATTCGATCACTAAGTCATCCTTGAATATGTGGGAGCCATTATGGATCTCCAGATCCCGCTATTGGTTATTGGTCGAGAGAAGTCTCAACCATGTCGCATAGTTCGTGAACCGTAGGGTGACACACTTAAGGTTTGATGTCGTTTGAGTAGATATGGAATTTGGAAATGGAGTTCGAAGTTTTGTTCGGAGTCTCGGATGGGATCCAGGACATCACGAGGAGTTCCGGAATGGTCCGGGGAATAAGATTCATATATAGGAAGTCATATTCCAAGTTTGGAAATGATCCGATGCATTTATGGAAGGTTCTAGAAGGTTCTAGAAATTCCGAAAGAAATGCATTATGGAAGGTGGAGTCCCGAAGGGACTCCACAACCCTAGCCGGACAAACCCTAGTGGGGGAGTCCCAGGTGGACACCACCAAGGGTGGCCGGCCAACCCCCCACCAAGGAAAGGTGGGAGTCCCACCTTGAGTAGGACTCCCTCCTTGGGTAGGTTTCCCACCTAAGGTAGGTTTTCTTTTGGGGTCTTATTCGAAGACTTGGGATCCAACTCTGGGGGCTTCCACCTATATAATGAGGGGCATAGGGGAGGTGGCCGGCCAACTCAAGCCCACAAGCTGGCCGCCCCCATAGCCGGCGCCATAGCCACCTCTCCCCAAACCCTAGCCGCCTCCTCCTCCACCGCAACTCCCGCATACGCTTAGGCGAAGCCCTGCCGGAGTTCTCCACCACCACCGCCACCACGCCGCCGTGCTGCCGGGATTCCGAGGAGGATCTACTACTTCCGCTGCCCGCTGGAACGGGGAGAAGGACGTCGTCTTCATCAACACCGAACGTGTGACCGAGTACGGAGGTGCTGCCCGATTGTGGCACCGTCGAGATCAAGATCTTCTACGCGCTTTGCAAGCGGCAAGTGATCGTCTACATCCACCCCGAGATCTAATCTCGTTAAGCTTTGCGAATCTTCGAGGGTTAGTCTCATCATCTCCTCGTTGCTACCGTCTACTAGATTAGATCTTGGCTTGGTTTTCGTTCTTGCGGTAGGAATTTTTTTTTTGCTACCCTCCAAGGTATCAGGTGTAGTGCATGCATAGATTGGTTGCACGAGTAGAACACAATTGTTTTGTGGGCGTTGATGCTTTTGTTGTCTTTAGTTCATGTACTTTGCATCTTGCGGCATAGTGGGATGAAGCGGCTCGGGCTAACTTTACATGACCGTGTTCATGAGACCTCCACGTTCGATGCAACTTGTATTGCATAAGTGGCTTTGCGGGTGTCTGTCTCTCCCACTATAGTGAAGATCCAATTTACTCTTTCTATTGACAACATTAGTATCACCGTTGTGGTTCATGTTCGTAGGTAGATTAGATCTTATGCGAAAACCCTAAACCACGTAAAATATGCAAACCAATTAGAGGCGTCTAACTTGTTTTTGCAGGGTTTGGTGATGTGATATGGCCATAATGTGATGATGAATATGTATGAGATGATCATTATTGTATTGTGGCAACCAGGAGCCTTATGGTTGTCTTTAAATTTCATGTTGAGTAGTATTTCAAAGTAGTTGTAATAGTTGCTACATGGAGGACAATCATGAAGACGGCGCCATTGACCTTGGTGCTACACCGACGATGATGGAGATCATGCCCGTTGATGATGGAGGATCATGTCCGTGCTTTGGAGATGAAGATCAAAGGCGCAAAGACAAAAGGGCCATATCATATCACATATGAATTGCATGTGATGTTAATCCTTTTTATGCATCTTATATTGCTTAGATCACGATGGTAGCATTATAAGATGATCCCTCTCACTAAATATCAAGATAATAAAGTGTTCATCCTTAGTATGCACCGTTGCTAAGACTTGTCGTTTCAAAGCATCACGTGATGATCGGGTGTGATAGATTCAACATGTGCATACAACGGGTACAAGCCAGTTTTGTACACGCGGGTACTAAGGTTGCCTTGACGAGCCTAGCATGTACAGACATGGTCTCGGAACACGGGATACCGAAAGGTAGAGCATGATTCATATGATTGATATGATGAACACTTTGAGTGTTCGCCATTGAAATTACATCTTGTTCGTGATGATCGGGCTTGGTGTGGTGGATTTGGTTCGTGTGGTCACTAAGACAATGCGAGGGATATTGTTTTGAGTGGGAGTTCACCTAGTTTTTAATTTTGTTAAATTAAAATTTGAACTCAATTTGTCATAAACCTAGTCTAAACTATTGCAAATATATGTTGTAGATCATGGCGTCCCCATCAATCAATTTTAACCAGTTCCTAGAGAAAGAAAAGCTTAAAAGCAATGGTAGCAACTTCACCGACTGGTTCCGTCATGTGAGGATCTTCCTCAATGGCGGAAATCTGCAATATGTGCTCGAAGCACCGCTAGGTCCCCCACCACCCCCTGCAGTATGCGAGGAAGAAAAGAATGTTTTCGAGACTCGTACCAAAGTGTACTCTCAAGTTCAGTGTGCCATCCTGTGCAGCCTAGAGGCGAGCTTCAAAAGCGTTTTGAGCACCACGACCCTTGTGAGATGATCCGTGAGCTCAAAGTTATCTTTGAAACTCATGCGGCCGTGGAAAGCTATGAAGCCTCGAAGCAGTTCTTTGGCTACATGATGGAAGAGGGCAGCTCCGTTAGTGAGCACATGTTCACTATGTCCGGACACGCGAGGAAGCTCAGTGACTTGGGGATTGTGATCCCTAACCAGCTGGGTATTCATCGTGTTCTCCAATCACTGCCACCAAGTTACAAGAACTTCGTGATGAACTACAATATGCAGAACATGAACAAGGAGTTACCTGAACTCTTCTCCATGCTGAAATCTGCTGAGGTTGAGATACAGAAAGAGCACCAAGTGTTGATGGTCAATAAGACCACCAAGTTCAAGAAGCAGGGCAAACCTAAGAAGGACCTCAAGAAGGGTGGCAAGAAAGCTGCCGCTCATCCTGAGAAGCCTAAGGGTGGCCCTAAACCTGATACTGACTGCTATTACTGCAATGGGAAGGGGCACTGGAAGCGGAATTGCTCCAAGTATCTGGCTGATCTGAAGAGCAGCCTTGTCAAGAAGAAGAAAGGTATATCTGATATACATGTTATAGATGTTTATCTCAATGGTTCTCGTACTAGTGCCTGGGTATTTGATACTGGTTCGGTTGCTCACATTTGTAACTCGAAACAGGAACTACGGAATAAACGAAGCCTAGCGAGGGATGAAGTGACGATGCACGTTGGAAATGGATCCAAGGTCGATGTGATCGCTGTCGGCACGCTCCCCTACATCTACCATCGGGATTAGTTTTATACCTTAATAATTGTTATTTGGTGCTGCGTTGAGCATGAACATTATATCTGGATCGTGTTTAATGCAAGACGGTTATTCATTCAAGTCTGAGAATAATGGTTGTTCTATTTTTATGAATAATATCTTTTATGGTCATGCGCCTGAGAAGAATGGTTTATTTCTATTAAATCTTGATAGTAGCGATACACATGTTCATAACATTGATTCTAAGCGAATTAAATTGAATGATAATTCTACTTATATATGGCACTGTCGTCTTGGTCATATTGGAGTGAAACGCATGAAGAAACTCCATGCAGATGGACTACTTGAGTCACTTGACTTTCAGTCACTTGACAGATGCGAAGCATGTCTAATGGGAAAAATGACTAAGACTCCATTTTCTGGTATTATGGAGCGAGCTACGACTTATTGGAAATCATACATACCGATGTGTGCGGACCAATGAGTGTAGCCTCGCGCGGTGGTTATCGTTATGTTCTAACCTTCACGATGATCTGAGTAGATATGGGTATATCTATTTCATGAAACATAAATCCGAGACTTTCCAGAAGTTCAAGGAATTCCAAAGTGAAGTAGAAAATCAACGTAACAAGAAGATCAAGTTTCTGCGTTCTGATCGCGGAGGCGAATATCTGAGTTATGAGTTTGGCATGCATTTAAAGAAATGCGGAATACTTTCACAGTTGACACCGCCGGGAACACCACAACGCAATGGTGTGTCCGAACGTCGTAATCGAACTCTCTTAGATATGGTTCGTTCTATGATGTCTCTTACTGATTTGCCGTTATCATTTTGGGGTTATGCATTAGAGACAGCCGCATTCACTTTAAATAGGGCACCATCGAAATCCGTTGCAACGACACCGTATGAATTGTGGTTTAATAAGAAACCTAAGCTATCGTTCCTTAAAGTTTGGGGTTGCGAAGCCTATGTAAAAAAGTTACAACCGTACAAGCTAGAACCCAAAGCGGAGAAATGCGTCTTCATAGGATACCATAAGGAAACTATAGGGTATACTTTCTATCATAGATCCGAAGGCAAAATCTTTGTTGCTAAGAACGGAACCTTTCTTGAGAAAGAGTTTCTCACTAAAGAAGTGACTGGAAGAAAAGTAGAACTCGACGAGGTTACTGAACCTTCTCTCGTTGATCGAGTAGCGCAGTACCGGAAGATGTTCCTGTGCCGCCCGCACCGGTAACAGAGGAAGCTAATGATAATGATCATGAAACTTCGAGCGAGGTAGCTACTGAACCTCGCAGGTCGACAAGAGAACGTACCACTCCTGATTGGTATATCCTTGTCTAAATCTCATGATTGTGGACAACAATGATGAGGACCCTGCGACGTATGAAGAAGCGATGATGAGCCCAGATTCCAACAAATGGCAAGAAGCCATGAAATCCGAAATGGGATCCATGTATGATAACAAAGTATGGACTTTGGTAGATCTACCTGATAGCCGCAAGGCTGTTGAGAATAAATGGATCTTCAAGAGAAAAACAGATGCTGATGGTAATGTTACTGTCTATAAAGCTCGACTTGTCGCAAAGGGTTTCCGACAAATTCAAGGTGTTGACTACGATGAGAATTTCTCACCTGTAGCGAAGCTAAAATCTGTGAGGATTTTGTTAGCAATAGCTGCATTTTTCGATTATGAGATTTGGTAGATGGATGTCAAAACGGCGTTCCTTAATGGTGACATTGAGGAAGAGTTGTATATGGTACAACCCAAAGGTTTTGTCGATCCTAAAAATGCTGACATGGTATGCAAACTTCAGCGTTCCATTTATGGACTGAAGCAAGCATCCAGGAGTTGGAACCGACGCTTTGATAAGGTGATCAAAGACTTCGGGTTTATACAGTGTCATGGAGAGGCCTGTATTTACAAGAAAGTGAGTGGGAGCTCTGTAGCATTCCTGATATTATATGTAGATGACATATTAATGATTGAGAATGATATAGAACTATTAAGCAGTGTAAAAGGTTATTTGAATAAGTGTTTTTCAATGAAGGACCTTGGTGAAGCAGCGTACATTTTAGGCATCAAGATTTATCGAGATAGATCAAGACGCCTAATAGGGCTTTCACAGAGTACATACCTGGACAAGATTCTAAAGAAGTTTAGAATGGATGAAAGCAAGAAAGGTTTCTTACCGATGTTGCCAGGTAAGGTCTTGAGCAAGACTCAAGGTCCAGCTACGGCAGAAGAAAGAGAGAGGATGAATCAGATCCCCTATGCATCGGCAGTAGGCTCTATCATGTATGCCATGCTGTGTACTAGACCGGATATAGCACATGCTGTTAGTTTGACTAGCAGATATCAAAGTGATCAGGAATGGAACACCGGACAGCGGTCAAGAATATCCTGAAGTACTTGAAAAGAACTAAGGATATGTTTCTTTGTTATGGCGGTGACCAAGAGCTCGTTGTAACCAGTTAAACCGATGCAAGTTGGAACACTGATCCTGATGACTCTAAGTCTTAGTCTGGGTACGTGTTTATATTGAATGCTGCTGCAGTAAGCTGGTGCAGCTCCAAGCAGTGCACGGTGGCGAAGTCTTCAACAGAATCAGAATACATAGCGGCTTCGGAGGCTTCATCGGAAGCGGTATGGATGAAGAGGTTCATTGTTGAGCTCGGTGTGGTTCCTAGTGCATTGGACCCACTAGTCATTTATTGTGACAACATGGGTGCCATCGCCAATGCACAAGAACCAAGGTCACACAAGAAGCTAAAGCATATCAAGCTGCGTTTTCATTCGATTCGCGAGTACATCGAAGATGGAGAAGTAAAGATTTGCAAAGTACACACTGATCTGAATGTAGCAGATCCGTTGACTAAAGCTCTCCCTAGGGCAAAGCATGACCAACACCAGAATGCCATGGGTGTTAGGTACCTTACAATGTAATCTAGATTATTGACTCTAGTGCAAGTGGGAGACTGTTGGAGATATGCCCAAGAGGCAATAATAAATTGGTTATTATATATCTTTGTGTTTATGATAAATGTTTATATACCATGCTATAATTGTATTAACCGAAACATTGATACATGTGTGTTATGTAAACAACAAGAAGTCCCTAGTGAAGCCTCTTGTATAACTAGCTTGTTGATTAATAGATGATCATCGTTTCGTGATCATGAACATTGGATGTTATTAATGACAAGGTTATATCATTATGTGAATGATGTAATGGACACACCCAATTAAGCGTAGCATAAGATCATGTCATTAAGTTCATTTGCTATAAGCTTTCGATACATAGTTACCAAGTCCTTTCGACCATGAGATCATATAAATCAGTTATGCCGGAAGGGTACTTTGATTACATCAAACGCCACTGCGTAAATGGGTGGTTATAAAGGTGGGATTAGGTATCCGGAAAGTATGAGCTTGAGGCATATGGATCAACAGTGGGATTTGTCCATCCCGATGACGGATAGATATACTCTGGGCCCTCTCGGTGGAATGTCGTCTAAATGGCTTGCAAGCATATGAATGGTTCATAAGAGACCACATACCATGGTACGAGAAAAGAGTACTTGTCAGGAGACGAGGTGGAACAAGGTATCGAGATACCGATGATCAAACCTCGGACAAGTAATATATCGCGAGACAAAGGGAATCGGTATCGTATGTAAATGGTTCATTCGATCACTAAGTCATCCTTGAATATGTGGGAGCCATTATGGATCTCCAGATCCCGCTATTGGTTATTGGTCAGAGAGAAGTCTCAACCATGTCCGCATAGTTCGCGAACCGTAGGGTGACACACTTAAGGTTTGATGTCGTTTGAGTAGATATGGAATTTGGAAATGGAGTTCGAAGTTTTGTTCGGAGTCTCGGATGGGATCCAGGACATCACGAGGAGTTCCGGAATGGTCCGGGGAATAAGATTCATATATAGGAAGTCATATTCCAAGTTTGGAAATGATCCGATGCATTTATGGAAGGTTCTAGAAAAGTCCGGAAGAAATGCATTATGGAAGGTGGAGTCCCGAAGGGACTCCACAACCCTAGCCGGCCAAACCCTAGTGGGGGAGTCCCAGGTGGACACCACCAAGGGTGGCCGGCCAACCCCCCCACCAAGGAAAGGTGGGAGTCCCACCTTGAGTAGGACTCCCTCCTTGGGTAGGTTTCCCACCTAAGGTAGGTTTTCTTTTGGGGTCTTATTCGAAGACTTGGGATCCAACTCTTGGGGGCTTCCACCTATATAATGAGGGGCATAGGTGTGGTGACCCAGCGTACCACTGCATGATGTAGTACACAAGTCGTTGACATAACACAAGTGAAACACCGTTCCACTCATATTACATCCCTCAGAGTGGTACAACAGAAACATATGCGAGTCCAAGGCATGTCTATAGAAGGATACACAAGCTGTTTACAGAAGATCAACACAGCCTCCTACTTTATAGTGAGGTAAAACTTCAAATAAAGCTCCAGAAGAACGTCTCGTAATCTAACTTATTGCTAACTTAAGCTAAAAAGCTACTTGGCTTGCTATAGAAATCTAGCTACTTAGGTGCTAGGATTAGGGAAAGGCTCCCTTCTATTACTAGTCTAAGTTTCCACTCTAGTTGCTGCAGCAGTTGACTTCATTGACTTCTTTGCTTGGATTCTTCTCTTGTTGTAGTTGACTCCTTTGTCTTCGAGTTCCACGGTAGATTCCTCCTTCGGTGACTCCATAGCTAAGCAGGGGATTTAAGAGTGGGATGAGTACGAGCGTACTCAAGTTCATATTAGGGAAATAGGTGTATCATGCACTAGCTACAGCCACAGACCAGAAAGTCATAGGCAAATGCAAGTTTTCATAAACATTTCTTCAAAAGGTTTATTTTATTCTGAAAACTATGCCCGTCTTCACAGGTTGACTAGAACTTCATGGAGTTCCTTTCTGCCGCTTCCAGCCTTCCCGGAAGGGAGTGACAGCCACAATTTAATACACTCTGCAGAGGTGCGTTACTTTTCCCATAAGAGATCTCACCCTTTTTGCCATCCGCAGGGACTTGCCCCCGTTCACACTTCCTTGGTGTGAGGCCAGGTATAAAGATCCAAGCCCACACCGCCTTCTCCGCGACCTCGCACCCTTTTGTAAGTCTGTCCTCTCCTATATCTATGGGTAGACTAACACAGGCACTTGTTCTCTCCTATACCGTTAAGGTAGACTGATCCGAACAACTTATGTGCCCTGTCCTATACACCATAGATAGACCGATCCGGACAACCCTTACAATCCTTCATAGACCAATAATAAGTCTCTCTCCTGTATCTAATGGTAGACTGTGCAGGACCACATGTCCCCACCTTTACCAAAGATAGACTAATACGGGCAACCCTTATTACCAGTGGCATGCGAGAGGGAAAAGATACAGCTGGCTTCCCAGAGCCATTATAGATCTTATGGTCAACGCGATATGTACGGCGCTAGAATCACTGGACGGCATTGGTACTTAGTCCTAGATGAATAGTACCCTTGCAATGGAACCTCCACCATATCAACACATACCATGGTTCCATTGCCCACCACATAGTCATATTCATAATTGTAAAATAATACTTTGCTTTTCAATGCAGAGTGATAAGTATAGTACTTTGCATATAATTTGATAAAAATAATCAAATGACATGAGCAAGCGATGAACTTGCCTTTCTTGACTGCAAGATTATGCAGACAAAGGCTTCGATTCGTGAGAACTCCAAATTCTGAAATACCATCATTGTCCGGTAAGGACAATGTTTAAAGAACTGGCAAAGATGCTATAATGCATAATATGAGATGCAATCGTCCCGAGCGTAACCTAACCTCGATGATTTAGGATGGATGAGTTGTAAAGATTTCTTTGGGGTGTGTTGCACTTTTATGATGGTTCTCAAACAAGGTTCTTATTAGGGTTTGGTTATATTAGCATCATAACAAGTGATATAAGACATCATAACAATTATACATGCAAAAGAAGGGTGATTGCATAACAAGCAAGAGTAGTTGTCAGTTTTAAGTTCTACAGGTCATGGTTGATGTTTACTTATTTTATACTTCAAAAGAATGACGTTTGAAGAACAGGTTAATTAAGAAATAATAGTATAAACAAGAACTATGGTTTTGATGGTTGAATTGACATATGTACCTCAAAAGAATAACTTTTGAAGAACAGGTTAAATAAGAACAAGAACTATCATAAATAGGAGCTATGGCTTCTAGGGTTTACTATTGGATTCATTTAGTTTTCTAATAGGGACTAGTTGGTTTCTTAAGTTGAATAGGTTTATATGTAGCAAGTTTTGGCAGGTTTATTACTAGGTTTCTCCTAAGCATCATATCAAAGGATGATTATCAAGGTGTTGCTATGAGCTAGGGTTTAATATGGCTTCACATTTGCTTTACTAAGTACTCAGTAATGGTTTCTAAGTTAAGTGGTTTATTACTTTCTAAGTAGGGTTTAGTTGGATATGAGCATGTGTTGTGATTTGCTACACAAGGTTGGTACTAGGGTTCATCATTATGGTTCTACTAGGGTTTGATGGTTGAGATTGAATTGCATGGTGTGGTATATAGGAATAGTGATCAATGGTGCTAACATGTGGTAATAAGCTAGGTTTTATACCTAGGTGACATTAGTGGATCATCTAGGTTTAATAAAAATAAAGACATGAAATGATAATCTTATGTGAATTGGTCTTATTCTAGTGGATCATGAGCATGCATATATATGTTTCTTAGCAAGGTGTTATAAGTAAAGTGAAGTTTATATGATCATATGGCTAAACCCCTAGGGTTTTAGGATTGCAACTAACTTAGGATGAGCACATAAAATAATGGAATCCAGATCTTACTTATATTAAAGTTAGGGTTTCTAAATTATGTTACAACTCTAAAATAATACTTGGTACTAGAATTAATGTGATTAAGTACCTAGAGCAAAATTTAACAATGGTATTATTATTTTATTAATTTTAAGTGATTTACCAATTAAAATAAATAATACTTAGGGTTTAATTAGAAACTAGGGTTTTATAATTGTTATTAAGATTTAAACTAATTAACTTGTGCACTAAATATGTTTAAATAAACAAGTTTTGAATTATCAAAATAACATTAACCTTTACTATTTTCTTGCTTTATTTTATTTAAAAAAAATGGTAAATGGTAATTTGCAAATTAGGGTTTATGAATTACCTCTAATATTTGTTAATTGATGAGAATATGATAAAGAAAATTAATCTTAACATTTTACTTACTTACTGAATAGATAATATTTAATTTTGAAACTTTACTAATTATTGAATTTAAATTGGATTTAAAACAAATGAAAAGGCATAATTACTAAAGTTAAAAATAAGTGAATTATTATTTTGACACATATTTTTATTTTATATTTTATTTGAATAGAGTTTATTTTTGTGAGTATTTTGATATATTATTTATATTTTTCTGAGTTGAAATGAATTTTGTATGATTTTACAAAGTTTCAGCATTTTTCTGGAATTTGAAATAAACCTAATTACTAAACTTACCGATTCGAGTTACACACACAGAGACAGACAGGTGGGGTCTGGTACAGGTCAGCTGCCACGAGGGCAACGACCAAGTCAAACAGGTGTGGGGAGCCCACGGCCACGTCATCTCTACCGGCGGCTTGACGCCGGCGGTCAGACGAAGACGGCGCCGCCGCTACAGGGCACCCCCGGATGCGCGGTTGGTATCAATCGAACGAGAAGAAGACAAGGAACACTATGGTGGTGGTGGAATAGGCTATTGGTCGCCGGAACCATGTCGGAAAACATGTCCCGCGGCGGTGCTCTCCGGCGAGGTGGCTAAATGGAGCTACAGACGTCGATAGGATGCAAGAGGAGGCTCTACAGACGCGCAAACTCACCTAGAGTACGATGGTGTGGTTGGCAGCGTCGATTGGCGATGGAGATGAGCTTGATTTCGCCATTACCGGCGATGTACTGAGAAAGGAAATCTTCAAATTCGCCCTGCACCTTGCTCCCCTGGACGATTGCTTGTACCCAGAGGCTCTCCTCGACGATGCGCTTCCAACGAGCCACTGCACGGAGCTTGGGGTGGTCTCCTCCGTCGAACTCGTCCACGACGCCGGCGACAGTAAGTGGATAATGGTGAGAGACAGAGGGCGATTGAGAGAGAATGGATGGGCGGCGAAGAACAAGGATTACACGGTGATGATCTCCAACTATTTATAGGCCGAGGGGAGCTCTGAGGCCTCGACACGACGACGGCGACGGTCAGGAGGTGGCGGTCTCTGGAAGATTTAGTCTGGCGAAGATCTTTTCTTCCGCGGATAGACTCGGACGCGAGAGGGATTGGGCGTGCTTCTGAGAGGTCTGGCGACGTCCGGGCAAGCTTATCGGCGAGGAGGTCGTGGCCTACTGGCGTTGCAGCGCTGTCGACGCCGGAGAAGAGGACGACGATGTTTTCCTCTCGCACGATTTTTAAGGCAATCGAAACGGTATGGTGGTGGGTCGATTTCGTTCGTGGGCTGGGTTACTGGTGGGCTTGTGTGGAGATGGTGGTTGGGCTGCGGTGGCCTGCCAGGTAAGTTTCCCTCCATTTTCCTTTTTCAAATTTCTGTTTTCTTTTTCTGTTTTTATTTACTGGTTTGAATTCAAATTTGAATTCTGTTTGAATTTGCAGGTTCTAAAATATGTGAATCTTAATAGAACTTGATAGTGCTGCTTGCTGCATATTTGTTCTGTTCAAACAAATATTTAATATTTGATTATATTGATGCTTTGGTGGAGTATAAATAAAGTAGATATGGTTTAATGGTTTATCTCAATTCTTTAAACTTGGGAACCAAACCTATTTTTTTAATGATTTGAAGTTTATAACCAGTGCTTGGTAAACATGTCATTAAGTTTTGTTAGTACTTAACAATATTGATTGTTCCCATGTATTTTGTATCATGGTTAGAGTTTAAATTAAATGATGTTGAGAATAGAATGGTTCATGATTTTATGTGAAGAATTGTTTTCAAAGGTTTAAGAAAATGGTTGGATTTACTCTATGGTAAATAATCTTGCTTAGAAAACTCTTGCTTGAATTATTTAAAATGAATCCTAAACTCATCATCATTAACTCTTTTGTTGAGGTGATACCATTTTATAAAATACTACTCATATGATGATTATATTTTATGAAATACCATTTCATTTGGTTCACTAAGCAATTCCTTTGGGAGCCAAAATAGAATTGGATATTGGTTCACTCTACTCACCAAATGGTATTTAATTCTTAAGTATATATGGCTTGGCTTTTACTTGTGATACATGATACACAAGTTAGGACATGTTATTTTATATGGGATTGATTCCATATGACAAGGTTTAGGGTTTTGAGAATACTTCACTACTTGAAGTATTAAATAGGCATGGGCATGGCAAGATTTTACTTATAATCCAAAGTGATGCTTGGATTGGAATTCAAATATGGTCTAGGTTTTATTGGTGATCACCCATGTGATACACAGCTAGGATTAGGATATAGTCATAAGCTTTGGTTATGTTTTACTAATAGAACATGGCTCTCACCTCCAAGATTAAAGGTTGGTTAAAACAAGTAAGATTTAATACTACTCTAGTATTATCTAGGATAGACATGGATATGATTAGCATCTATATTCTCTCTCACTTCTAAATGTCTTTTAATAGCCTAAGGTCCTACTCAAGAGATGATGATATGATCCTCTAAATACATGGTTTGCCTAAGAATTCTACCTTGGTATATTATGTAGCTTGTTCTTCTGGAAATCTGATAAACCTGCATCTTGTGGTATGCCTCCACCTCCTAGCTTCTTCATCTTGATCCTAGCTAATGTATGGAGTGGCTCTATGTGTTGGTTTCCTTGTGTCATGCTACAAGAGGATCAAATGGATGAAGGGTGTGGCTCCTTTTATAGGCTTGGGCAAGCTCTAGTATCATGACACATAGGTGGGTGACTCTTGTTTTGGTTTGATGAGTAAAGTGCTTGGTTGTCATGCCCTCATCCATAGCAATCCTTTGAGCATGAGGTGGCAAGTCTTGGGATGCAAGTCATGTAGATATTTTCATCCTATGTGGCATGATCATTATCCTCTCATATGATTTATATTTGTATAGCCAAGTGGCATTTGTTACTAAATATTTTGTGGATGGTTTTATTATTGTGGATGAGTCACTATATCATATTTGATTGGATTTATATTATAATATTGGTCAAAAGGTCAAGATTGAGGTTATTCCTTAACTTTGGATAGTTGGTGTTTGATTTCACCAGGGCATGATCATATGAGTTTCAAAATACTCATAGCTAGTTTTATTCAAATAGTTTGAACAATAATTTGTAATGTAAATGGATTTAGTTTTATTATATTCCTTATATTTAATAAGTTATGATTTAAATAAGAATGTGTGGCCTTTATGCACTTTAGACCCTGTGATTTACCTTATTTATTAATAAGTTTAGAAGTGAATTAATTTACACACAAAAGTAGTTGAAGATATACCATGAGAATCATGGTAGAAACATTTATTTAGTAAAAGACATGGAAAAGATAAGTAAAGAATAGTTTCTTAATTCTTTGATTTATGGTTGAATAATTATTATGTGTTGTTGTAAGGAATGTCATGTTGAGATCTTTTATAAGATCTTGTAGTTGACCCTTACTTAAGGTGTTGTTTGTTGTAAAGCTAATTCCATTTGATCTAGCTCATAGATCAAATCATCTCTACCCAAAACAGGGTTTTAGTAAAGATCACAGTGAAGTTTATAGCGCTTGACTTGATGATCTACTTCAATTCCAGCAAGTCAAGTGAAACTTCAGTTACTGTGGTAAGTTTTATTTGAAAGCGCGAAAATCCCCCGGATTTTCTATGCATGAATGCAATGCACACTTTGGTGTTCTCTCATTTTATAGCCTCTAAACCTGGGATATTACAATAGGGGAGGTGGCCGGCCAACTCAAGCCCACAAGCTGGCCGCCCCCATAGCCGGCGCCATAGCCACCTCTCCCCAAACCCTAGCCGCCTCCTCCTCCACCGCAACTCCCGCATACGCTTAGGCGAAGCCCTGCCGGAGTTCTCCACCACCACCGCCACCACGCCGTCGTGCTGCCGGGATTCCAAGGAGGATCTACTACTTCCGCTGCCCGCTGGAACGGGGAGAAGGACGTCGTCTTCATCAACACCGAACGTGTGACCGAGTACGAAGGTGCTGCCCGATTGTGGCACCGTCGAGATCAAGATCTTCTACGCGCTTTTGCAAGCGGCAAGTGATCGTCTACATCCACCCCGAGATCTAATCTCGTTAAGCTTTGCGAATCTTCGAGGGTTAGTCTCATCATCTCCTTGTTGCTACCGTCTACTAGATTAGATCTTGGCTTGGTTTTCGTTCTTGCGGTAGGAATTTTTTTGTTTTCTATGCTACGAATCCCATCATGTGGGGGTACTTTTAAATTTGGAATGGTATCGCATCCGAACCCAACCATCAGTTTTCTTAAAATTCACCAAGTCATTCCCAAGTCATATTCACTTTCGAAATCTTTCAATAGAATTCTCCATCATTCCAAGGTTTTCAAGGTCATTTCATTTCACCTGTTCCCATCTAGAGTAGTCAATTTTATTTGTTAGCACTAGCAACTAGTCATGAGGGGTGCTAACTAACTTGTAATGCTCTAGGCTATATTTGATACTCGTGTACTCCTCTATATCTAAACCAAGTGAATCATGAATCAAAAATACTTTGATAAACAAAATTTAGTAAAGCTTGTAAAGTAAAAGCTTGGGATAGGAGCATTAAGCATAAAGTAAAAATAATGGGCCTTGCTCTTGAAGAGCTTGGCCTTGGGGTTTGCTTGCAAGAGTATTAGCTTGCCTTGGTTGGGGTAGGAGTCAAAGTTTTCCTCCTCCTCTTGGGTGTAGTCTTCCTCCTCTGGATACTCCTCGTTACTAGCGTCTATACATGAATACGAGGTATACAATCACCACACAAGCTTAAGTGCTAAGCTAAACACACCACAAATGCACACACACACCTATACTAGCATCACCTCATTTAGCATGGTGATTTACTTTGTTTATGTTAAAGAAAACTAATTTCCTCTCATTATAGTTATTTAGTAGCATAGCTCTTTAATGCTTTGGAGGGAATAATTCCCTCTTATTGAATCTTATTTAATATTTAATCTCTTCAAATAATAATGAGGTATAAATATTAGTTGACCAAGGTCAACACTTCATATCTATTATTTGAGAGTAGAATTTAAATGAGGTGCTACATCTCATGTATTTTAATACTAGCCTGATAATGATTTAATGTCTCTAAGTAAACAAGCATGAGGCTTATTAGACCAAGGTTAGTACCTCTATTTGAATTACTTAGGATCACAATTTAAATGAGAGGGGAGCTCCCATACTATTTAAATTAATTTATGTGTATGTGTTAAATGGACTAGAAATACTTCCATAGTCATTATTCAGTTCTAGTTCATGATCATGCTAAACAACTATACTATATTTTTGCATAAAAAATAGAGTATGTCAAATGTGATTTATGAGATTTGGAATCAACTCAAAATCATTTGTAGAAAATTGTTAATATTTATTTGAAGTTAGAAAAGGCCCTGTCTTGTTATTTTTGTCATTTAAATTTAATTACTAATTTGGAACAGATGCCAGTGGCATTGTTTAGATAATTTCATGAGCTTTCAAAATATATAAAATTGGTTAAATTTGGTGCAGTAGTTTGAAAGTTATTCAAATTTTAAGTGGGCACCAGTATTTGAATTTAGCTGAAATAACTAAAGCGAATTTGAATTCCTTGGGCCGCGCGGGAAAAGCCTATGGGCCCAACGAGTTTAAACAGCGAAGCACGGCCCAACAACACAGCCAGTGTGAGTGGGCCGCCTGACGAGGTGGGGGCCACCCGTCAGTGGCTCTTAAACGAGCGAACCGGTACGTGCTATGTGATCCGTTGGATCAGAACTAGATCGAGCGGCCGTGGCTCGTCGTCGTCTCCGACGAGATCCCGGCGTGCTGGCGGCGTACCTAGGGGGTCGGAGAGCGCACCAGGCCGCCGGCGATCGATGGCGAGGTACTAGGCGACGTTGGCGAGGGTGAAGAAGTCCCTGGTACGGCGGCGAAGCTTGGGGAGGCGCGGATCGATGGCGATGATCTGCGGACTCCGGCGGCTCCGATCGTCAAATTGAGGCGGCTCCGGCGAGGTAGTGTCCAATTAGGTGGTCGAGTAGAGGCAGAGATGGGAGGAGAACAAGTTGGTGTGAGGAGGATGTGCTCGGGGCGCTTCTATTTATAGTTGGGGAGATGACCGGCGGGTGCTGTGAGGAGGCGTCCATGGCGTGGCCGCTCCGGCGTGCGAAAGGGCATGGCGAGGACGGCTACAGCTAGGCATCATCCTGGCGATGCTCAAGGTGTAGCTGGTGCGTCCAGGGCGTGATAGGATCGCTCGGGCGCGTGCGCATTATACCACGGTACTCGCGGCGGTGCTCAGACGAGGACGACAGCGACAAGGCGACCGCAGTCGTTCGAGTGCGTCTACGCGGTAGAGGTGAGGGTGGCGGTGCTCGTTACGGGCCTAGGGAGACAGGGGAGGACGACGTCGATAGGGCGTGAGATGCTCTGGCGCGCTCCAGAGCGCGGTCACCGCGTGCCTGGCACGTCCTGGCATGGTACTGGGCGTGCTCGTGCTGGCCAATGCCGTGCATGGGTGAGCTCGGGCCGTGCACTGGCATGCTCCTGGTGATGAGTAGATGCTCTGAGACAAGGTGGTGCTGAGAGAGAGAGACTAGGGATGGATTTGCCCAAAGGTGGCCGAGTGTGCACGGCATGGGAAGAAAAAGGGGTTTCTCCTCACTTTAATCAGCCAAGGAGGTACATGTAGAGATGCAGGAGGGGTAGGGGAGAGATGATCATCACTGATAAAGCATGGTTTAGTCGAAAAACCAGTGTGTAATAGCATGTATGGCAAAAGCCAGAAGTTGCCTGCAAGGTGTTCGGAGAAATGGCCGCAAGAACTTTTTGATGGAATTTTGGAAATCTTTTTGGTGAACTTCATTCTTATATTTAATGTGATGGAATGGTGGTGGTGGTATCCATTTTGATGAATTTTTGCAACATTTCAAAATGGAGGTCATCTTCACTTTGTTTCAAAGTCCTCTCTTATCAAAATGTTTCTGGTCAACCTAGTCAACTTCAGCAGTGATGGTAAATAGAGAAGTTGTTCACCTTGACTTGGTCTTGGATGAGGTGTCAAGGTTTGACCAAGTTTGGTTTAAGAAATATCAAAAACAGGGGTGTAAAGAGGGGAAGATTTTTTAAATGGGTCATATGACCATTATCATATGTAGGTTGAATTTGGAATTTTATTTGATTTGAATTTGGTTTCTTCTATGCATTTGTGTTTGTTTTTGTTATATAAGAGTTTTAGAAACCATGGACCAAGCAATGGTGGATTTTGGTGATGATTTGCATAATTGGCCAAGTTGTATGTGAGTAAGAATGGAGTTACTTTCTATTTTTCTTTCTCTTCTCAATTTAGGGTTAGGTGCTCTTGTGTTAGGGTTTAAGCACCCTTGATCAACATTAAACACTCATCATGGAAATTGCACAAAAAGAAAGCACCTTATGCATAAAACTATATGCAACACTAGATGCATGAGAAAAGTTTTTGTTTATTGTGAAATTTGAGTAATTGAATTATCTCTTTTCTTTATTTATTACTGAAAACTTGGGTGTTACACTCGTGCACACCGTTGGCCAAGGAGACGATTGCACTGGCCGGCACAGGACGTGCCCATGTCAGCCAGTGACGCCAGCGCGCGCACGGACACGCCCCGGTGCGCGCCAGAGCATCGCCTCGTCCCATCGCTGCTGACCTCTCCTTGCCCTCTCCTCTCTCCTACGCACTCACCAGGACACCGGCTACCTGCCAGACATGATCGCTCGCACCGGAGAGACCTGTCGTCGTCGTCCTCGTCGACGACGTCCGCCGCGGTACCGCGAGACGCGTCACGTTCCCCGCCGCGTCTGACCACCATTTTCCGTGCCATGATGCTCGTGATGATCGCCGTGACACTGAACAGCACTGCATCCTCGCCAACGTCACTGAGCCGCTGTAGCACCATCGCCACCATCGCCATGTCCGCGAGCCTCGGCACCTCGTCGACCCTATAAAAGGAGCACTCCCCTGCTCATCTCTCTCACACCACTCGCCTCCTCTCCTCTCACAACCCCTCCTCGAGCATTCCCTCGTCTCAATTCCACCCACAGAGCATCAATTGCACGCCGGAGCTCCACCAGCACCACCGCAAGTTCGCCGGAGATTGGAGCCACCCCAGGAGCAGCCGCCGGTACCAGGAGCTTCGCCGTCGTCGACAACGTCACCCTGCATCAACGCCGACCAACGCCGGACCTCCGGTGAGCCGCCGACCCCCTAGGCTCGCCGCCAGTAGGGTTCGCGCTCATCATCGACGACGACGAGCGTCAACCGTTCGATCTCCATCTAATCCTATGGCTCCCTTTCACTCATACCGTTTCGGTGTTTACGGGCCGCTGACAAGCGGGACCCAGTGTCAGGCAGCCCACGCGTGCGAGACGCGCTTCTGGGCCGGCCTTCTCCCTTTTTCTCTCGCTGGCCCGTTTAGTTTTCCGCGTAGCCCACCAATTCAAATTCGAATTTATTCATTTATCCTAAATTCAATACTGATGTCATGTTCAAAATTAAATAGAAAATTATCTACTGAGCCAAAAATTATGAATTAAATATTTCTGGAAAGCTTATGAAAATATCTATCCAACCCCACTGGTCTCCACCCTTGATTTATTATAGAACAATTGCGATGAAAATAACAAGGAAGTACCTTTTCAAACTTCAAGCATTTATTAAGAATCAACCATAATTCATTTTGAGTTGATTTCAACTCTCATAATTCACATTTCAAATGCTTTACATGAATATGTAAAAATATAGCATTAGTGTTTACCATGATCATGGGCTAGAGCAAAATAATGGATATGTGGCCATTTCTACTCCATTTAAATTAACCCAATTTATTAATTGAATATTATGAGAGGTATCCTCTCATTTAAACCAATGTCCCAAGTAATTCAATATGAGGTAATGACCTTAGTCTATAGAACCTCATATTTGATTACTTAGTGATATTAAATTATTTCCATAGTAGTGTTTAAATTGCATGAGATGTAGTATCTCATTTAAATCACTTTCCCAAATAGATAAATATGAAGTGGTGACTTTGGTCAACCTGATCTCATACTTTATTATTTGAGGATATTAAATCTTAGTAATGTTCAATGAGAGGAAATTATTCTTCAAAGGAACTAAATAGAAATCCTAGTAAATATTTCAATGAGAGGAAATTATTTTTCTTAAAAAGAAAACAAAGCCAACCACAATATTAAAAATGGTGTGATGCTAGATTAGCTTGTGTGAGCTCTTTGAGTGTTAAGTCTAGTACTTAAGTATTGTTTGGTGATTGTATACCTCGTATCCGTTTATAGACGCTAGTACCGAAGGCTACGAGGAGGAGGTCTTCTACGAAGAAGAAGAGGAACACTTTGATCACTGTACCAATCAAGGCAAGCTATACTCTTGCAAGCTACCCTAATGCAAGCTCTACTAGCGCAAGGCACCCTTGCAATATTATTTAGTGTTTAAGGCTTTTCCTTTCCAAGCCCAAGTTTTTATCTTGCAATCTTTTACTTTGATTATCAAGGCTTACTTTTATAGTTAACTTTGGTCTAAGTGTAGAGTACTACAAGAGTATCAAATTTAGCTTAGAGAGCTAGAATTTAGTTAGCACCCCTCATGATTGTTGCTAGTGCTAAAACTAAAATTGACTACTCTAGATGGGAACAGGTGAATCAAATGACTTTGAAAATCTTAGAATGATGAGTCATTCTACTGAAAGTTTTGAAGGTGAATATGATCTTTGAATGACAAGTTGAATTTGATAAAAACTGATGATTGGGTTCGGATGCGATACCATTCCAATTTTTAGAGTACCCCCACAATACCTGATTATGGGTAGAGCTTAACTGGAAATTTATGCACTTTAGTATGGGTTCCCTCTAAACAAGCGTCATAGGGGTTATGTCGAGGCTGCCTCCGTGAAAAGTGAAATGACGTGAAAAAGAGGTGAATGTCTTACCCAAGCCCTGTGCAGTTCCCAGGATGGCAGATTGCTATCACTAGGAGGCACAACTCATAGGGGAGGTGCCTATACTAGGGTATGTAAGTGAAAGGTTAATGGTTGATGATCCGCATACTGAGTATGATTATTCAGGGCTATCCCTGACGGATGTAATCAAAAGTTGTGGCACAAGTGTACAACCTCTGCAGATTGTAAACCTATTCGAATAGCCGTGTCCGCGGTTATGGACGGTTGGATGGCCATACTGTTCCGTTGTCAGATGTTTTCAAAATAACTTATGACTTGAAAGGTGAATTTGACTTGATCAGAACAGAGTTGTGGGAATGACACTAATGTTCCCACTTGAGTTTGGCTAGGCAAATAAAGAGTCTTTTACTACTAAGTGCTTATGAAATAAAATCGGCTTTATGCAAACAACCCTAAAGCTTAGAAACCTGATTAGAGCTACTAGTACTTACATTAGTATTAGTTTGCGAGTACTTTATAAACTACTCATGGCTTTGTCCCTGGCTATTCAAATGGCCAGACTATGAAGAAGAGCACCAGTATCAGGAAGATGGACAGCAGGACGTCTATGATAACTAGGATCGTCCCCTAACGTCAAGCGTTGCCTGTGGAATAGATGGACTACTACTACGTTACCTTTCGCTATGTGTTTTGTAGGTTGATCTGTAGATCAACTGTTGTGTAATATTGGATCACGAGATCCCCTGTTGTAAGACGACTATGGTTTGTAATGAATGATGTTCTGTGATATCAACTGTTATGTCTCGCAAAAACAATCTTCCTGGGATTGCGATGTATGGCATTATAGGCATCTGGAACTAAAAATCCGGGTGTTGACACCGGCTCCTTCAACTCCACCGCGCTTCCTAGTCTGCCAGGTTGGTGACGAGCCTGTGAAGGCTGCACCTACAACCCTCAACGTGTCGTCTTCCCCTTTACCCGCGGCCCCTGCCAATTCTTGGTTCGGGGCCTCCAATGCAGTCGACATTGAGGAGGACGAGCTCGCCCCCCAGACGCCGCAGTCAGCTGTTGTCGACGGTGAGGCCGGTGCTGGGACGCTGCCCCTAGCTGCAGTGCGGTGGCCTGCTTCTTGGGTTTCCACTGCGTACAATGACGACTAGGACGCCGAAGAGGAGCTGGTTCCCTAGACGCCGGTGGCCGCCAAGTTCTTCAACCATGATGCTGGTGTTGACAGGGTTGATGGCATGGAGGTGGAGTGTGTGGCGAGCGTGAGCGATGGATGGCAAGAGGTGATGCCGCGGCGCGACCCACATCGCCCGGCTCTTCCATTCCCTCGAGTTGCTTGCTGTCCTGTCCCTGCTTGGCTCAAGGGTAGATGTTGCAGGTGCCTAGCCCCTGGTCACCGCTCTGCGGTTGCTGTGACCCCTTCAAGTGCTCTCGATGCCTTGAGAACGGTCATCGGGCACGTGACTACCGTAACGCTTGGCGCCCTCCCTCTGCTTGTTGGTAGGCCTTGTCGCGTCGTCTCCCCGCCAAGCGAAGGCTCCGCGCCGAGCCCAGACTAAGGTCTCGCTCCCGTCTGATGTTCCTCATCGTTGGTCATGGGCATCAGTTGTTTCTGCTTTTGTTGGCTCTTTGGCCTCGGCGGATATGTAATCCGCTTTGGAGAAGCAAGCTGCATTCTTTGAGGAGGCCGTCCGTTCTCTTCATGAGGATGTTGATTCCTTGCACGGCTGGCTGCTAGCGATTGGGGACTTCCTGGAGCGAGCGGAAGCTGTGTTGGGTAGGCTCTCCCGGACTCCTGCCTATCCTTTGGTTTTGCCTGATGTTGGCAAAGTGGGGGAGCGGAGTGGCCCTTCATGGATGTTTCTCTCCTCGTGCTAGGGCGTGCTCGACGATCAAGGCTCCGATCATGCAGATCATGCCTGAGCTCCTGGTGTTGTGTGTTGGTGTGCTTACACCTCCTCCCGTCATGGAAGTGAGGCCCGACTCGCACGAGTTCTTGGATGTGGCTTCTCCACGGTGTCAAGCACTTTCCTTTGAGAAATGTGGTGATGTTGACGCTGCAGTCTCTCCCTCGCCTGAGTCCAGCAGACAGGTGGTTCCTATTGGTGATGTGGTTGTTAAGTCTGGGTTGCTGCCAACGGTGCCCATGTCCGAAGCTGTCGTCGCTAGAGAAGTTTGCAACTTTCTCGTCACCTTGGTTGGTTCCTACCCTGGATCTGCAGTTGGTTGACAGGTGCCTCGCAATGTCGTGGCCTTTCTTTTCGAGCGTGGCGTTCGAGTGTCGTGTTCGAGTGTTTGTTAACATCCCTTTGTGATCTATGTGTGTGTTGTTTGTGTGTGCTTGACCCCGGTTGTTGTAGGTTTTCTCCTAAAAATAGGACACCCTCTTCTTAATTAATGGTTAAAAAAACTTTTTAACACCTACAAAGGGACAAATATAAAGGTAAAAAATCTGACATGCAGTAAAGTTTTGTCTAAATCAAACACTACTTTTTTTACGGGTAAGAGTGGATTATACAAGCAACATGGATAACACTAGTTCATGGTCTAGCTCCTGAGTAACACAGTCAGGTCCAGAGCAACGCCACACCATAGTACGCTCCTCTGTCTTTGCATGTCCTTGCATTGCAAAACAGTGACCCACCCTATTTTAGGATTGATCCGCTTTTACAAAGCAAAATTGTCTATTGCCACTAGCCAAAAGCCTAATCACAGAGATGAAATGAACAAGCATAGAAACGGTATTGTGTCTTCCCGGGGGCAGCAACGATTAGACTTAAGCAATCAGTCTCAATCACAATAGGCTTCGCGCACCATTGCAGCCCCAAGGACATGCCTTCCTCGCACGCCCTGGCTTCAGATTCATATGGATAATAACACTTCAGTAGTTGTCGGCATGCACAAAAGATGACCTTGCCTTCCTAATCTCTGAGCACCATTCCAGCGCCTGCACTACCATTCTCCTTTTGACATACCCATCAATATTCAGCTTAACACAGCCTTGGGAAGGTTTCTGCCAACGTTTTTTATTTAGAGAAAAGGGGTTCCCCCCCTCCTGGTTCCATTTAAAATGCAACCAAGGTGTTTTGTTACAACGTCCAGTACCAGGTTCCAAACGGTGCCCGTCGCCGGCGCTGTGGCTGTTGGCGCGCCGCCGCCACCTCCTCGGGCGGCCCCTCCGCCTCCTCCTCCGCCCCAGGCTGCTCTTCCGCCTCCTCCTCCGCCCCAGGCTGCTCCTCCGCCACCCCGGGCTGCTCCTTCGACGGCCGCTGCTGCGGTGCTAGCGGAGCCTGCCCCAGTGGCGCCGGTTGCGCCTTACCGGCTGCCAGCGCATCTGCGTCTGGGTGCAGGTGCACGCGGTCCGGGTGCTGAGGCCCGGCCTTCCATCAAGGACCGCTTGGGTGAAGCTGGGGCAGACGTGCGGCGCGCGGCGGTCGCCGGTGGCTCGCAGGCGCGACCTGTGCAGGTGCTCGAAGTGGGCGAAGAGGTGGAGACGCCGTACTCGCGTGGTCTTCGGCTGGAGCGGGCGATCCAGGAGGGCCCTGCCGTGGGGGAGCGCGGGGAGTCCTCCTATGCCAGGGCGCTGCGGCAGGAGCAGGAGTTGCGCGAGGCGGCGTTCGCTACTGTGGTGGGTGACCGCCCTGTTGTGGACGTCGCCCCAGAGTTTGGGGCCGCTCGTCCAGCGCGGGAGCGCTGCATCATCTACCGCACTCGCGAAGTCGATGAGGCGGAGCGTGCCCTCAAGTGGGGGCTGGTGGCATTCGTCTCCGGTACCAGGCGCGCCGTGAGCTGCTCCGCTGCGTCGGCGGCGGTGCTGGAGCGGTTCCCGGCTCTCGAGGGCCACTTCTCGGTGCACAGGTTTTGGCCGGCAGACCTGCTGTTCGTCTTCGACTCGAGGGCCAAGCGTGACACCTTGTTGGCGGCGGACCCTTTCGACGGGCGCGACTTCTCCTTGCGCTTCGGCGTGTGGAACCGGCAGCTCCAGGCCACTAGGCGCACGATGCGCTATAGAGTGCACCTGGAAGTGGTTGGGGTGCCGGCGGTGGCGTGGAACCTGGCCACGGCCAGGATGATCCTAGGCTCCTCTGCTTGGGTGGAGCGGCTAGGAACGGAGACGGCCAGCAGGGAGGATATGGGGAGTTTCAGGATCACGGCGTGGACAGACGACCCGGCGTCGATTCCGAAGACCAAGGAGATTTGGGTGGCGGAGCCTCTCCTCTTTGGGGATGAGGACGACGACCTCCTTCTCCCTATGGAGGCTCTGATTCCGGAGGAGGTCGCCTTGCTCGGACATGAGGCTACGGTGCACCTCATGCGTGTGGAGGATCCGGTTGGGGAGGCAGGCGGCCCTTCTCCCGGGGACGATCGTGGCAATGGCCGTGGTGACGACCATGGCGAAGGTGGTGGCGGCTTTGGCCGTCCTAGAGACTCCAGTGGGGCGCGCCCACCCCGCAGAGGCCCTCCCGGCCCGGACCGTGACGCTCGTCCTCCGGGAAGGCAGGCGCAAGCGCGGCAGTGGCGCGGAGGCGCGGAGCGCAGGGTGGCGGTGGGTTTCTCTGCCACCGTTCGACCTTGGCCTCCGCCAGGTGACGTCGACGACGACGGTGAGGGGCAGCTTCAGCAGCAGCCTGCAAAGGACACTTCCGCAGCTGGTCGGCAGCAGCTGCATGTGGATTGCAAGGAGGACGCACCTGCAGCTGGTTGCCAGCATCAACATGTGGCTTGTTGCGCGTGGCAACAGCCTCATGTGGAAGCAGTGCGTCCTGGAACTAGCTTCACGGAAGCAGCAGCGCGGGGCGTTCTGCCGAGCCTGGTGCGCTGGCCTCTGGGTGGCGCTGGGCGGAGCGCCTCTCCGGCTAGTTCCTCCAGCTTGGGGTTGTGTGGCGGCCGCGGCAGCTCTGGCCCGCCGCTGTTCCGGCCAGCGTCGCTGTCAGCTACTACCTCGCCGTGTGCTACGAGCTCTTCTTCAATCCAGACGACTGACGTGGGTCCGCGCTGGCCCAAGGGGAGCCCAGTTCTTTGGGCCATTGACGACGAGCCACACTCGCCGAGAGGGCCGCTGTCCCCTAGCGGGCCTCTCTCGCCGGCTTCTTCTGTTAGCTCCCGTGGATCAGGTGGCTTCGGCTCACCTCTCTCTTACTTCACCGTCGAGCTGTCCTAGGCCGCCACCGCTGGGGCTGCACTTGAGGAGCTTGAGGAGGGGGAGTTTGTGCAGACGGCACCTCGCGCTGCTGCCGTGTTGCCGGTGGTCTCTGTGGACGGCTCTCCGGGTGTTGCTGCTGCAACCTCGCAGGCTGTGGCTGCCACACCGGTGGCTGGAGGTCCGGTTCCTGCTTCCTCTACTTCAACCGGCCTCGACATGCGTCTGGAGTCCTTCCGCGACAGATGTCGCCAGCGTCGTACGGCTTTGCTGCCGAAGCCGGCACCCAAGCGCCCGCGCAAAAAGAGGGCCCCGCCTTCCGTGGTCCGCCGCAGCATGAGAGTGGCCGGCCGCTTCGCTGCAGGCACTCCCATCAAGCAGCAGCAAAAGGCGCTCATGCTGCAGCTGGGGATCGCTCGCGAGGGAGAGGTGATTGGAGACGAGGCGTTGGATGCCTACCTGAGCTACTTTGACAAGACCATGTCGGAGGAAGACTTGACTGCGTGCTTGGCTCTCTTTGGTTGGTTGCCTTCGGCCCTTCCACTGGCTGACGTAGAGGAGGACATAGTGGTTTAGTGGTCTGTGGAGTTGCTGTAGCTTTCTCAATGTCTGAGTTTGTTTCCTGGTTGGTGTGGAATGTGAGGGGCCTGAACTCTTTGGCCCGTTGTGACTCTATTTACCAGATCGTTTTGCTTTCGGGTGCGAGTGTGGTTTGCTTCCAGGAGACCAAGCTACAGGTGGTCTCTCGGGAAGTCGTGGATAGATGCATGGGCCGTGATTTTGACCAGTTCTTCTTCCTTCCTGCGGATGGCACCCAGGGTGGTATTCTTCTTGCGTGGAAATCGGCGGTGGTTGCCCTCTCCAACCCTCACTACTCCCCAAACGCCATTACGGCGCGGGTGGGAGGAGCGGGCGATAGTGGATGGTGGTTCACTGGAGTGTATGGCCCACAAAGCGACCCCGACAAAGTGCTCTTCCTTCAGGAGCTTAGGGACATTAGAGATCTCCATCCTGGCCCGTGGGCGGTGGCAGGGGATTTCAACCTCATCGTGGATGCTCAGGATAAGAGCAATTCTAACCTCAACCGCCGCATGATGGGCAAGTTTCGTAGGCTGCTTGGCGATTTGGAGCTCAAGGAGCTATACCTCAATGGGAGGCGCTACACGTGGTCTAATGAGAGGGAGCGCGTGACCCTAGAGAGGTTAGATCGGGTCTTCTCCACTGTGGACTGGGAGGCTGCTTTCCCTTCCTCCACCCTCTCGGCGCTGAGTTCTTCCACCTCAGACCACTGCCCGCTCCTGTTGAACTTGGCGGCGGATTTGCCTACGGGCAAGCGCTTCCGCTTCGAGGCCTTCTGGCCCAAGGCGGAGGGTTTCCGGGAGATTGTGGAGGTGGCGTGGGCATCGACGACCGTGGAGGCCAACCCTTTCAAGCGTTTGGCCACCAAGCTGTCCGCGACCGCCAAGGCCTTGACTAGCTGGAACGACCGCTTCATCGGTAATGTCAGGCTACAGATTCTGGTGGCGAACGAGTTGATCCTGCGACTGGATGTGGCTATGGAGTCGCGGGCGCTTTCCCGCGGCGAGCGTGGGTTGCGGAAGCTCCTTAAGAGGAAGCTGTTGGGTCTTGCATCACTTGAGAGGACGATCGCACGCCAGCGATCCAGGATCACATGGTTGAGCGAGGGTGATGCATGCACCCGCTTCTTCCACCTCCACGCCAACCATCGGCGGAGGAAAAACTTCATCGCTCACTTCAAAGTGGATGGGTCTCTTGTGACGGATCAGGAGGGCAAGGCCAAGGCGGCGGACGCCTTCTATGAGCAATTACTTGGCTCCTCCCCTGATCGCGGTTTCTCCCTCGACCTCGATTACTTGGGCATGCAGTCGCACGACCTTGTGGAGTTGGACGCTCCCTTCTCGGAGGAGGAGGTGTGGAACGTGGTCAAGGCTCAGGAGCCTGACAAGGCGCCCGGGCCCGACGGCTTCACTGGCCGATTCTACACGTCATGTTGGGAGATCATCAAGCATGATGTGATGGACGCCTTCCGGGCCATGTGGCTTGGGGACTACCGTGGGCTGCATGTGGCTAATCAGGCGTTGATCACGCTGCTCCCCAAGCACGCCGAGGCGGTGGAGGTTAAAGACTTTAGGCCGATCAGCCTCATTCACAGTGTGGCCAAGTTAGTGGCGAAGGTCCTCTCGGTGCGCCTGGCGCCGCGTATGCCGCAGCTCATCGGGCCTCACCAAAGCGCGTTCATCAGAGGTAGATGCCTGCACGACAACTTCCAGTTGGTCCAGTGCACGGCGAGGCGGCTCAACGCCCTCAAATCACCGGCCTTGATGTTCAAGTTGGATATCACCAAGGCCTTTGACACTATGGATTGGGCCTTTCTCCTTCAGATTATGATCAAGCTGGGGTTCGGCCCACGTTGGACTGCGATGGTGGTGGGGTTACTTAGCACGGCTTCTACCAGGGTCCTGGTGAATGGTGCCGCGGGTGACTTGATCTACAACAGGCGTGGACTGCGGCAAGGGGATCCCCTCTCCCCCCTGCTCTTCGATTCGGTGATGGAGGCACTTCACCTCCTCCTTCAAAAGGCCACTTCTGAGGGGTTGCTCTCGCGGCTCGCCCCACGTGGTCTCCTACACCGTACCTCTATGTACGCGGACGACGTGGTGACCTTCATCAAACCAGAGAGGGCGGATTTGCTGGCCTGTGCAGCGGTGGTGGAGGACTTCGGGGAGGCCTCGGGCCTCCGCACCAACCGAACCAAGTGCTCCCTCCATCCTATTCGTTGCACCGTGGAGCAAGTGGAGTTGGCTCAGTCGATTTTGCAGTGCTCGGTAGAGGGTTGGCCCTGCAAGTATCTGGGCCTACCCCTTGGGCTGCGCAAGGTTACCGCGGCTCAGCTGCAACCCGTGGTGGAAAGGGCAGCAAGCCGGCTGCCCCTGTGGAGTGCCCGGTTGCTCAACCGTGGGGGGCGGACGATTCTGGTGAAGACCACCCTCAGCGCCATTCCGGTTCACGCGATGATGTCGCTGGACATCCCCCCCAAGACGATGCAGGCTCTCAGGAAGATTTGCCGGGGCTTCATGTGGAAGGGTAGGGCGGACGTGAGCGGCGGCCACTGCCTGGTGGCCTGGGACAAGGTGACCTCTCCTAAATCCTGTGGGGGTCTGGGCCTTCCCAACCTTCAGTTCCTCAACCTGGCGCTACGTTGCCGGTGGGCGTGGCTACAGAGAGTGGACGAGACCAAGGCTTGGGCGGAGTTTGTGTGGTGACCCTGCATACCACTGCATGTTGTAGTATGCCAGTCGTTGATATAACATTCACGAAGTACCATTCCGCAAATATTACATCCCTCAGAGTAGTACAACAGAACATAGCAGGGTCCATAACTCATTCACTTATTATTACAAGCATCAAACATATATTGTCTTGGAGCTCCTCTTGGGTCCTCAGAGGAATACTCCTGGGTTCGAGGTGAACCCAACTTAGCTTACAACATAGGAGTCTCATAAAACTAAACATTTATTGCCTCGAGCGGTAAAGTACTAAGGGTTCGTACTGCTCGGTTACTACTACTACTGCTTAACGGTCTAAGCTTGTCCTTCTCCGGAAGCCTCCCCGGTTCCGTAGACTATGAGGTAGTCTACGCCTTCAACACCTCCAGATAGGTCTGGTTCTTCATAGCCGATGAGGTCGGCTCCTTCAGGGTTGTTGTTGTTGTCCTCCTCCAGGTGATTCAGACAGTCTAAGCAGGGATTTAAGAGTGGTATGAGTACGAGCGTACTCAACAAGTTCATATTAGGAAAGAGGTGTTTAATGCACTAACTACGGTACCAGACCAGAAAGTCTGATACCATGCAGGTTTTTATAACCATTTCTTCAAAAGGTTGTTTTTATTCAGAAGAACTATGTCCGTCAGCCTTCACCGGTTTACTAGAACTTCATGGAGTTCCTTTCCGGCAGCGTTCGCAGTTCCAAATCCCGGAACAAGGAGTGACTGGTCACGATTCGTTACACTCTGCAGAGGTGTGTTACTTTACCCATAAGAGATCTTAACCTTGGTGCCAACCGGGCAGCTTTCCCGTCCACACTTCCTTTGGTGTGAGGCCCGGTATAAGGTCCTAGTCAATCATGTTCCTCCGCTACCTCGAACACCCACCCTTTGTTGCAATCTCCGACCCTGGGTCCACGCCGGTTCACTTACGCCAATTAAGGCTGGGCCCCGACCACGACGACAATGCAGGGCTCTACCATACATTCCTACGCCGGCAGTTGCAACCCATCATAGACCTCATTCCCGTTGGGACTTCTACGGGTTCCCACCCCTGCATCATGTCTCTCGAGATCATGTGCACCCGGTAATGAGCATCCGTTGATGAACGAGAGGTGGAAACACTTTTGACTACTCCGTCCCACTCCGGATCTTATGGTTAACACGGTTATTACGGCACAAGAATCACTGGACGACATTTGTTGTTTAATCCTAGATGGATATAAACCCTTGCAATGGAACCTCCACCATATCAACATAATCCATGGTTCCATTGCCCACCACATAGTCATATTCATAGTTATGAAAATAGTGGTTTTACTTTTTATGCAATAGTGATAAACATAGTACTTTGCAAGTAATTTGGTAAAAATACTCAAATGACATGAGCAAGCGATGAACTTGCCTGAATACTGCAAAGTGTTGCAGTTGGATGGTGTGGACTGACCCTTGTCCTCTTGTTCTGAAAAATAGCATCATTGTCCGATAAGGGCAATGGTTAAAGAAGCAATTATGCATGATTCCATTTTTAGGGTTTGTTTCCCCCCCTTCCGATATTATTATTATTTCAGGTAAGAGGTTAATACTAAGAATAATTTTGGGGATACATGATTAAAAGTAAAATACAACCTTGAAATGTTGTCAAGGTGTTTTTGAAGTCCAAATTTATTATTGGACTTAATTTTTATTATAGAAAATAATATGTGTGATTTAAATGATTATTTAAATCATCATATTAAGACTTATTCTTGATTATCTTCAAAAATTCTCTTTCATATTTTATTTAGATAGAGAATTTTATGCTGATCAATTTTCATATTTTTAATTATTTTTTTAGAGCTTTTATGAATTTTCTATTGAATTTCTAATTTCCTGGTTTTTAATGAAATTTGGAAAAGTCTGTTTTGCCCCTGGGCCCACCTGTCAGTGGAGCCCAGTGGTTTGGCTAGACCAGCTCGGGTCCAACCGACCCGAGCGGTCAGTCGCTCACTCTCTCACCACGCGCCGCTCATCCAAACCCTAATCCTAACTCGCTCTGGCGACTCGCGTCGCCTCCGCCGTCGCCGAATTAATCCGGCCAACTCCGGCGGTCGCCGCCGGCGAGATGCGGCGCATCTGATCCGCCGTTCAATGGCGCTTCAGATCCACCGCGCCGATCTGTGCTTCGCTGCTTCCCCGCGTCCCCTTCGCCTCTGCCCGCCTGTCGTGGCGTGCTGTGGCGAGTTCGTGCCGCCGCGCGCTGGTGCCGAGGCCGTGTGCCTCGCCGTGCCTGTGCTGGAGCTTCCGCTTCGGCGACCGCCTGGCTTGGCCATGGCTTGGCGCTGCCGTGGCCAGGCTGTGCCGCCGTACCGCCATGGTGACGCCGCCGCGCTGCTCCAGGTTAGTACGCCTCCATCTTCTCCCTTTCTTCCTCCTCCTCTATGCTATGCTCTAGTCACCAGCCTGCCTCTCCTCATGGAGATGCCGGCACTGCCATGCTGCTGTTGTTTCTGCGCCCCTGTGTGCTTTGTGCCCAGCCAGCCCTGGTGCTGTGCTGCTGCTGCTATGTTGCTATGGACTCTGGCTGCTGTGCTATACTTGCATTGCTTGCTTGTAACTATCCCGGTGCCTCTGTGCTTGATACTACTATTGCTAGATCATCAAGTGTATTCAATTTCTTGCCCTGACTTGATTATGGTGTATAATCCTTGCAAATTTGCAAGTGCCAGTGCCTCTGGTATGCCTTCCTGTGTGCTCTAATTCATTGAGATACTCCACTGAGCATAGCTGTACCTGTACAGCTCTATTCCTAGATGAACTGCTACTGGATACTTTGATATCTAGCTTATTTGATTATCTGTAATGTATTTGTTCATGTCCTGTGGCTGATTTAATTATCTGGTTCATGTGTTGATGCTATGCTTGGCTGTGGTGATCTGTAGCAAGAGCTAGTGATGCTCTGATGATCAATACATCATCACTTGCTTGTGAGCAAGTGTGTGCTCCTCTCTGTGACTCACTGGTGCCCAACCAGTGCTGTTTGTGCTTCATACAGGCTTAGCCTGTGGGTGCTGGTGCTTGTTTAAGCCACTGTTGTTGCTTGCAGTGGTCCATTGGATCACTGCAAAGCCCTGATGCTTTGATTTATCTGTTTAGTTCACTTATCTGTATTGGCCTGAATTATACTGAAGTGGATAAGTGATATGAACTGCTTTGCAGTTGTGATCATCCAATTGATTATGACAGGGCTAGATGGATGCCAACACTTTGTTGTGTACCCTAGCCCTTAACTGAATCCAAATGGATAGTGATGTGTGGGTTCTTGTGCTGGCTGTAGGTTGAGGTAGTCCTAGCAGCACTGTGATGCTGTCAAGGATAGCTCCCTTCTTCTGTGGCTTTCTGTGATGGATAGATGCTTTCTGGCTGATCATGTTTGACTGCCAAAAGCCTTTTGATGTTGACAAAACTAGTAGAAACTTGTGTTTCTACCATTCTGATGGTGTAGCTAGACTGTTAGGTGCTTGGTGACTTTGAATGGCTAATTAGGATTGAATCCATGATGGATTTCTCTGGTTGTGTCACTGTGTTGACACAACCAGTGTTCCCTTGGTTGTTTTCCTGCTAGCCTTTGCTTTAGTTACTGGCACCAAATGGTTTTGCAACCAAATGATGATATATCCAGGGTTTCCCACCCTTATTTGATTCTGTGATGCAAGTGTATGCTTATTTATGAGCAAAACAGGGTTTTGCTCAGGTTGATCTTGTTTATACCTCACTCCAGCTCCTAGATGGTTTGTTGGTGTAGAGGATTGCTTCTGTGTTGTTCTTGTGGTTGATTTACTTGCCCTGCTCCTCCTGGTGATCTTGTGAGGCTTGATTCAGTGTTGTTGTGAGTGAGCAGATTGAACAGCAGTGGCTGTTCATGTGTTCTTGAGTTCTTGTGTTCTTACCAGTGAAGCCTGTCGATGAATGAGCTAGGGTTTGCTTCTGGAAAGTTTATATATGATGTTCCCTTGCTCTCCCTGGTCGACAGCTTGGCCTGGTCGTTTTGGTGACTCTCCCTGGCTGTGTGTGCTGGTGGGCATGCACACAGCCTTGTGAGCTGCCTGTGTGGTTCCTGGTGGAAACTTGGTCCATTTGGTGGATCAGCTCGGCTGATTGATCATATCCCCTTCATTTCATTTGTTTGTTAACCTGCCAAGTGGCTTTGCCACTTGGCTTAATTCTGTTTTTGCTTTGATTTGTGCAGGGATCAACAATTGAGCAAAATGGACATCAAATCCAAGATCAAGTGAAGATGATCTTGTAGTATGTAGACTAGGATCATTTCTTGTACTTTTCTTTGTATTTTTTTTTAATTTTCACCAATTCTTGTAATGTGTTGTAATTCATTTATTTTCTCTTATGAATATTGTAATGACAATGTATATTGTGTGATGATCAATAAAGCTCAAAGTTTTCCCTAATGAGCTTTACTTTATTATTGTTCATCTAGTTTATTATTTATTATTTACTTAATGAATTTCCTCAATTGAATTATTTAGGGTAATTATTTAATGTTTGAATTTGAAATTCAAATTCAACCTTGGTTTGAATTCAACCATGTCATATTATTTAGAACTCAATCATGCAAACTCTCCCCTCTCTTCTCAAAACCCTAAACTAGTGAAATGAGATGCAAGTTTGTCGCACTCTCGAAACCCTAACCCTGTAAGGTGTCGAGAGAGAAACTTGTCCCCCTTCGATGCAGTTTTTGTTTAAAAGCGCGAAATTTCCCCAGAATTTACTATGCAATGCACATCCCTTTCTAAAATCTACCCCTCGATCGTCACTAAACCTGGGACATTACAGCCTTTCCCCCTTAAAGAAAACTTCGTCCCGAAGTTGTGGTTGTAATACCTGAACAGTTCGGGGTATGTTTCCCTCAAGTCTTCTTCCTTCTCCCAGGTGGCCTCCCTCTCGGGGTGATGCTTCCATTGTATCTTACAGTACTTGATAGCTTTATTTCTGAGTTGTTTCCAGCTCTCCTCGAGAATCTTGGCTGGCTTCTCGATATAAGTCAGATCTGGTTGTAACTCGAGCTCAGCATGTGATACTGGCTCATCTGGGGTCTTTAAGCATTTTCTGAGTTGTGATACATGGAATACATTATGAACTTGAGCTAACCTTCCTGGTAGATCTAATTCAAAAGCTAAACCTCGGTTCTGACTCAGTATCTTGAAGGGTCCAATGTATCTAGGGCTCAACTTTCCTTTTACTCCGAATCTCTGAAGACCTTTCATTGGGCTCACCTTAAGATATACCATATCTCCAACTTGTGGCTCCCAAGTCCTTCTCTTTTGGTCTGCATAGCTCTTCTGTCGACTTTGGGCTATCTTCAGTCTATCTCTTATGATGTCAATGATGTGTTGCTTTTCCTTGACATAATCTGGGTTGAACTCCTTGCTTGATCCAGCTTCATACCAGCATATCGGTGATCTGCACTTTCTTCCATACAGAGCTTCGAATGGTGCCATCTTGATACTGCTTTGATAACTATTGTTGTAGGAAAACTCTGCTAATGGTAAATGTTCTTCCCATGATCCTCCGAAATCTAGGGCACAAGCCCTAAGCATGTCCTCTAGGATCTGGTTAGTTCTCTCGGTTTGTCCACCTGTCTGGGGATGATAAGCGGTACTATAGTCCAATTTGGATCCTAAAGCTTCATGTAGTTGCTTCCAGAATGCTGATGTGAACACGGATCCTCGATCCGACACGATCTTCTTGGGCACTCCATGTTTACTCACGATCTCTTTGATGTAAAGATCAATGAGTTTCTCTCCTTTGTCTTGCTGATTTACCGCTAAGAAGTGTGCACTTTTCGTCAACCGGTCCACGATTACCCATATCATGTCCTTCTTTTTATTGGTCATGGGTAGTCCGGTGATGAAATCCATTCCTATCTCCTCCCATTTCCATTCTGGAATGGGTAAAGGTTGTAACTTTCCTGCCGGACTCTGGTGTTCGGCCTTCACTCTTTGGCAGGTATGGCATTCCGCCACATACTGTGCTATTTCTCTCTTCATATTGTTCCACCAGAATAGCTCCTTTAGATCCATGTACATCTTCGTACTTCCCGGATGAATGGAGTATGGTGTTTGATGGGCTTCCCGGAGTATTACTTCCTTGATCTCAGCAATATCCGGAACGCAAATCCTCTTCTGGAACCATAGTGATCCCATCTCTCCACGGTGAAATTCTGATGGTCTTCCTTCATCAATTCTCTTCATCTCCTCCACGATGAATGGATCATCTAATTGACCCATGATTATCTCATTCTTGAGATAAACATTCATTTCATCGGCTACTTGTAAGGCTGATAGTCCTTCGTGAGCTTCTTTCTCCCAAAGTTGTATTTGGGCTTGGCTTATTTCCTTCTTCAACTCTGGTGAAATTTCTGGTTCTAGTCCGCCAGTACTCTTTCTACTCAAGGCATCTGCTACAACATTAGCCTTTCCTGGAGTATAATTGATGGTCAGATCATAGTCCTTGATCAACTCAAGCCATCTTTTCTGCCTCATATTGAGTTCCTTTTGAGTGAAGAAGTACTTGAGACTCTTATGATCAGTATAGAGCTCACACTTGGCTCCATAGAGAAAATGTCTCCAAGTCTTAAGGGCAAAAACAACTGCTGCTAACTCTAAATCATGAGTTGGATAGTTCACTTCATGAGGTCTGAGTTGCCTCGATCCATAGGATATTACTTTCCGGTCTTGCATGAGTACACATCCCAATCCATGTTTGGATGCATCGCAGTACACGGTGTAATCCTTGCCATCTTCCGGAACTGCTAACACCGGTGCTGTGGTGAGTTTTTCTTTCAGAGTTTGAAAACTCTTCTCACACTCATCAGACCACACGAAAGGTGTGTTCTTCCTAAGCAACTTGGTCATTGGTCCTGCTATCTTGGAGAATCCTTCAATGAATCTCCGATAGTATCCTGCCATTCCCAAGAATCCTCGGATTTCCTTGACATTCTTGGGTGCTTCCCAGTCCAAAACTGAGGCTACTTTGCTTGGGTTTACTGCTATCCCATCCTTACTAATGACATGACCAAGAAATTCTACTTGATCAAGCCAAAACTCACACTTACTGAACTTGGCGTACAGTTGGTGTTCCCTTAGTGTTTGCAACACTATCCTAAGGTGTTCAGCATGTTCAGCTTTGTCCTTGGAATATATTAAGATATCATCGATAAATACGATGACAAACTTGTCAAGACATGGCATGAAGATCTTATTCATGAGATTCATGAATATTGCTGGGGCATTGGTTAGTCCAAAAGGTACTACGAGATACTCATGATGTCCGTATCTCGAGACAAAGGCTGTTTTCGGAACGTCTTCTTTCTTGATCTTTATCTGGTGATAACCGGATCTTAGATCAATCTTGGAAAAGACTCCCGCGCCTCTAACTTGATCAAAAAGATCTTGGATTCTAGGAAGTGGGTACTTGTTCTTGATTGTAACATCATTCAGATTTCTGTAGTCTCCGCACATCCGTCGACCTCCATCTCTTTTATCCACAAATATCACAGGTGATCCCCATGGTGAGACACTCTCCTGTATGAATCCTTTCTGTTCTAGGTCATCCAATTGTTCCTTGAGTTCCTTCAACTCTTTAGGCCCCATCTTGTATGGTGCTTTAGCAATCGGAGCTGTTCCTGGAATTAGGTCGATAGTAAATTCTATCTCCCTATCTGGTGGCATTCCAGGTAATTCCTTAGGGAATACATCTTGGAATTCATTGACTACTGGAATATCTTCTAACTTCACCTCCTTCATGCTGTTCAGCTTTAACTCCACTTCAATCTGAGTATGCTTATCTCCTTGGTAAATGATTCTATCTCCACCTGGGCTTTTCAAGGATACTGTTTTGTGGGTACAATCTATAAGTGCGCCATTTTCCTCTAACCAGTTCATACCAAGAATGACATCAATGTCCTTCATCGGTAAAATGAACAGGTCTGCGTCAAACGCACACTTATTGATCATGATGACTTGTCCAGGTTTAGTGTGGGTTACTAATATCGTTCCCCCCGCAGAAAGTATGGTTATTGGTTTATCTAGTTTATTGCATCTAATCCCATGTTTGATGATGAATTGCTGGGAAATGAAGGATGTAGTTGCACCAGTATCAAAAAGTACTTTGCCAGGATGAGTGAGTATCTGGAGCGTACCTATCACTGCTTGATCGGAGTTAACCACCTCCTCCAAGCTGGTGCAGTTGAGCTTGCCGAAGGGTTTCTTGTTCTTCCAGTTCCCTCCGGTTTCCTCGTCCACCTGACCTCCTCCATTCTTTCTCTTAGGGCAATCCCTAAGCATGTGTCCTTCCTCGCGACAGCCAAAGCATATTATCCTTGGTTTTTTGCAATCCTTGGAAAAGTGTCCTTTGCCTCCACAGCTACGACAGACTATCTGTTGCAGTCTGGAATGCTTGATTCCTTCGCTATTATAGTAGTTCGTTGTTGTTGTTGGTGTTGTTGTATCTAGGCTTGAAACTCAAGCTGGTATTGGGCTTGTTACTGACAAACCTTTTAGGCTCAAACTTGGCCTTCTTCCTCTTCTCCTCCTGCAGTTGCTTGAAGTCATCTTCCAGGGTGATGGCTGCATCCACCAATTCCTGGAACTCTGTTGCTCTCATCATTCTGAGCAGTACCTTAAACTGGGGACTTAATCCCCGCAAGAACCTCCTCTTCTTTTTGTCCTCGGTGTTGACCTCCTCAACGGCATACCGAGACAGCTTCGAGAACTCTCTGACATAAGTCAGAATAGCATTGTCTTTCTGCTCAAGACTCTCAAATTCTCGACGCTTAACTCCACAATGCTTTCAGGGACATTGGATTCCCTGAACTTCCTCTTGAACTCTTCCCAGGTAAATACCTCTCTGCCGGATACACGGCTACTATATTGTCCCACCATGATGCGGCAGGTCCACACAACAAGTGTGTAGCATAACGGACCTTCTCCAGGTCGTTGCAACCAACAGTATTGAGCTTTCGCTCGGTGTCCATAAGCCGCGTCCATTGGCTCGGGCGCGTAAGCAAAAGATATTGGCTTTGTGTTTTGGAAGTCTGCCAAAGTGACTCCTTGATTCTCATGCCTCTCAACTCTGTTTTGTTGCAGCAGCTCCTGGAAGAATCTATTCTGCTGCTCTAGCGTCACACGCTGTCTTTCATCCATCATTTGCATGTACTGGATAAAGTTCTGCTGCGTCATGGGTGGTGGTGGTGGTGGAAACTGAGTTCTGGCTGCTTCATCAGCCTCCGCCTTCTGTCTGGCCTCGCGCTCAATGCGCTGCTCTTCACTCTCCTCACTCGGCGTTCCCGACATATCCCCCTAGTTCTGCAACACAAGATGATACTCATAATTACTCCATGCGCAAGTTTTCTGAGCTCAACATTGTGCACAGAACTAGTCACGCAATGGAAATCAAGAAGCAAATCCAAATCATACAAAACATATACCCTGTATATACATACATAAGTGGTCTTATTACAATACTCAAGTCGATGTGAGTATGCAAACTCACTTATTAAAGTATATGTACAAATTTATACAAATATTACAAACTATAATACACGTGGTACTTGTGTATTATAGCCACGCCTCCCTTGGTGGACTTCTAATCGGTCTTCACTCCCGGTACATTCCAGGCTTCCATCCGGTCGAACGTGTCGTCCTCCTGATAGACCCTGGAACATAAGGTCTCCCCGTTGGCTTGTAATCCGAATCCGATGATGATCCTAAGGAGAAATCAGTGTTCACAAACTGATCATTGAGTGCATCATAGTCCACCCATCGGGTGTACTCTCCTGTAGCCACACCATAAGGGTTACCAAAACCCATACCCGACTCAACTTGGGTCGGATATCCTCATCCACTCCTTCATTACTAGGATAGCTCTGGTTCTGGGTTGTTGCGTCATCATTCATCTCCCCATCATAATACTCAGTAGTACTATGGGTTCCAGTATCACATCCCCAACGCCAACCCCTGGAATTCTCGATAGGAGTCTCGGAACGCTGCATGTTTCCGGATTCCTCTCCGCCCTCGTATCCCCCATAGGAACTACCCAGGTAGTTCCCAGGTGTAGCAGGTGTAGTTTCACGTGCAAGTGGATCAATACTGATGTAGTCACCAGCTGAATAAACTGGTGTCTGCACCACATTCTCCATAGGTTCTTTCCCCCTACTGTCCTCCTTGGGTTCAGTGAACTCTTCTAGCATTGTATCAATTGCTCCCGTCAAATGACGGTTCAACTGAAATAACAATGATAGCAAGTTACGGCTATTGTCCATGTATTTTGCAGCTTCGGCTGGTTTGCGTCTGGCGTATTTAAAATGGTCCAGCATGAGGTCTTCCTCTTCCTCCAGGTGAGGAATGTGGGTGAATTCGGAACCCATAAGCTCTTTCGTCTTATGTTCCCGGATGTCTGTTATGGCTCTCATAACAGCTATATGATAGGCTGTGTGATACGTCTCCAACGTATCGATAATTTCTTATGTTCCATGCTACTTTATTGATGATACCTACATGTTTTATGCACATTATATGTCATATTTATGCATTTTCCGGAACTAACCTATTAACAAGATGCCGAAGAGCCAGTTGCTGTTTTCTGTTTTTGGTTTCAGAAATCCTAGTAAGGAAATATTCTCGGAATTGGACGAAACTTTCGCCCAGGGTCCTATTTTTGCACGAAGCTTCCAGAAGACCGAAGAGATAACGAAGTGGGGCCACGAGGCAGCCAGGGGCTAGGCGGCGCGGCCCAAGCCCTGGCCGCGCCGACCTACCCCCTAGGCCCCTCGTGTGGCCCCCGCGTTGACCTTCCGCCTACTTAAAGCCTCCCTCGCGAAACCCCCGCACCGAGAGCCACGATACGGAAAACCAGACGCCGCCGCCGTGAATCCCATCTCGGGGGATTCAGGAGATCGCCTCCGCACCCTGCCGAGGGGATTCATCTCCCGGAGGACTCTACACCGCCATGGTCGCCTCCGGAGTGATGAGTGAGTAGTTCACCCCTGGACCATGGGTCCATAGCAGTAGCTAGATGGTCGTCTTCTCCTTGTTGTGCTTCATTGTTGGATCTTGTGAGCTGCCTAACATGATCAAGATCATCTATCTGTAATTCTATATGTTGTGTTTGTCGGGATCCGATGGATAGAGAATACTATGTTATGGTGATTATCAATCTATTGTTTATGTGTTGTTTATGATCTTGCATGCTCTCCGTTATTAGTAGAGGCTCTGGCCAAGTTTGTACTCTTAACTCCAAGAGGGAGTATTTATGCTCGATAGTGGGTTCATGCCTCCATTGAATCTGGGACAGTGACAGAAAGTTCTAAGGTTGTGGATGTGCTGTTGCCACTAGGGATAAAACATTGATTCTATGTCTAAGGATGTAGTTGTCGATTACATTACGCACCATACTTAATGCAATTGTCTTTGCTTAGCAACTTAATACTGAATGGGGTTCGGACGATAACCTGAAGGTGGACTTTTTAGGCATAGATGCAGTTGGATGGCGGTCTATGTACTTTGTCGTAATGCCCAATTAAATCTCACTATATTTACCATATCATGTATATGCATTGTTATGCCTTTCTCTATTTGTCAATTGCCCGACTGTAATTTGTTCACCCAACATGCTTTTATCTTATGGGAGAGACACCTCTAGTGAACTGTGGACCCCGGTCCTATTCTTTACATAGCATACAATCTACTGCAATTGTGTTTACTATTTTCTTTGCAAACATCTTCCACTCGATACGTTTAATCCTTTGTTACAGCAAGCCGGTGAGATTGACAACCTCACTGTTTCGTTGGGGCAAAGTACTTTGGTTTTGTTGTGCAGATTCCACGTTGGCGCGGAATCCCTGGTGTTGCGCCGCATCACATTTCGCGACCATCAACCTTCAACGTGCTTCTTGGCTCCTCCTAGTTCGATCAACCTTGGTTTCTTTCTGAGGGAAAACTTGCCACTGTGCGCATCATACCTTCCTCTTGGGGTTCCCAACGGACGTGTACATTTACGCGCATCAAGCACTTTTTCTGGCGCCGTTGCCGGGGAGATCAAGACACGCTGCAAGGGGAGTCTCCACTTCTCAATCTCTTTACTTTGTTTTTGTCTTGCTTTATTTTATTTACTACTTTGTTTGCTGCACCTAAACAAAACACAAAAAAATTAGTTGCTAGTTTTACTTTATTTATTGTCTTGCTCTCTATATCAAAAACACACAAAAAAATTAGTTACTTGCATTTACTTTATCTAGTTTGTTTTATTTACCGTTGCTAAAATGAATACTCCTAAAAATACTAAGTTGTGTGACTTCACAAATGCAAATAATAATGATTTCCTATGCACACCTATTGCTCCACCTGCTACTACAGCAGAATTTTTTGAAATTAAACCTGCTTTACTAAATCTTGTTATGAGAGATCAATTTTCTGGTGCTAGTTCTGATGATGCTGCTGCCCATCTCAATAATTTTGTTGAACTTTGTGAAATGCAAAAGTATAAGGATGTAGATGGTGATATTATTAAATTGAAAGTGTTTCCTTTCTCATTAAGAGGAAGAGCTAAAGATTGGTTGCTATCTTTGCCTAAGAATAGTATTGATTCATGGACTAAATGCAAGGATGCTTTTATTGGTAGATATTATCCTCCCGCTAAAATTATATCTTTGAGAAGTAGCATAATGAATTTTAAGCAATTAGATACTGAACATGTTGCTCAAGCATGGGAGAGAATGAAAACTTTGGTAAAGAATTGCCCAACCCATGGACTGACTACTTGGATGATCATCCAAACCTTCTATGCAGGACTAAATTTTTCTTCGCGGAATTTATTGGATTCAGCTGCTGGAGGTACCTTTATGTCCATCACATTGGGGGCGGCTACAAAACTTCTTGATGATATGATGATAAATTACTCTGAATGGCACACGGAAAGAGCTCCACAAGGTAAGAAGGTAAATTCTGTTGAAGAAACCTCTTCCTTGAGTGATAAGATTGATGTGATTATGTCTATGCTTGTGAATGGTAGATCTAATGTTGATCCAAATAATGTTCCTTTAGCTTCATTGGTTGCTCAAGAAGAAAATGTTGATGTGAATTTCATTAAAAATAATAATTTCAACAACAATGCTTATAGGAACAACTCTGGTAATAACTATAGGCCATATCCTTCTGCTAATGGTAATGGTTATGGTAATTCTTATGGGAATTCTTACAATAATAATAGGAGTGTACCCCCTGGTCTTGAAGCCATGCTTAAAGAATTTATTAGTACACAAACTGCTTTTAACAAATCTGTTGAGGAAAAGCTTGATAAAATTGATACTATTGCTTCTAGAGTTGATAGACTTGCCTCTGATGTAAATCTTTTAAAATTGAAAGTTATGCCTAATAATGATATTGATAATAAGATTACTACTACAGCAAATGCCATCCAAGTTAGAATTAATGAGAATATAAGATTAATGGCTGAACTGCGTGCTAGGTGGGATAGAGAAGAAAATGAAAAACTAGCTAAAGAGAATAATGTAGCTAAAGTTTGGACTATTACCACCACTAGTAATGCTAATTCTTCACATGTTGCTGCACCTCCTACTATCAATGGTAAAATAATTGGTGTTGGCAATGTTTCTACTCCTAGTGCAAAGCGTACAAAACTGCCTGAAATTGCTAAAACTGCTGAAACTGCTTGTGATAAAACTGCTGAAATTTTTTCCAACCTTGGGAACAATGATCCCATTGCTGTAGCTCATAATGATTTAGATTTTGATGATTGCCACATCTCTGAAGTTATAAAGTTCTTACAAAAACTTGCTAAAAGTCCTAATGCTAGTGCTATAAATTTAGCCTTTACCAAACATATTACAAATGCTCTCATAAAAGCTAGAGAAGAGAAACTAAAACTTGAAACTTCTATTCCTAGAAAGTTAGAAGATGGTTGGGAGCCCATCATTAAAATGAAATTCAATGACTTTGAATGTAATGCCTTATGTGATCTTGGTGCAAGTATTTCTGTTATGCCTAAAAAGATTTATGATATGCTTGACTTGCCACCATTGAAGAATTGTTATTTGGATGTTAATCTTGCCGATAATGTTAAAAAGAAACCTTTGGGGAGGATTGATAATGTGCATATTACGGTTAACAATAACCTTGTCCCCGTTGATTTTGTTGTCTTGGATATCGAATATGATTGTTGGGAAGACCTTTTCTTCCGTTGGTGTGTTATTGATATGGGAAGGTAATTAATCAATTTCCTCTCAAGAAAGGTATGGAACACTTCCCTAGAAAGAGAATGAAGTTGCCTTTTGATTCTATTATTAGAACAAGTTATGATGTTGATGCTTCTACTCTCGATGTTACTTGATTTGCACTTTCTGCGCCTAGCTGAAAGGCGTTAAAGAAAAGCGCTTATGGGAGACAACCCATGTTTTTTTTACTGTTGTTTTTGTTTTGTTGAGTCTTGGAAGTTGTTCTACTTATCAACCTCTCCTTATCATGTTATGTCAAAGTTGATGTTATTTTAGTCAAATCGCTGCGCAGAAACATTGCTGTCGATCACAGCATTCTCAGTTCTCTGTAAAAAAAAAAAATCTGCCAATTTACGAGCGTGATCCTCAGATATGTACTTTTATTTTGAGTTTTCCATTTGTGCAAGTCATTTGACCAAGTTCGTCTCTTTACTGACTGTTCTGTTTTTGACAGATTCTGCCTTTTATTTCGCATTGCCTCTTTTGCTATGTTGGATTTATTTCTTTGATCCATTAATGTCCAGTAGCATTATGCAATGTCCAGAAGTGAAAATAATGATTGTGTCACCTCTGAATGTGTGAATTATTAATTAACCCTCTAATGAGTTTGCTTGAAGTTTGGTGTGAAGGAAGTTTTCAAGGGTCAAGAGAGGAGAATGATATACTATGATCAAGAGGAGTGAAAGCTCTAAGCTTGGGGATGCCCCGTGGTTCACCCCTGCATATTGCATATTCTAAGAAGACTCAAGCGTCTAAGCTTGGGGATGCCCAAGACATCCCCTTCACAACATCATCAGGTTCCTCCCCTGAAACTATATTTTTATTCAATCACATCTTTGTGTTCTTTACTTTGAGCGTCGGTTTGTTTTTGTTTTTGTTTTTGTTTGAATAAAATGGATCCTAGCATTCACTTTGTGGGAGAGAGACACGCTCCGCTGTTGCATATGGACACATGTGTCCTTAGGCTTTACTCATAATGTTCAAGGCGAAGTTTCTTCTTCGTTAAATTGTTATATGGTTGGAATTGGAAAATGCTACATGTAGTAATTCTAAAATGTCTTGGATAATGTGATACTTGGCAATTGTTGTGCTCATGTTTAAGCTCTTGCATCATATGCTTTGCACCCATTAATGAAGAAATACATAGAGCTTGCTAAAATTTGATTTGCATATTTGGTTTCTCTAAGGTCTAGATAATATCTAGTATTGAGTTTTGAACAACAAGGAAGACGGTGTAGAGTCTTATAATGTTTACAATATGTCTTTTATGTGAGTTTTGCTGCACCTGTTCATCCTTGAGTTTGCTTCAAATAACCTTGCTAGCCTAAACCTTGTATCGAGAGGGAATACTTCTCATGCATCCAAAATCCTTGAGCCAACTACTATGCCATTTGTGTCCACCATACCTACCTACTACATGGTATTTCTCCGCCATTCCAAAGTAAATTGCTTGAGTGCTACCTTTAAAATTCCATCATTCACCTTTGCAATATATAGCTCATGGGACAAAATAGCCTTAAAAACTATCGTAGTATTGAATATGTACTTATGCACTTTATATTTTATTAAGTTGCTTGTTGTGCGATAACCATGCTTCTGGGGAACGCCATCAACTATTGTTGAATATCATGTGAGTTTCTATGCATGTCCGTCTTGTCTGAAGGATCTATCATTTTAGTGGTTGGAGCATGCAAAATTGTTAGAGAAGAACATTGGGCCGCTAACTAAAGCCATGAACCATGGTGGAAGTTTCAGTTTTGGACATATATCCTCAATCTCATATGAGAATAATAATCATTGCTACATGCTTATGCATTTAAGAAGTCCATTATCCATTATCTGTTGTCCATGTTGTCCCGGATGGATGTCTAAGTTGAGAATAATCAAAAGCGAGAAATCCAAAATGCGAGCATTCTCCTTAGACCTTTGTACAGGCGGCATGGAGGTACCCCTTTGTGACACTTGGTTGAAACATGGCATGCAAAGATCCGGTAGTCCAAGCTAAGTAGGACGAGGTGCGGGCACTATTAGTATACTATGCATGAGGCTTGCAACTTATAAGATATAATTTACATAACTCATATGCTTTATTACTACCGTTGACAAAATTGTTTCATGTTTTCAAAATAAAAGCTCTAGCACAAATACACAATCGATGCTTTCCTCTTTGAAGGACCTTTCTTTTACTTTTATTGTTGAGTCAGTTTACCTATCTCCTTCCACCTTAAGAAGCAAACACTTGTGTGAACTGTGCATTGATTCCTACATATTTGCATATTGCACTTGTTATATTACTTTATGTTGACAATATCCATGAGATATACATGTTATAAGTTGAAAGCAACCGCTGAAACTTAATCTTCCTATGTGTTGCTTCAACACCTTTACTTTGATTAATTGCTTTATGAGTTAACTCTTATGCAAGACTTATTGATGCTTGTCTTGAAGTACTATTCATGAAAAGTCTTTGCTTTATGATTCAGTTGTTTACTCATGTCATTACCTTTGTTTTGATCGCTGCATTCATTACATATGTTTACAAATAGTATGATCAAGATTATGATGGCATGTCACTTCAGAAATTATCTTTGTTATCGTTTTACCTGCTCGGGACGAGCAGAACTAAGCTTGGGGATGCGATACGTCTCCAACGTATCGATAATTTCTTATGTTCCATGCTACTTTATTGATGATACCTACATGTTTTATGCACATTATATGTCATATTTATGCATTTTTGGAACTAACCTATTAACAAGATGCGAAGAGCCGTTCTTTTTGCTGTTTTTGGTTTCGAAATCCTAGTAAGGAAATATTCTCGGAATTGGACGAAACTTTCGTCCGTCATTACATAAGCTTCCAGAAGAGAGAAGCGAGAAAGTGGGGCCACGACGCAGCCAGGGGCTAGGCGGCGCGGCCCAAGCCCTGCCGACCTACCCCCTAGGCCCCTCGTGTGGCCCCGCGTTGACCTTCCGCCTACTTAAAGCCTCCGTCGCGAAACCCCCGGAGAGCCACGATACGGAAAACCTTCCGGAGACGCGCCGCCGAATCCCATCTCGGGGGATTCAGGAGATCGCCTCCGGCACCCTGCCGGAGAGGGGATTCATCTCCCGGAGGACTCTACACCGCCATGGTCGCCGGAGTGATGAGTGAGTAGTTCACCCCTGGACCATGGGTCCATAGCAGTAGCTAGATGGTCGTCTTCTCCTTGTTGTGCTTCATTGTTGGATCTTGTGAGCTGCCTAACATGATCAAGATCATCTATCTGTAATTCTATATGTTGTGTTTGTCGGGATCCGATGGATAGAGAATACTATGTTATGGTGATTATCAATCTATTGTTTATGTGTTGTTTATGATCTTGCATTCTCTCCGTTATTAGTAGAGGCTCTGGCCAAGTTTGTACTCTTAACTCCAAGAGGGAGTATTTATGCTCGATAGTGGGTTCATGCCTCCATTGAATCTGGGACAGTGACAGAAAGTTCTAAGGTTGTGGATGTGCTGTTGCCACTAGGGATAAAACATTGATTCTATGTCTAAGGATGTAGTTGTCGATTACATTACGCACCATACTTAATGCAATTATCTGTTGCTTAGCAACTTAATACTGAATGGGGTTCGGACGATAACCTGAAGGTGGACTTTTTAGGCATAGATGCAGTTGGATGGCGGTCTATGTACTTTGTCGTAATGCCCAATTAAATCTCACTATATTTACCATATCATGTATATGCATTGTTATGCCTTTCTCTATTTGTCAATTGCCCGACTGTAATTTGTTCACCCAACATGCTTTTATCTTATGGGAGAGACACCTCTAGTGAGCTGTGGACCCCGGTCCTATTCTTTACATAGCATACAATCTACTGCAATTGTGTTTTACTGTTTTCTTTGCAAACATCTTCCACTCGATACGTTTAATCCTTTGTTACAGCAAGCCGGTGAGATTGACAACCTTGTTTCGTTGGGGCAAAGTACTTTGGTTTTGTTGTGCAGATTCCACGTTGGCGCAGGAATCCCTGGTGTTGCGCCGCATCACATTTCGCGACCATCAACCTTCAACGTGCTTCTTGGCTCCTCCTGGTTCGATCAACCTTGGTTTCTTTCTGGGAAAACTTGCCACTGTGCGCATCATACCTTCCTCTTGGGGTTCCCAACGGACGTGTACATTTACGCGCATCATGTGTTGATGGTTCGGGCTTCTCCTGCTGGCATAACTACGCTCATTCCCAAAGATTCGGGAAGTCGTAGCCCTACTCTACACTTTGCCAATACTGGTCCATCATAGAACCAGTATTTCGTCATCGCTTGGATTTGGGGATCGCACCCCAATTCAAGTAACATGGCACGTAGGATGTCTGCAAGTCCTCCGTCGTATTCACTCAAGTTTGAAGTCTTCACTTTCACATTACGTCCCGGGCGTGAACTTGCCATTGTTGGCTGTAGAAATAGAGAGAATATAAGATTAGTAATAATGCATCATAATAGAGATAATAAAGAATTATCGCACTAAAACATATGATTGTTGTATTCTCAATTGAATATACACCATATTTTTAGAGAATTCTTTACTAGTCCTATTTGACTCCTAACGTTTCGTCCCATTTACTAGGTTCCAACCTAAGGTCAAAGCTTTTGCTCTGATACCAACTGTGGTGACCCTGCATACCACTGCATGTTGTAGTATGCCAGTCGTTGATATAACATTCACGAAGTACCATTCCGCAAATATTACATCCCTCAGAGTAGTACAACAGAACATAGCAGGGTCCATAACTCATTCACTTATTATTACAAGCATCAAACATATATTGTCTTGGAGCTCCTCTTGGGTCCTCAGAGGAATACTCCTGGGTTCGAGGTGAACCCAACTTAGCTTACAACATAGGAGTCTCATAAAACTAAACATTTATTGCCTCGAGCGGTAAAGTACTAAGGGTTCGTTGCTCGGTTACTACTACTACTGCTTAACGGTCTAAGCTTGTCCTTCTCCGGAAGCCTCCCCGGTTCCGTAGACTATGAGGTAGTCTACGCCTTCAACACCTCCAGAGAGGTCTGGTTCTTCATAGCCGATGAGGTCGGCTCCTTCAGGGTTGTTGTTGTCCTCCTCCAGATGATTCAGACAGTCTAAGCAGGGGATTTAAGAGTGGTATGAGTACGAGCGTACTCAACAAGTTCATATTAGGAAAGAGGTGTTTAATGCACTAACTACGGTACCAGACCAGAAAGTCTGATACCATGCAGGTTTTGATAACCATTTCTTCAAAAGGTTGTTTTTATTCAGAAGAACTATGTCCGTCAGCCTTCACCGGTTTACTAGAACTTCATGGAGTTCCTTTCCGGCAGCGTTCGCAGTTCCAAATCCCGGAACAAGGAGTGACTGGTCACGATTCGTTACACTCTGCAGAGGTGTGTTACTTTACCCATAAGAGATCTTAACCTTGGTGCCAACCGGGCAGCTTTCCCGTCCACACTTCCTTTGGTGTGAGGCCCGGTATAAGGTCCTAGTCAATCATGTTCCTCCGCTACCTCGAACACCCACCCTTTGTTGCAATCTCCGACCCTGGGTCCACGCCGGTTCACTTACGCCAATTAAGGCTGGGCCCCGACCACGACGACAATGCAGGGCTCTACCATACATTCCTACGCCGGCAGTTGCAACCCATCATAGACCTCATTCCCGTTGGGACTTCTACGGGTTCCCACCCCTGCATCATGTCTCTCGAGATCATGTGCACCCGGTAATGAGCATCCGTTGATGAACGAGAGGTGGAAACACTTTTGACTACTCCGTCCCACTCCAGATCTTATGGTAACACGGTTATACGGCACAAGAATCACTGGACGACATTTGTTGTTTAATCCTAGATGGATATAAACCCTTGCAATGGAACCTCCACCATATCAACACAATCCATGGTTCCATTGCCCACCACATAGTCATATTCATAGTTATGAAAATAGTGGTTTTGCTTTTTATGCAATAGTGATAAACATAGTACTTTGCAAGTAATTTGGTAAAAATACTCAAATGACATGAGCAAGCGATGAACTTGCCTGAATACTGCAAAGTGTTGCAGTTGGATGGTGTGGACTGACCCTTGTCCTCTTGTTCTGAAAAATAGCATCATTGTCCGATAAGGGCAATGGTTAAAGAAGCAATTATGCATGATTCCATTTTTAGGGTTTGTTCCCCCCTTCCGATGTCGTTATTATTTCATGTAAGAGGTTAATACTAAGAATAATTTGGGGATACTTGATTTAAAGTAAAATACAACCTTGAAATGTTGTCAAGGTGTTTTTGAAGTCCAAATTTATTAATGGACTTAATTTTTATTATAGAAAATAATATGTGTGATTTAAATGATTATTTAAATCATCATATTAAGACTTATTCTTGATTATCTTCAAAAATTCTCTTTCATATTTTATTTAGATAGAGAATTTTATGCTGATCAATTTTCATATTTTTAATTATTTTTTTAGAGCTTTTATGAATTTTCTATTGAATTTCTAATTTCCTGGTTTTTAATGAAATTTGGAAAAGTCTGTTTTGCCCCTGGGCCCACCGGTGGAGCCCAGTGGTTTGGCTAGACCAGCTCGGGTCCAACCGACCCGAGCGGTCGGTCGCTCACTCTCTCACCACGCGCCGCTCATCCAAACCCTAATCCTAACTCGCTCTGGCGACTCGCGTCGCCTCCGCCGTCGCCGAATTAATCCGGCCAACTCCGGCGGTCGCCGCCGGCGAGATGCGGCGCATCTGATCCGCCGTTCAATGGCGTTTCAGATCCACCGCGCCGATCTGTGCTTCGCTGCTTCCCCGTCGCGTCCCCTTCGCCTCTGCCCGCCTGTCGTGGCGTGCTGTGGCGAGTTCGTCGCCGCCGACGCGCCTGGTGCCGAGGCCGTGTGCCTCGCCGTGCCTGTGCTGGAGCTTCCGCGCTTCGGCGACCGCCTGGCTTGGCCATGGCTTGGCGCTGCCGTGGCCAGGCTGTGCCGCCGTACCGCCATGGTGACGCCGCCGCGCTGCTCCAGGTTAGTACGCCTCCAGCTTCTCCCTTTCTTCCTCCTCCTCTATGCTATGCTCTAGTCACCAGCCTGCCTCTCCTCATGGAGATGCCGGCACTGCCATGCTGCTGTTGTTCGAGCCCTGTGTGCTTTGTGCCCAGCCAGCCCAGTGCTGTGCTAGCTGCTGCTATCTTGTGATTGCTATGGACTACGCTGCTTGTGCTATACTTGCATTGCTTGCTTGTAACTATCCCGGTGCCTCGTGCTTGATACTACTATTGCTAGATCATCAAGTGTATTCAATTTCTTGCCCTGACTTGATTATGGTGTATAATCCTTGCAAATTTGCAAGTGCCAGTGCCTCTGGTATGCCTTCCTGTGTGCTCTAATTCATTGAGATACTCCACTGAGCATAGCTGTACCTGTACAGCTCTATTCCTAGATGAACTGCTACTGGATACTTTGATATCTAGCTTATTTGATTATCTGTAATGTATTTGTTCATGTCCTGTGGCTGATTTAATTATCTGGTTCATGTGTTGATGCTATGCTTGGCTGTGGTGATCTGTAGCAAGAGCTAGTGATGCTCTGATGATCAATTTATCATCACTTGCTTGTGAGCAAGTGTGTGCTCCTCTCTGTGACTCACTGGTGCCCAACCAGTGCTGTTTGTGCTTCATACAGGCTTAGCCTGTGGGTGCTGGTGCTTGTTTAAGCCACTGTTGTTGCTTGCAGTGGTCCATTGGATCACTGCAAAGCCCTGATGCTTTGATTTATCTGTTTAGTTCACTTATCGTATTGGCCTGAATTATACGAAGTGGATAAGTGATATGAACTGCTTTGCAGTTGTGATCATCCAATTGATTATGACAGGGCTAGATGGATGCCAACACTTTGTTGTGTACCCTAGCCCTTAACTGAATCCAAATGGATAGTGATGTGTGGGTTCTTGTGCTGGCTGTAGGTTGAGGTAGTCCTAGCAGCACTGTGATGCTGTCAAGGATAGCTCCCTTCTTCTGTGGCTTTCTGTGATGGATAGATGCTTTCTGGCTGATCATGTTTGACTGCCAAAAGCCTTTTGATGTTGACAAAACTAGTAGAAACTGTTGGAGATATGCCCAAGAGGCAATAATAAAATGGTTATTATAATATATCTTTGTGTTTATGATAATGTTTGCATACCATGCTATAATTGTATTAACCGAAACATTGATACATGTGTGTTATGTAAACAACAAGGAGTCCCTAGTAAGCCTCTTGTATAACTAGCTTGTTGATTAATAGATGATCATGGTTTCGTGATCATGAACATTGGATGTTATTAATAACAAGGTTATGTCATTAGGTGAATGATATAATGGACACACACCCAAATGAGCGTAGCATAAGATCAAGTCATTAAGTTCAATTTGCTATAAGCTTTCGATACATAGTTGCCTAAGTCCTTCGACCATGAGATCATGTAAATCACTTACACCGGAAGGGTACTTTGATTACATCAAACGCCATTGCGTAAATGGGTGGTTATAAAGATGGGATTAAGTATTTGGAAAGTGTGAGTTGAGGCATATGGATCAATAGTGGGATTTGTCCATCCTGATGACGGATAGATATACTCTGGGCCCTCTCGGTGGAATGTCGTCTGATTAGCTTGCAAGCATATGATTGGATCATAAGAGATGACATACCATGGTACGAGTAAAGAGTACTTGTCGGTAACGAGGTTGAACAAGGTATGGAGATACCGATGATCAAACCTCGGACAAGTAAAATATCGCGAGACAAAGGGAATTGGCATCGTATGTAAATGGTTCAATCGATCACTAAGTCATCGTTGAATATGTGGGAGCCATTATGGATCTCCAGATCCCGCTATTGGTTATTGCTCGGAGAGGAGTCTCGACCATGTCTGCATAGTTCGCGAACCGTAGGGTGACGCGCTTAAGGTTCGATGTCGCATAAGTAGATTCGGAATATGAGTTGGAGTCCGAAGTTTTTGTTCGGAGTCTCGGATGGGATCCGGGACATCACGAGGAGGTCCGGAATGGTCCGGAGAATAAGATTCATATATGGGAAGTCAATTTCCGGGGTTCGGGAAAAAGTCCGGTGTTTTGACCGGAGCTTCTAGAAGGTTCTAGAGGGCCACCAGTGGGCCCACCACCCCGGGAGAGGCCACATAGGCGCCACATGGCATAGTGGGTCCTACCCACCATGACATGTGGGCCTAGGCCGGCCCCCCTTAGAGATAAGATCTATCTCTAGTTTAAATGGTTTAAATCTAGAGATAAGATCTATCTCCTAAAATAAATGGTTTAAATTAGGAGATAAGGGGGAAAACTTGGGGGAGGAGTTTGCCCCCCCATGTGGCCGGCCAAAGGGGGTAGGTGGGCCCTAGGGGAAACCCTAGGCCGACCCCCCACCTATATAAAGAGGGGAGGGGGTGGCCGGCCAAGGCACCCCATCCAGAAACCCCCGCCCCCTCTCTTCCTCCTCCATATGCTGCGCAGGCTTAGGCGAAGCCCTGCAGCAATTCTTCTCCACCACCACCACCACGCCATCGTGCTGCTGGGATTCCGTGGAGATCTACCACACCTCCGCTGCCCGCTGGAACGGGGAGAGGAAGGGCTTCATCGACACCGTACGCGCGACCGAGTACGGAAGTGCTGCCGGATTGCAGCACTGGGGATGATCGTCTACACCAACAACGAGATCTAATCTCGTAGGCTTTGGAAATCTTCGAGGGTTAGTCTCACATCAATCTCGTTGCTCCGATCTTGTAGATTAGATCTTGGGTGTTCCATAGATTAGATCTTGGATTTATTCGTCTCGCGGTAGGAAAATTTTTGTTTTCTATGCTACGAACCCCTTCAGTGGTATCAGAGCCATGTCTATGCATAGATCTGTTGCACGAGTAGAACACAATGGTTTTGTGGGCGTTGATGCTTTTGTTGCTTTAGTTTGTGTACTTTGCATCTTGCGGGATGGTGGGATGAAGCGGCCCGGGCTAACTTTACATGACCGCGTCTCATGAGACTTGCTCCACGCTTGACATGCAACTTGTATTGCATAAGTGGCTTTGCGGGTGTCTGTCTCTCCCACCATAGTGAAGATTCCAATTTGCACTTTCTATTGTCAACACTAGTATCACCGTTGTGGTTCATGTTCGTAGGTAGATTGGATCTTACTCGAAAACCCTAAACCACGTAAAATATGCAAACCAAATTAGAGGCGTCTAACTTGTTTTTGCAGGGTTTGGTGATGTGATATGGCCATGATGTGATGATGATTATATTTGATGTATGAGATGTTCATTATTGTATTATGGCAACCGGCAGGAGCCTAATGGTTGTCTTTAAATTTGTTAAGACCTGCGTGTCTATTCATCATGTAATAGCTTTATTTCAAGTAGTTGTTATAGTAGCTATAAGTGATGGACAACCATGAAGCGGCGCCACGGACCTTGGTGCAATGCTGGTGATGATGGAGATCATGATAATGTGCTTGGAGATGGAGATCAAAAGCACAAGAAGAAAGGCCATATCATATCACATATTATGAATTGCATGTGATGTTAATCCTTTATGCATCTTATCTTGCTTAGATCGCGACGGTAGCATTATAAGATGATCCCTCTCACTAAATATCAAGATAATAAAGTGTTCATCCTTAGTATGCACCGTTGCTAAGACTTGTCGTTTCGAAGCATCTCGTGATGATCGGGTGTGATAGACTCTACATGTGCATACAACGGGTGCAAGCCAGATTTGCACACGCGGATACTAAGGTTGCCTTGACGAGCCTAGCATGTACAGACATGGTCTCGGAACACGGGATACCGAAAGGTAGAGCATGAGTCATATGAATGATATGATGAACACTTTGAGTGTTCGCCTTTGAATCTACATCTTTTCTCGTGATGATCGGACTTGGTGTAGTGGATTTGGTTCGTGTAATCACTAAGACAATGCGAGGGATGTTGTTTTGAGTGGGAGTTCACCTAGTTAATTGAAGAATTAAAAATGAACTCAAATTATCATGAACATAGTCTGAATAGTATTTTGAATTAAATTTGTAGAATTGGCATCCGTTTTCTACCATGCGCTAGTCTTGTAATTGAGATAGAAATACTGTTAAGTCTGACAAGTAACTTTACGGACTGGTACCGTATTGTTAAAGAATCAAGAAATGATTAAGTCCTATTGCAAATTTTTAGTAAACTTCTCATTAATGATTCAAAGAACAATGGTTTCAATTAGTACCTAGAATCATCTTGCCTCCATGAAACTTGAAGTTCAAATCTGTTTGAAAAGTAAGGAGCTGGAAATTTTGTTTTCAGAAATAAGCAAGGTATGAGATATATGTGATATCTAAGACCTTATTGCAAGATGATAGAATATAATCTAGTGAGACTACATAAACTCATAAGTTTTATGGGAATGTACGAAGGTTGAAGACGCCAGGCGTCCCAATCCTCCAACTAGTTGGGCACTAACGATATTCGCATATCCATGAAGTGATCGTCCTTAGTATGCACCGTTGCTAAGACTCGTCGTTTCGAAGCATCTCGTGATGATCGGGTGTTATAGATTCTACGTGTGCATACAACGGGTGCAAGCCAGATTTGCACATGCGAATACTAAGGTTAAACTTTACGAGCCTAGCATGTACAGACATGGTCTCGGAAAGTCGTCATGATTTGATGGATAAAAATTATGAGTGAAATTGTTCATCACATTAAAAGGTTACTAATAGTGAAATCTGGAACACTTGTCATATGATGATCAACTTCAAAGTAAGAACCTCAAGGTTATTGGTATTTGACCAATGGACCTAGAAGTTATTGAAGGTGAAGTGTTTTTCTGAGAATGAGGAAAGCTAAAAGAGAAACTACAAAAGATATTTTGGCAGAAAGAAAGAAAAGACTAGAAAGTCTAGCTCAGGTGTATATAGATGATATACATGTTATGAATGTATTCCTTGTTTTGGTCACACAATGAAATTCTTGGGTAATTGTACCATATTGGTTGGTATGAGGTGTCATACAAGACAACGCAATACAAGAATACAATGGCCTAAGTGACTGACAAGGAATATGGTAGAAATGCACGTCTGGAACAAAATAAAGTGTTATTGTGTTCGTCGTTGGCATTTTATCTAGCCCTTCGGATTTTATAATAAAGAACTTTACAATGGTTGTTATGTTCTAGTCAAATGAAAACAATGAGTTGTTCAAATTATGACATATTCCATGTACGATGGATAAGTTATTATAAATCTTTATGGTGAAGCACACATGCATAACACTGACGTTAAAATGCCATAAGGCAAATGATATGAATTCCACTCATTAGTGGAACCGCCATTTAGGTCATGTTAGAAAGGAACGCATGAAGGAACTCCATTTGAATGGATTTTTGGAGTCATATGATTTTTGAATCATTTGGCGCTTGCAAATCTCTTCTAAAGAGAATGACTTAAATACCGTTCATAGGCCAAGAGTTGAACGGGCAACTAACTTAGTGGAAACATACATAGTGATGTATATGGTTCACTGGGCATAGTTGTGTGCGGGAGATTCTTCTACTTCATGAAAACTTCTAACAATGAATTGAGTATATATATGTGGATATATTCGATAAGGAAGAAGTTTGAAACATTTGAATGGATTCAAATAAATTTCAGCATGAAGTGGAAATCATCGTAATAGAAAAGTCAAATATCTGTGATTGGATCATGGTGGAAACATTTGAATTACGAGTTTTAGCGAACATCTAAGAGAGTTATGAAATTGTTCTACAACCTCACGTTTCTTGGAGTATCATAATGATGACGGAGTATCCAAGAGACGTATCCAAACCTTGTTGGATTAATGATGAGATAAAATAAAATGACGCCATTATATTTTTGTGGATTATGCTTTAGAGACTACCGCTTTTACACTGAATAGAGCATCATCATGATCCATTGAAATGACACCATATGAGTTATGGCATGGGTATAAACCCTAATAGTCCTTTCTTAAATTTTGGTATGCGTAGCATAAGTGAATGAGTTTACAACCAAAATCGGATGAATGTCTTTGTTGGTTATCCCAGAGAATTGATTGGGAATTCTTTCCACTATTAAGTAAAAGACAAAAGTGTTTGTTGATGTTACTTGCTTATTTCCAAGAAATTGTTTTCTAGCGAAGTATTTGAGTGGGAGGACAATGGAACTTGATAAGGTTCATGAACCTGAGCGTGATGATCAGAGTAGCACAGCATCGGAAATGGTTCCGGGAAGCAGCTACGAAGATCATGGCTCCCATGTCTATAAAGTGTTATAGTCATGGAGATCAAAGTACCTATTGAACCTTGTAGATATGGTTTACTTTGTGATCAAATGAATGATTTGTGAACAAAGGATTGATTTTGAACAATAATAAACCAACTACATACAAAGAAGTTATGATGGGCCCTGACTCCGTTAAAATGGCTATGCGCCATGAAATCCAAGATAGGTGAACACTTTTTGAAAGTAAATGGATCTATAAAATTGATGGACTTGGATACAATATCCTTAAAGAAGCTTGACTTATCGAAAAGTTGTTTACGACAAAGTTCAAAGAGTTGACTACGATAAGATTAGATCTTCCGTGGCAATGCTTATAGTCTATGTGGATTATTCTAGTAATCGCTACATATTTCTTTTATGAGATATGATAGTAGGATGGCAGAAATACATTCCTTACCAGAAGTATGTATGAAGGATGTATACCAGATACAACCAAGAGTTTTGCTGGTCCGTGGAATACTAGATAGGTATACAAACTTCAATTGGATGAAGTAAGTATCGCGGAGTTGGAATCTTCACCGGATGAAATAATCAAAGAGTTTTGATTTCATCAGAAATGATGAAGATGCTTGCATTTGCAAGAAATTAAGTGGGAGCGCTGAGACATATTTATAATACTTTATGTAGATGACATATCGTTGATTAAAAATAATGTAATCATGTACTTGATGTGATTAAAAGGTTTCATTGAGAATTAATTTCAATGAAAGGATATGGACTGAAACATATTTAGTGTCAAAATCTATGAAGATAGATTGAAACACATAATAAGTTTAAGTCAAGGCACTACAAGAAAAGTTGCCATGGCCGACGAAGTTGAAGTCGCGCCGTGGTTGCTGGTGTACCATGGCCGACGATTTTGGTCCCTCCGTGGTGCATGTCAAAACTTTTTTTTCTCGTTTTTGAGGCCACCTAGCCCGACGAAAGCGGCCAAAACGTGGCGTATGGTGGCCCGGGACGTGGTGCATCTCGAAATCTCGGGTTCGCCGGCCGAGTCAACGCAAATCCGCACCGCCGAGGGATGTAGGGCCCAGATGGCAGCCTCTCTGGCATTGTTTTTTTTCTACATCGCGCCATCTCGTTCAACGTTCTCCGATCGAGCCGTTTACGATGCAGGATCATGGGTCCCGCATGTCATCCTCTATGAACCAAAATTCTTTCTATTCTTGGATTTTTTTGACCCCCTGATTTCTGGCTACTTCCTTTTTCTTTTGATCCCTTGCCGCCTTGGAAACGTTGAGACCGCTGCTGCTAAATGGGACCCGCATGTCATCCTCTATGTGCAATCAACTTTCTTTTCTTGGAGTTTTTTTGGCACCTCAAATTTGGTCACTTGCCTTTTTCTTTCGATCCCCTGCCGCCTCTCAAACGGTGATACCGCTGCTGCTAATGGGACCCGCATGTCATCCTCTATGTACTATAAAACTTTCTTTTCTGGATTATTTTTGGCACCTCAAATTTGGTCACTTGCCTTTTTCTTTCGATCCCCTGCCGCCTCTCAAACGGTGATACCGCTGCTGCTAAATGGGACCCGCATGTCATCCTCTATGTACTATAAAACTTTCTTTTCTTGAATTATTTTTGGCACCTCATATTTGGTCACTTACCTTTTTCTTTCGATCCCCTGCCGCCTCTCAAACGGTGATACCGCTGCTGCTAAATGGGACCCGCATGTCATCCTCTATGTACTATAAAACTTTCTTTTCTTGAATTATTTTTGGCTCCTCATATTTTTTCACTTGCCTTTTTCTTTCGATCCCCTGCCGCCTCTCAAACGGTGATACCGCTGCTGCTAAATGGGACCCGCATGTCATCCTCTATGTACTATAAAACTTTCTTTTCTTGGATTTTTTGGCACCTCATATTTGGTCACTTGACTTTTTCTTTCGATCCCCTGCTGCCTCTCAAACGGTGATACCGCTGCTGCTAAATGGGACCCGCATGTCATCCTCTATGTACTATAAAACTTTCTTTTCTTGAATTATTTTTGGCTCCTCATATTTTTTCACTTGCCTTTTTCTTTCGATCCCTGCCGCCTCTCAAACGGTGATACCGCTGCTAAATGGGACCCGCATGTCATCCTCTATGTACTATAAAACTTTCTTTTCTTGGATTTTTTTGGCACCTCATATTTGGTCACTTGACTTTTTCTTTCGATCCCCTGCCTCTCAAACGGTGATACCGCTGCTGCTAAATGGGACCCGCATGTCATCCTCTATGTACTATAAAACTTTCTTTTCTTGAATTATTTTTGGCTCCTGATATTTTTTCACTTGCCTTTTTCTTTCGATCTCATGCCACGTTTGAAACGTTGAGGAACCTGCAGGCTCATGGGACCCGCATGTCATCCTCTATGTACTATAAAAGTTCATTTTCTTGGTTTTTTTCACCATCTGATTTTTGGCAATTTCTTTTTTCTTTTGATCCCCTGCCGCCTCTCAAACGCTGATACCGCTGCTGCTAAATGGGACCCGCATGTCATCCTCTATGTACTATAAAACTTTCTTTTCTTGAATTATTTTTGGCTCCTCATATTTGGTCACTTGCCTTTTTCTTTCGATCTCATGCCAAGTTTGAAACGTTGAGGAACCTGCTGGCTCATGGGACCCGCATGTCATCCTCTATGTACTATAAAAGTTTATTTTCTTTATTTTTTTCACCCTCTGATTTTTGGCTATTTCCTTTTTCTTTTGATCCCGCCTTGGAAACGTATGGTAAGCTGCTGACTCATGGGACCCGCATGTCATCCTCTATGTACTATAAAACTTTCTTTTTTGGATTATTTTTGGCACCTCATATTTGGTCACTTGACTTTTTCTTTCGATCCCCTGCCGCCTCTCAAACGGTGAGACCGCTGCAGCTAAATGGGACCCGCATGTCATCATCTATGAGCAATCAACTTTCTTTTCTTGGAGTTTTTTTGGCACCTCATATTTGGTCACTTGCCTTTTTCTTTCGATCTCATGCCACGTTTGAAACGTTGAGTAAGCTGTTGGTTCAAGGGACCCGCATGTCATCCTCTATGTCCATCAAGTTTCTTTTCTTGGATTTTTTTCACCCCCTAATTACTAGCTACTTTCTTTTTCTTTTGATCTCAAGCCGCATTACAAACATTGAGACCGCTGCTGCAAAATGGGACCCACATGTCATCCTCTATGTACAATAAATCTTGGATTATTTTTGGCTCCTGATATTTGGTCACTTGCCTTTTTCTTTCGATCTCATGCCGCCTTTGAAACGTTGAGTAAGCTGCTGGCTCATGGGTCCCGCATGTCATCCTCTACGAACAATAAAAGTTTCCTTTATTGGAGTTATTTTTACCCCTAATTTCTGGCTATTTGCCTTTTTCTTTTGATCCCCGTTGAAACGATGAGGACGCTGTTGGCAGGTCGGTCCCACATGTCATCCTCTATGAACAATAAAAGTTTCCTTTGGTGGATTTATTTTTGACCCCTAAATAATTTCTGGCTATTTCCTTTATTTTTCTTTTGATCCCCTGCCGCCTTGGAAACGTTTGAGAATGCTGCTGCCTCATGGGTCCCGCATGTCATCCTCTCAGAATGATAAATGTTTTCTTTTCTTGGATTTTGTTACCAACTGACTTTTGGTTTTTTATTTTATTTTCGATCCCCTGCCGCCTTTGAAACGTTGACGACGCTGCTGGCTCATGGGTCCCCGATGTCAGCCTCCCCGTACAAGAAACATGTGATATCTTGATTATTTCGCTCTGAGCTATTGCAAACGGATAAATTAAATCTTTATTTTTACATAAACAAACTTATATGTTGAGTGTCCTTGTTTTTTGTTTTTGCGATGCATAGGACTTTCCTGTTTTTTTTAGAAAAATCCGAACTTTCCTGTTTTGGAGTGGGCTGAAATTGTACGAGACAAAAGGCCCAGCAGGATAGTTCGAAGGCCCAGATGTCCAGATACAGCCCAATTGAAATCTTTCTTTTCTTGGATTTTTTTCACCCCCTGATTTCTGGCTACTTCATTTTTCTTTTGGTCCTGTGCCGCCTTGGAAACGTTGAGACCGCTGCTGCAAAATGGGACCCACATGTCATCCTCTATGTAACATAAAGTTTCTTTTCTTGGATTATTTTTGGCTCTTGATATTTGGTCACTTTCCTTTTTCTTTCGATCTCATGCCACGTTTGAAACGTTGAGGAACCTGCTGGCTCATGGGACCCGCATGTCATCCTCTATGTACAATAAAAGTTTCTTTTCTTGGATTTTTTTTCACCATCTGATTTTTGGCTATTTCCTTTTTCTTTTGATCCCCTGCCGGCCTGCCGCCTTTGAAACGCTGAGTAAGCTGCAGGCTCATAGGTCCGACATGTCAGCCTGTATGAACGATAAAGCTTTCCTTTCTTGGAGTTTTTTTTACCCCCTAATTTCTGGCTATTTTCTTTTTCTTTTGATCTCAAGCCGCATTTGAAACGTTGAGACCGCTGCTGCTAAATGGGACCCGCATGTCATCCTCTATGTACAATAAAGTTTCTTTTTTTCTTGGATTATCTTTAGCTCCTGATATTTTGTCACTTGCGTTTTTCTTTCGATCTCATGCCGCCTTTGAAACGTTGAGTAAGCTGCTGAATCATGGGTCCCGCATGTCATCCTCTACGAACAATAAAAGTTTCCTTTTTTGGAGTTATTTTTGACCCCTAATGTCTGGCTATTTGCCTTTTTCTTTTGATCTCCTGCCCCCTTTGAAACGATGAGGATGCTGTTGGCACGTCGGTCCCACATGTCATCCTCTATGAACAATAAAAGTTTCTTTTGATGGATTTATTTTGAACCCCTAATTAATTTCTGGATATTTCCTTTTTTTTCTTTTGATCCCCTGCCGCCTTGGAATCGTTGAGGATGCTGCTGCCTCATGGGTCCCGCATGTCATCCTCTCAGAACGGTAAATGTTTCTTTTCTTGGATTTTGTTTACCAAATGATTTTTGGCTTATTTTATCGTTCGATCTCGTGCCGCCATTAAAACGTTGAGGACGCTGCTGGCTCAGAGGTCCCACATGTCAGCCTCTATGAACAATAAACCTTTCCTTTGTTTGATTTATTATTGACACATAATTTCTGGCTATTTGCCTTTTTCTTTCGATCTCATGCCGCCTCTGAAACGTTGAGACGCTGCTGGCTCATGGGTCCCACATGTCAGCCTCTATGAACAGTCAAAGTTTCCTTTGTTTGATTTTTTTTACCCTAATTACTGGCTATTTGCCTTTTTTTTATCCCCTGCCGCCTTTGAAACTAAGAGGACGCTGCTGGCCCATGGGTCCCACATCTCAGCCTCTCTGAACGATAAACCTTTCCTTTCTTTTTTTTCGATCCCGTGCCGCCTTGGAAACGGTGAGACGGCTCCTGCAAAACGGGACCCATATGTCATCCTCTATGTACAATAAATTTCTTTCCTTGGATTATTTTTGGCACCTGATATATGGTCACTTGCCTTTTTTTCGATCCCCTGCCGCCTTTGAAACGTTGAGGACGCTGCTCGCTCGTGGGTCCCATATGTCAGCCTCTAGGAACAATAAACATTTCGTTTCTTGGATTTATTTTTGACCGCTGATTTCTGGCAACTTTGCTTTTTCTTTCGATCCCCTGCCGCCTTTGTTAAAGTTGAGGACGCTGCTGCAAAATGCGTCCCACATGTCAGCTTCTCTGTACGATAATTGTTTCCTCTCTTTGATTTTTTTTCCACTGCTGGCCAATGGGTCCCCGATGTCAGCCTCTATGTACAAGAAATATGTGAATTCTCGATATATTTTAAGCCGAGATATGTAGGATGCTTTTTTTTCGATCCCTTCTGTTTGTTTTTACCTTCAAATGTTGAGGGACGCTACTGGCAAATGGGTCCTGCTCTAGCATTCTCAACTGAAGGAAAAACTGAAATATTGCCTATTCATTTGTTTTTCGTACTCCATGCATCTAATCCATACTAATTGTTGATCCGGGTTTTAGTTCAACTTAATTAGATCAAATTTGATCTACGAGGGAGTATGTAATATATTTTGGGTTCACAACACTGCACTTGTTAACAACAATCTGATGAAGAGGTTTGTCATTTTTTTAAACTACAAATACACTCTAAGATCTTGCACACTAATAGAATAAATCTTGGAACTTTATATAATTAATGACAATTTTGAAATCGACTATATGAATATATCAAAATATAGAGCCCATGTAGATGCGCATACTGGCTATGCGCATTTAAAAAGAATCATAATCATAATTGATACGAAATAAAAATAACTTTATATGTAGAATCTCGGTTTCTAGAGGGCCAATCATAGGATATCCGTGTTTAAATTAGGAAGGGCCCCAATGGCATGAGTCGGAGGCCCATTAAGTGTTTTTGGAATGTTATCAGCGAAGTAAGCAGGCTGACAGCAATCACCATGTACATGGCCGGCGGCAGCCCAAAAGTACAAACAATTGGCCCATGCAGGGAAGGTAGTACTTTTTTTTATTGGGAAGGTTGTCTGGCTAACCCAAAAAAAAAGTGGTGCTACATGGGGTAATACTTGAACCCGGAATGAGATCGAGTGCCTTGATGAAGGCGAGGCACACATAAATAGTACTCCGTACCATGCCTTGCCCCTCCCTTTCAACCGTTGGATAAAAAATAATTAGACAGATGACTATTAACTAGTAACTGCTACAGTACCAACCAATGTACAGGACATGTGCTACAGTACGTCGTCCACAGTGCATGTGCTTTAGAACCATGAACAGTACATATGCTACATGCTACAGTACTTTGATCTTAGCTATCTATTTTCAATCCAACGGCCAAATCTACAAGTCACCGTACTGTTCATCTGTGCCTTGCTTATGTCAAGGCACTGGATCCTGGACACTTGAACCCATGATCGTTGCTGAGGGTTGCCTATTTGCGCATAATATGTTTTGTCAGCGGTCACTTCACTAGTTTGTGCAAAACATATCCAGCGCAGGATTCAAAAAAACATCACGTTTTTTTCTTTACGTAAACAACAAAACATCTCATGTTCATCACAATCCAGCCAACATAAGCACATAATAATTAATAGTACAACTAGAGAGCTGTACACATAAATAAGGTTTGTCAAGCTTCATGCACTAGCCAACGCAACCAAAAGTCCGAACTAATGGAAAGGGCTAGGCAATCCAATTATACATTTCAACATCCCCCCTCACATGTGACCACAATCCAGTAATGGTACCATCATGTTCACCACAATGCATCATTAAAGAGAGCAGTATACTATTATAGACCAGCTCTCTCTAAAGAACATTTGTAAGACAACTTAATACAGCTGTGATTGATATTGTTGCCCCAGCGATGGGTGATAACCTGAACACCATATAACCTTCTCACAGCAATTGTAACCAAATATGAGCACCTGCAATGATTTGGTGTCAAGCTTCTTGAAGGTCAGGAGGTATCCTACCTTCAAGTCATGTGCTTTGACAAACTCTGGCCATCCTTTGTCCATTAAAACATTGCCATCTTGTTGCTTCAGGTCCACAATCCAGGTGCATGCAGTGGACATCTTCAGGTTGATGGACTCTGGACACCCACCGTAAAACCAGGGTAGAACACGACTGGGGATGGAAATCACCTCTAACTCCGATGTACATAGTACCTTGCAGAAGCTGTCAGGGGTATTCTCCTCATCGATGCGCCCAAACACCTTGCACACTGGGGCTGGCTCTACAGATGTCTCCTTCCATGATAAGCTCTCTCCAAGCTTGAGCTTCTTGTTTGAACACTGCAAAAAAGAGGCCTCAATTAGATAATGCCTCTAGCTTCTGACCGTAATTCCAAGCAAATGCATAATAAAAGGCACCTAGCAAACTCAGCGGATCATTGTTCTTATCAAACACACAGTCTGAACAATAAGCTTCTGAATCTAGCTAGGCTGATATGTACAACCTTGTATCATCAAATTATTCAGCATAGTGTATCATTGTATCGCAGAAGCCAAATCGATATAAATAGTAGCTATGAGAATAGAAATCAAGCTAGCATGAGCCATGCATGCTTGCTGGCTATGTCTAGCATCAGAATAATGCATCTGCAGTTCATCATCCGCCAGTACAGATTGACCAAGCAAACAAAAAAAAATCAGCGTCGGCCTAAAGAGTCCACAAGCCAGACATGCATGCTCGGTGTCCTCATATGTGATCATCGGCCGTGGATTGACCAATAGCATATTTGAACGATTATTACTGCACACATTAGATCCAGTCCCAACATAGCTAGCATGGGTGCATGTGTAACCCGAGTCTTTACCAGAGGATTAATATATACACTGGCTGAGAGAAGTACTGTATATCAAACAATGCTAAGCAACCGGCAATACAGCTTAGATATAATAAAGATGTGACCGGCAACGCTAGTGATTCGGGGGAAACATACCGCCATTGCAGCCATGGACCGAGAGAATCGGGGATGCCGCGCCGCCTTAGTGGAGTTTTTAGATGCGACGTCGCCGCATCCGTAGAGGACGGAGTCCAAGCCGCGTAGTCCGAGCGGTGGTGGACGCCGGTGGTGTAGAGAGAGGACTCAGGGGAGATGGACGGCGAGGGATCTGGGGAGATCTGAAGTTCTGAACATGAGGGGGCTGTGAGAAACTGAGAATGATACATCAGCAATCAGCAAGGGAATAAATGCGCGTGTCCCCCGGTCAAAAAAAATGCGCGTGTCTAGGAGGAACGAAGCCAGGTACGCAGGAATCCACACACAAAACTTCACCCGGCGGGTCACTGGGCTTTATCAGTATCTGGTGGGGTCCGGACCTACAGACCAGTGAGACATGTCGTGTGGGTTATGATCCGTTCAGTGTGCACACAGAAATTGCATTCAGAGCTCAGGGCTTCAGGCTACGTTGTACTATACAGTAATATATCCATTTCTTTTGGTAAAATGAAAACGATACTCCATCTGATCCTCATTACATGATGATAAAATGGACGTCTCTACAACTAATATGTGTCTAGATACATCTATATGAGAGCGTCTGTGTTTGTACTGTGTATCTAAAAAAAATATGGATCGGAGGGAGCATTAAGAGGTGTCCAAAAAAAACTGCAAACAAACATGGATGTAAGCAGTTGAGTATTAAACCAGTGCGTGAAATACCTTTATATCTCGACCATGTAACAATGAATATGAGAAGTTTTTGGGGTTTGACCATCTGCACTTGTGTTTGCTACAATCAGATCAAAAAATTGGTCACTTTTACACTTTCTAAAATAAAATGTATTTTTCCCTGAGATTTTACAAGTTCGTACAAGATAGCATTGACTACATCTGGGATATATCACATTTACACTTACAAATCTATGAATATTTCAAAATATTGAGCTCCGTGTACCTACATATAATACAAATCATCAGACCGCACATTGAAACTACCGCAGCATATCACAGTAAATTAAAATAAAATAAAACAAGTCTAACATATACTATATTAGCTAATTAACAAAGTCTCATCACAGTGTATCTGATCCCCAGTTCAGCTTAATACAAAAACCAAGTTCAGCTTGAACATCAGCAGGGGAGTAACCCAGGTCCAAAAGCAGCATCTAGTTAATTCAATAAAATATTGAGGTTATTCTGATCCCCTCTTCCTAAAAACACTGCAGATCATGCATGCAACTAAGGGTGATCAGCACAAAAGATTATCCTCTGGGTGGAGGTGTTACTGTCGTAGATCAACACATTCATCAAGGAAGTGTCTTTCACCTCGAAGACGAGAAGGTCATCAAGCTGCAGTTCATGCGCCTCTGCAAACCCGAACCAACCATCCTTCAAGACCAGTTCACCCTGGTACTCATCGATGTGCACATACCAGGCGCAGCCTACGCTGGTCTTGAGCTTGATAGGCCTGGGAAGAATCCCTTTCAGACATTGCTTGAATTCTCTGGGGATGACCAACATATACATGTCATCGTTGCCGTCCAGTTGCACATAGAAGCGCGAGGGCTGAGGAGGGTCCGCCGAGTGACCAACCCGTTTAGGGCGGCCTTTCCCTCGCCCTTTTAATATACAACGTTGAATTGCTGCATCACGCCTGCCCGTCACCTTTGGCTTTTTGGCTAGTGAATTTCTTTGAATTCTGAACTCGGGGCGGTGCAGAGGACATGTACAATCGACAGTCCTAAGACGTAGTTGCTCATTGACGTTGGAGCGAGTTTGCTTCTGCATCTAGTTAAGCACGGTATATATCAATCAACAGCATATAAATCAGAACGTAGCATACATGGAGAAAATGCATCTAGCTATCTCTTTAATTAGTTTGCACAAAATCTAGCAGCAGCAAGACAATTTGATTTTACAGGTACTGAGCAAGCTTTCAGACTTTCTGAAACAGGTAACATGGAGCATATATTTGTATGTTCAGACTGCGAAACCCTGCTCTGTGATGGATAATATTACTAAACATCTTTTTTTGCCAGAACTAGTACTTAACATCTACTGTTTCCCGTCATTAAAAAAAATTTGCAGAAGAATACTACGGTTTCCCGTCATTAAATTTTAAAGAAAAAAGAACTTGTTTAAGATCCCAACTATCATTGACTACTTACACCTGCATCCTAGTGAGTTCAGGACAACTTACAGCATCTTTTGGTGGTGCCGCCACCGGAGAAGACCGTGCCGCGGGGGTTGGGGTCGGCGCAGCCGGAGAAGCTGGTGCCGCCGCCAGGGAAATCAGTGCCGAGCCAGATGGTGCTTCCAGCGGAGAAGAAAGTACCGCGAGAGATGGAACCGACGCTGCCAAAGGGTAAGAAACGGATGTACTCGTAGATCCTTCTCTAGTCACGATCTGGATAGAAGAGACTGGACGTCCATCAAGCTGCTGGAGGATGCGGTGGATCAAATCGGCTGAGTTCAGGAAATATCGGTGATGTTCATCTGTGTCGGCGAAGCAGCTGCCGGTGGAAGGAGGAGGCGAGCCGTTCATGGCAGTCATTAGTGTAAAAGAGGAGAAGTGGGTGGGAGTATGGGTGGGAGAGAGAGGGTTCGGGACTGAAGTAATTGTAGTCTGCTCTCTCTTTTTTACAAGCATGCGTCCTCAGGCTGATATTTTTTTTAGATACGTACTCAGGCTGCTTTGTCAAACCAGGGCCTCAATGAAGCTAATAGCACGCTATAGCATATCTAGAGGGTCCACGCTTAGTAATTTTGCTCGCTGTGGCGCTATTTGCGAAACAGCATGCTATATCGCCCTAAAACTTCATATCGTTAGCGCGCTATTTTTTTCAGGCAAGTTGCTTTCACTTTTTCGTGGTGATGAACTAATCTGTTGGTTCCACTTCTAAATCAGAAAATAATATCGCTAATGCTAATTTTTTTAATAAATAATTTATACTATGTTGTTGCCTTGTGAAATGTTGATGTTAGCCTTCTAATATACTTGAGATCTATTTCTATATGTGGTTATGTATGTATGATTCAGTCACTTTTGGACTATATATATCTATTCGTTCTAGTAAAATTATTTATTTTTAGGCTATATTTAGTATTATTTTGAAAATGCTATTTAAAATATACCACACTATTACCACGATATAGCGTCCATATCGTTTGAAGGTGGCTGCCGCTAATTCATTTAGCACGCTATTTTAAACCTTGGTTAAGACGCGTTTGGCGGCCTGCATCCAGGCTGGTGGGGAAATACCGTACCCAAGTGCTTAAAAGATTGCATCTTTTAGCTGGAAAACATTAGGGCATGTCCAACACAGGCGCTACTGCAAGGGCGCTAGGAATTATTTCCTCGTCGTTTGGCGGTTGGAGAGGCTAATCCCAGCGGTAGTCCTAGCGTCGACGCAAAAGAAAGCAGGGGCGTGAAACTCTTTTCACCTGTCCTAGCTAAAGCACCGGAACCAACAGGAAGTCAGTCTGTCATCAGCAATTAGCGCTGCAAGGAGAGTACCTGGAGGATTTTACAATCTTTTGACATTCATTTGTTCTCTATTAGCGCCATATAGTATATAGCATTGTAATGCCCTTATACTCCTCTCAACATTAAAAAAAAGGTGTGCATATACTAATAACAGTTGCTGAAATGAAACTAAAAATAAACAGACATGCACGGTTTACGAAGGATGGAAATACAGAGTTCATCACCATCCGTTTTAAATTATAAGATTAGATTACTTCAATGTGGGTTTACATACGCACTAAAATGAGTAAACAGACACACTGAAATGGGTCCAGGTATATAAGATTCAGAAAAAAGGAAGAGCATCTTAAGATACAGAACAGGTTACTAAATTGTTCAAACATATCGTACAAAAAAGATTATTTGCTCCAGAAAGATTCATGGCTCAGTTTAGGGTTGCATCAACATGCGGATATTTTTCAGACTAGGCTTAAACCACATTGTCGCCTGTCGGGGAAATCCCCAACCATCTTCTGGAAGGGTGATAACTCCCATGAGCTCATTTTCCCCTTGCTGCAGGTTACAACGACAAATACAACTAAATGCTGGTTCCCGAAATGCATAGTACGCGATGTACACACAATTTGACCTCATGAATGGAGTCAATGTTCCATCAGGAGCATTGCCATCATTTATCTTCAGGTTCAATGGATAATTCAGTCCAATGAACAGAGAGTGTGTGCCAAGGCTGTCAACTCGACTCCAATTGGGTCCAATCAGGGATAGATCTTTCTCAAAAACATGTATGACAGGGGCAGGACACTCCCGCAGGATAAGGCCATTACCATGATGCAGAACTTCTGCAGGCTCAAGGTGATCATTGCTACGTATATACCGATCTTCATGGATGATCATCAAGCGCTTGCCATCGGCTGATCGAGCTAAAAACCATCTGCCAGATGGTTCCTTCATCGGTGATGGGATCACGAATGGCGGGGCAAGGTGTGCATCTGCATTGTAAACGGAGACAACAAAAAATAGTGTTTGAATGGCTCGGGAAGACAATAATACCAGTAGCTGCAACTTCACATTTGTAGGATCAAATGGAGGATGCAGTCATTATACTTGTATAAAATCTCGAAGAAATAAAATTGTTCCCATTTGAGATGTATGTTAATTACACTCATATTCATTGATGGTAGATACATGTCTCAACCTTATCTGATCCATGATTGTAATGCTTTGAGTACATCGAATATTGAAATAAATTGAAAGTTTGCATGCATCAATTGATGAAGAGGCCAGGGCTAAGCTCCTTATTCATATTCTGACAAGAGCATGCAGTAACTAATTCAGGAATGCATTCATATACTGCAATAATCTGGTTTGGGTTGACAGATTAGTGCACAGCATATACTACTGTAATTCGTTTGTAGCAATGGTTCAGTCAGGTTAGGATAATTTAATGGTGCACAGTCATTTGAAAGGTGAAAAAAAGTCTTAGTGAGCAATTAGTTATTTCAGTTACAATATATCATGAATGGGCTTGATATTAAAATTTATTGCGAAGTATATCATATGGATTGAAGAATTACCAGCCTGTGATTGATCCCAGCAATATGTGGTGCCGGTCCACCCATCCACCGCAACAATAAAGCCGTTGTGCTCGATGGCATCACTGTAATCTACACCCCAACTAGCAAGAGAGAATAACCTCCACTCCTGGCTACCATTAGCCAGGTAAGCGAGTCCAGAATTGAATAGAGCGATGAGCTTGTAATCTGAGTAATGTCCAGCTTTTGTGGGCACTTCGCAAATTACAATCTTCAACAAAAACATGGCACGCCCATACGTCATGTACCTTTCAGGAGGCAAGTCGGGGAAGCCAATCCATTCCTCCCGAAAAATGTTGCAAGTTTCCGACGATGGTAGGGAGATTTCTTGGTGCGTGTAGATGTTCGCGAGGAACCAGTTCCCACCACTGTCCACGCCGGCGATCCAGTCGCCATTCATGCCAACCCAGAATCTATTGTCCATGAACGGCAGGATGGCTGTGCGCCGAGGATGGTCGAGGGGCACAACGTGGTACACCGTGTGGTGCGCACTACTATCATCATAGTGCCAATGGGCAGAATCGGGCATCAGCAAGCAGGGTCCATCCCAATGGTGTAGATTCATGTTGTCGGCGACATGGCGGCACAGCGTTTTGGAGCATGCGGCCAGCCGGACGTCGACTGTAACGTCCAGACTCTGGGCAATGAGATTGAACAGCTCGGCGGGGAGCTTCCCCCAGTCGCCATCCAGCTGGTCGTCGTTCGATGCCGCCATGGAGACGAGATGGATTTAAAAGGGCGGATGCAAGTATGTGTGATTGGAGTTTTGTAGGAGAGTCGAGCGGGAAGGAGGAGTGCTGCGGTTCTGCGGAGGGGTGAGGAGAGAAAGCTATGCAAATGGGAGATCTAGAGGATGAAAAAACTTCTAGCAGCGGTTGGCGAGTGGAGAACGATGATGGAAGTGGAGAGCCAAGGATGGAAACGATGGACATGAAGAGTAGGAGTGGATATGACTTTTTTTATTCTTCAGCAGCTGCATCGAGGCGCCGAGTAAAACTTCGGCTAGGATAGCACGCCACTACGTCCTGGTGCAGTTACTGTCCCGTCAAATCAGTTTGACCACAGAAATGGTTTCTTTATTACAGTATAACTTAATTTTTTCGAACAATATATACTAGTACTCCATTTAATATAATCACTCCGATTCATATTACTTGTCAAATGATATGGATGAATCTAGAACTAAAATGTGTCTAGATATATCTATATTATAGTCAACTAATATGAATCCGAGTTTGTTTGGTTCAAAGGATTTCTAAAGGTATCTTGTACGGAGTAGGATTTTTACACATAGGGATTTTTCCTATAGAGCTTGCTTGATTCAAAGGATTGAGAACCCTCCAAAATACCTATGGATTGCTTTCTCTACAATCCTATCTCTCGGTAATATTGCTATGTGTCTATAACAACTATGAAATGAACTCAATCTCAATAGAAATTTCCTTTGTCTTTCCTAATCAAACAACTAGTTATTTTATGTCTTCGTTTACAAATTAAGATAATTTTTAGGTTATAGGTAATCGTCGAGCTTATGTGATCATCTTTTATGATCAAACTTACTTGATCAGCCGCGGAGGCGCAAAGGAGCAGTGGTGTGCATTAATACGGCCGCATGGGGAAGGCACAGCTAGCGACGATGAGACGTATCGCCAGCATTGGCCTAGGGAACCGTCGCCACCATTAATAAAAGCTATCCCTTTGGGCACCATGTCTCCCACTACTCGTGTCACGCGCGCATGGCTGGGGAAGCCGGACAGAAAACATGACAACCAGGGGGAAAATGAATAAAAATAATACAAAGTCGAAAATATTTCGAAAAATAAACTTTGTACTTCGTAAGAAACTCCATGCGTTTAGCAAATGCGAAGGCAATATGTAGAAACACGTCTAGACCACGTCTAGAACCACTTCCCAAAGCTTAAGGATTATATTGATTTTTAGAAAGTCAAACTATGTTAAGTTTGACTAAGTTTTTACCAAAAGCATTAATATGCAAGATACAAAATCAATATTATTAGATAGAAAATAAATTATATTTTCATATGGTGTCTACAAAATATTATATGTGCTGATAGATTCTTCTAAGAGTTTGGTCGAACTTTACTTGGTTTGACTTTTCAAGAAAAATATACAAAGCTTTAAGCATTGGAACGGAGGTATTTTTCGAAGCACCTACTTGTCTTTAGAAGACAAAAGAAAACATGGAGTAAGGTTGTTTTTTGTGCAAAAGTTTACGTCAAAATCTGGTTATTTGTGTAAAAAGAATCTCAAATTGTGTTATGTGCAAAAACTGCACCAAGAAGTGGTGGTATGTGCAATTTCCTCCATCACACAAAAGGCAAGCCATTGATACATATATAATTGTGAATAATTACAAAAGTAGTAGGCAGCTAATAAGCGCACATGATTAAACTGCTATGCGAGATCTTCAGCCACCAGAAGTCGTTCCCGCGCCTCTCTAGCATTGAAAATCACGCGTTCTGCGACTTCCATCAAAGAGACAAGCTGAGCTTTGATCCGTTCTCCCAGATGAATGGCCTCGTCACAACTCCTACGAGCACAGGCCGTGATCTCATCCACTTCTAGGAAAGACACCGCCTGCCTGTACCGAAATATCTTGATCCCTAACTCTCTGTTCTCCTCCCGCATGCTGGCAAGATCCAACTTCATCCTCCGACAAGATAAGCAAGGGGAGTGATCCTGCCAAAGGTAACAACAAACATATCGAGCGTTACCGGCAAACGAAGGGCACAAATTGGCTGATTAACGAATATGGTCACTAACATGTAGGACAGACTTAAGTGGTGTCTACATGTCAGTGACTCGAAGTACCCAAAAACCAGCAACCCAAAGTCAGCTAGTAATATTAACCTCCGTCTTCAGCTCCTTCATCCTCTTGAACGGCGGGGAAGCTGGCAACTTATCTTCTTCTACGACCTCTCGCTGGAACCTGACGTCGAAGGATGAGAGATCCTGCGAACGGATGTGCTGCGCCTGCGCGTGCGATTCCCCAGGGCGCTTCTGGCGTAACTCGGAGTTCTCCGCGCCGAGATGCGGAAGTTCCGCTCCCGGGGCCTTGTTGACCCTAAGCCGAGATAGCTCCTGTGTAAGCCGACGAAAAATGTTCAAAATGTTACAGATCAGGCATATCATTACCAGTGCAAACGAGGTAAGTGAATCTCCGGGATCTCGCCCAAAGACCGCGGTTGGTCCAATGCCACCACATCTTCTCCGAGATTGACTAACTCCTTTACATCATCTTCTCCGACATTGACTATCTCCTTTACATCATCTTCTGCTCCGAGCTTGACCATCTCCTTTACATCATCTTCTCCTGCGAGCTTGATCATCTGCCTCACATCATCTTCTCCGGCGATATCGACCCTCTCCTGCGGAAGATAACAGATATAAGTCCGAGTATTACCAGCAAAACGAAGGTAATTAAAAGAGGCGTAGTAACCCTTGTGTCCTGGCTAATCAACGGCGGGGACGCTGAGCCCGCATCGTCTCCTCCGAGATCTCCCTTCGCAGGCAGGATTGTTAGAGACAGTGTACTTCTGGTAGTAGTATTTATGCGTGGGGCGCCAGGGGGTCGAGAAGCTAGGACTGCATCTTCTCCTCCGAGCTCTTCCTTGGTAGACATGACAAATGAAACGAGGTGTGGGGGGCGTAAAAGGTATAAAATGGCGGACGGCCGCCCCGCCTCGGCCCTCCAAGGCTTAATTTTTTTGCCTTACTAAACTAAAAACCCTATTTTGCGTCTCACACGGACTGCCCTCAGAGGGCTGCAGGGTCCCATATGCGTGCAGGTCCCACACTTTAGGTAGGCAAACTTCCAACAATCTTCTTTGTCAAGTGAAGACACGTCGTCAAGACTCTCTCTCTCTCTCCCCCCTTTTGTCATTGAAAAAAAAAGAATATTAGACGGGCGCGTAGCCTGCACTGCAGGGGGGCGATTTTGACAAAAGTAATCCTTTTGGCGAAGAAAAACACAGAAAGCCACACAAAAAGGTTAGTCCAGTGAAATAGATTGCTCAGAGGGTCAGTCCGTAATTTTCTTTGCCAAAAGGGTTATTTCTGTCAAAATCGCCGCACTGCAGGTTTGCAGCACTGAAAAACCTTGCGTGCCAGTCAACATCACTTCCCGGATAGGGGGAAAATATCTAGTGATACCATCCCTTACATGATACCATGATACCACTTCATAATATTTGAATTCTAAGTGTCGAAAAATTTAGAAAAAAAACCTTGTGATGCTACCCTAAATTTGTGGGACCCCAAAAAACTTGCAAATCAAGCCAAAGAAACACGATCTTGTCCCCTACCCCCCCATGATTTTGACCTAAATTTGAAATCAAGCCAAAGGTGGTTCAAAAACGGCAATCGGAAATCATGGATTGTTCATCATTTTTCTATATAGCTAGGGAAAATAGCAGACATGCCATACCAATGTTTTAGAAAAGAGCCCTTCAAAAAAGTGTGGCAACATATATGTTGGAATTCGACCATCTTAATTTCTTCCCACGTGTGAGCTTTGGTACTACTACTACACAAGAACCATGTCAAACTTTTGAATCATGGCCCATTTTATGTATATATTTGCAACTTTTCATGCACGCATGAAAACTTTGCAAAATATGTGCATTTTGGGTTGTCGCACATAAATGTGTGTTTACTTGTCTGCCACCAATTAATCCAATTCTCATTTGTGGGGAAACATGACACGAGATGGCCATTTCCAAAGTTTCATGAATTATCTCAAAGTGAATCCATATATGTACAATTTTTGGGGGCTAAATTTCATGTTTTAAACCTAGCTAGTATTTGACCAAGATTCAAATGGGCATAAAATTCAAAAAAAAACAGAAAAATGAAAAACCAAAGCACATAGCCTTCTTATGTCATATAGTAAGAATTCAAGTTGATAAACAAGGTCTAGACATATTCAAACTAGAAAAATCATGTATCTACCCCTAACACTCTAAACTCTGTCTTATGAAGTCAAGCATGAAGAGAAGTGGTTTTGGGTTTCAAACATGGAAATTTCAAAAACCTCCCAAAAGCTTCATTTTAGAGTGACTAAGAAGGATCCATGCTTACCTTTTAATTTTCAGATTTTAAACTTGTTTAAATCTTTGTGAAACCTAGGATTTGACCAAGATTCAAATGGGCATAAAAAATCAGGAAAAAGCCAAAAGAATGATAAACCAAAGCACATAGCATTCTTATGTCATACAGTAAGCATTCAAGTTGATTAACAAGGTCTAGACATATTCAAACTAGAAAATCATGTATATATCTGTCCCTAACCTTAAACTCTGTCTTATATATGAAGTCAATCATGAAGAGAAGTGGTTTGGGTTTCAAACATGAAAATTTCAAGAACATCCCAAAAGCCGCTTCATTTTAGAGTGACTAAGAAGGATCCATGCTTACCTTTTCGTTTTCATATTATATAGTTGTTTAAATCCAGGTCAAACATAGGATTTGACCAAGATTCAAATGGGCATAAAATAAAATAAAATAGAAGAATGAAAAACAAAAGCACATAGTCTTCGTATGTCATATAGTAAGCTTTCAAGTTGATAAACAAGGTTTAGACATGTTCAAACCAGACAAATCATGTATCTACCCCCTAACCATAAACTCGATCGATCTTATGAAGTCTAGCCTGAAGAGAAGTCGTATTGGTTTCAAACATGAAAATTTCAAGAACCTCCCAAAATCTTCAAATGGGCATAATATTCAAAAAAACCAGAAAAATGAAAAACCAAAGCACATAGCCTTCTTATGTCATATAGTAAGAATTCAAGTTGATAAACAAGGTCTAGACATATTCAAACTAGACAAATCATGTATCTACCCCTAACACTCTAAACTCTGTCTTATGAAGTCAAGCATGAAGAGAAGTGGTTTTGGGTTTCAAACATGGAAATATCAAAAACCTCCCAAAAGCTTCATTTTAGAGTGACTAAGAAGGATCCATGCTTACCTTTTAATTTTCAGATTTTAAACTTGTTTAAATCTTTGTGAAACCTAGGATTTGACCAAGATTCAAATGGGCATAAAAATTCAGGAAAAAACCAAAAGAATGATAAACCAAAGCACATAGCATTCTTATGTCATATAGTAAGCATTCAAGTTGATAAATAAGGTCTAGACATATTCAAACTAGAAAATCATGTATATATCTGCCCCTAACCCTAAACTCTGTCTTATATATGAAGCAATCATGAAGAGAAGTGGTTTTGGGTTTCAAACATGAAAATTTCAAGAACATCCCAAAAGTCGCTTCATTTTAGAGTGACTAAGAAGGATCCAGGCTTACCTTTTCGTTTTCATATTTTATACTTGTTTAAATCCAGGTCAAACATAGGATTTGACCAAGATTCAAATGGGCATAAAATAAAAAAATAGAAGAATGAAAAACAAAAGCACATAGTCTTCTTATGTCATATAGTAAGCCTTGCAAGTTGGTAAACAAGGTTTAGACATGTTCAAACCAGACAAATCATGTATCTAGCCCCTAACCATAAACTCGGTCGATCTTATGAAGTCTAGCATGAAGAGAAGTCGTATTGGTTTCAAACATGAAAATTTCAAGAACCACCCAAAATCTTCAAATGGGCATATAACATTCAAAAAACTAGAAAAATGAAAAACCAAAGCACATATATAGCCTTCTTATGTCATATAGTAAGCATTCAAGTTGATAAACAAGCATGTCTAGACATATTCAAACCCGACAAATCATGTATCTACCCCTAACCCTAAACTCTGCATGTCTTATGAAGTCAACCATGAAGAGAAGTGGTTTTTGGGTTTCAAACATTGAGATTTCAAGAACCCCCCCAAAAGCTTCATTTTAGAATGACTAGCTAGGAAGGATCCATGCTTACCTTTTCATTTTCATGTTATAGACTTGTTTAAATCTTGGTCAAACCTAGGATTTGACCAAGATTCAAATGGGCATATATAAACATTCAGAAAAAACAAAAACCAAAAACCAAAGCTAGCACATATAGTCTTCTTATGTCATATAGTAAGAATTGAAGTTGATAAACAAGGTCTAGACATATTCAAACTAGACAAATCATGTATCTACCCCCTAAAGCCCTAAACTAGCTTTGTCTTATGAAGTCAAGCATGAAGAGAAGTGTTTTTGGGTTTCAGACATGGAAATTTTGAAAACCTCCCAAAAACTTCATCTTAGAGTGACAAAGAAGGATCCAAGCTTACCTTTTCATTTTCATGTTTTAAGCTTGTTTAAATATTGGTCAAGCCTAGGATTTGACCAAGATTCAAATGGGCATAAAAATTCTGGAAAAATAATAAAAAAAAACCAAAGCACATAGTCTTCTTACGTCATATATATCTATAGTAAGCATATTCAAGTAGATAAACAAGGTATAGACATATTCAAAACAGACAAATCCTGTATCTACCCCCTAACCCTAAACTCGGTCTTATGATGCCTAGCATGAAGAGAAGTCGTTTTGGGTTTCAAACGTTTAAGCCAAAAGCCCCATTTCATATATTTCAAATTTGGTTCAAATTTGAAAGACATACAAGTTATAGCACACATAGTGCATACATGTTCACACATTCTGCACTAGATGCTAATTAACCCTATAGTTTGAGGCCATTTGGATGAGGTCGAAAAAAATCTTGGATTAGAAATGGGGTTGTTCGAACCCCGTAGTTGGATTTTTTATGAACTTGATCTGTAGTACTGGGCAAAACCCTAGTTTAACGTATTTAATTATAGATTCGTAGGTTGATTTTTCTACCTTTTTATTATTATTACTATGCAGCACATGTGTGTTTGCCCGTCGAGTGAAACTCGGAGGAAGAGGGATCACTCGGAAGGAGAGAAGAAGGGAGAGCATTATGGTGTCTCCCCTTTTTCGGGTGATGATGTTGACTTTTGTGCAGGGTTTGTCAGTGAGCAGGAGGTGCGAGCGAGCGAGCGAGCGAGTCGAGCGAGGCCGAGAATGAGAGAGATTTGTTTTTTTTGTGAGAGGGACAACCGAAGGATCCAGAAGGACCCACAGATTTCCAAAACGCATCCTGATGCGTCTTCTCTTGACAAAGAAGATGGCTTGGAGTTTGCGTACCTACTGCACTTGACTTGTGCTCACTGAAGTGTGGGACCTCACGCATGGGCGCCACACGTAAGTGACAGACCTGTTGGCAATGTTGGTGTAAAAACACGGTTGATTATTATAGTGCATTAGAACAAAGTTTCCTATGGATTCAACGGCAGGAAATCCAAGTTAACTCATTTACATGACATTATTTTTTCCATGAAGCAAAGTTAACACATCTATCAATTGGTACATTTTGGAGTGACTAAGAAGGATCCATGCTTATTCGTTTTCACGTGTTAAATTTGTTTAAATCTTGCTCAAACCTAGGATTTCACCAAGATTGAAATGGGCATGAAAATTCAAAAAAAAATGAAATACCAATGCACATAGTCTTCTTCTGTCATATAGTAAGCATTCAAGATGATAAACAAGGTCTAGACATATTCAAACCAGGCAAATCATGTATCTACTCCCTAACGACCCTAAACTCCGTCTTATGAAGTAAGGCATGAAGAGAAGTGGTTTTGGGTTTCAAACATGCAAATTTCAAAAACCCCCCAAAAGCTTCATTTTAGAGTGACTAAGAAGGATCGAGGCTTACCTTTTCATTTTCATGTTTTAAACTTGTTTAAATCTTGGTCAAACCTAGCTAGTATTTGACCAAGATTCAAATGGGCATGCATAAAATTCAAAAAAAATCAGAAAAATGAAAAACCAAAGCACATAGCCTTCTTATGTCATATAGTAAGAATTCAAGTTGACAAACAAGGTCTAGACGTATTCAAACTAGACAAATCATGTATCTACCCCTAACACTCTAAACTCTGTCTTATGAAGTCAATTAGGCATGAAGAGAAGTGGTTTTGGGTTTCAAACATGGAAATTTCAAAAACCTCCCAAAAGCTTCATTTTAGAGTGACTAAGAAGGATCCATGCTTACCTTTTAATTTTCAGATTTTAAACTTGTTTAAATCTTTGTGAAACCTAGGATTTGACCAAGATTCAAATGGGCATAAAAATTCAGGAAAAAACCAAAAGATTGATAAACCAAAGCACATAGCATTCTTATGTCATACAGTAAGCATTCAAGTTGATTAACAAGGTCTAGACATATTCAAACTAGAAAATCATGTATATATCTGTCCCTAACCTTAAACTCTGTCTTATATATGAAGTCAATCATGAAGAGAAGTGGTTTGGGTTTCAAACATGAAAATTTCAAGAACATCCCAAAAGCCGCTTCATTTTAGAGTGACTAAGAAGGATCCATGCTTACCTTTTCGTTTTCATATTATATAGTTGTTTAAATCCAGGTCAAACATAGGATTTGACCAAGATTCAAATGGGCATAAAATAAAATAAAATAGAAGAATGAAAAACAAAAGCACATAGTCTTCGTATGTCATATAGTAAGCTTTCAAGTTGATAAACAAGGTTTAGACATGTTCAAACCAGACAAATCATGTATCTACCCCCTAACCATAAACTCGATCGATCTTATGAAGTCTAGCCTGAAGAGAAGTCGTATTGGTTTCAAACATGAAAATTTCAAGAACCTCCCAAAATCTTCAAATGGGCATAATATTCAAAAAAACCAGAAAAATGAAAAACCAAAGCACATAGCCTTCTTATGTCATATAGTAAGAATTCAAGTTGATAAACAAGGTCTAGACATATTCAAACTAGACAAATCATGTATCTACCCCTAACACTCTAAACTCTGTCTTATGAAGTCAAGCATGAAGAGAAGTGGTTTTTGGGTTTCAAACATGGAAATATCAAAAACCTCCCAAAAGCTTCATTTTAGAGTGACTAAGAAGGATCCATGCTTACCTTTTAATTTTCAGATTTTAAACTTGTTTAAATCTTTGTGAAACCTAGGATTTGACCAAGATTCAAATGGGCATAAAAATTCAGGAAAAAACCAAAAGAATGATAAACCAAAGCACATAGCATTCTTATGTCATATAGTAAGCATTCAAGTTGATAAATAAGGTCTAGACATATTCAAACTAGAAAATCATGTATATATCTGCCCCTAACCCTAAACTCTGTCTTATATATGAAGCAATCATGAAGAGAAGTGGTTTTGGGTTTCAAACATGAAAATTTCAAGAACATCCCAAAAGTCGCTTCATTTTAGAGTGACTAAGAAGGATCCAGGCTTACCTTTTCGTTTTCATATTTTATACTTGTTTAAATCCAGGTCAAACATAGGATTTGACCAAGATTCAAATGGGCATAAAATAAAAAAATAGAAGAATGAAAAACAAAAGCACATAGTCTTCTTATGTCATATAGTAAGCCTTGCAAGTTGGTAAACAAGGTTTAGACATGTTCAAACCAGACAAATCATGTATCTAGCCCCTAACCATAAACTCGGTCGATCTTATGAAGTCTAGCATGAAGAGAAGTCGTATTGGTTTCAAACATGAAAATTTCAAGAACCACCCAAAATCTTCAAATGGGCATATAACATTCAAAAAACTAGAAAAATGAAAAACCAAAGCACATATATAGCCTTCTTATGTCATATAGTAAGCATTCAAGTTGATAAACAAGCATGTCTAGACATATTCAAACCCGACAAATCATGTATCTACCCCCTAACCCTAAACTCTGCATGTCTTATGAAGTCAACCATGAAGAGAAGTGGTTTTGGGTTTCAAACATTGAGATTTCAAGAACCCCCCAAAAGCTTCATTTTAGAATGACTAGCTAGGAAGGATCCAGGCTTACCTTTTCATTTTCATGTTATAGACTTGTTTAAATCTTGGTCAAACCTAGGATTTGACCAAGATTCAAATGGGCATATATAAACATTCAAAAAAACAAAAATCAAAAACCAAAGCTAGCACATATAGTCTTCTTATGTCATATAGTAAGAATTGAAGTTGATAAACAAGGTCTAGACATATTCAAACTAGACAAATCATGTATCTACCCCCTAAAGCCCTAAACTAGCTTTGTCTTATGAAGTCAAGCATGAAGAGAAGTGTTTTTGGGTTTCAGACATGGAAATTTTGAAAACCTCCCAAAAACTTCATCTTAGAGTGACAAAGAAGGATCCAAGCTTACCTTTTCATTTTCATGTTTTAAGCTTGTTTAAATATTGGTCAAGCCTAGGATTTGACCAAGATTCAAATGGGCATAAAAATTCTGGAAAAATAATAAAAAAAAACCAAAGCACATAGTCTTCTTACGTCATATATATCTATAGTAAGCATATTCAAGTAGATAAACAAGGTATAGACATATTCAAAACAGACAAATCCTGTATCTACCCCCTAACCCTAAACTCGGTCTTATGATGCCTAGCATGAAGAGAAGTCGTTTTGGGTTTCAAACGTTTAAGCCAAAAGCCCCATTTCATATATTTCAAATTTGGTTCAAATTTGAAAGACATACAAGTTATAGCACACATAGTGCATACATGTTCACACATTCTGCACTAGATGCTAATTAACCCTATAGTTTGAGGCCATTTGGATGAGGTCGAAAAAATCTTGGATTAGAAATGGGGTTGTTCGAACCCCGTAGTTGGATTTTTTATGAACTTGATCTGTAGTACTGGGCAAAACCCTAGTTTAACGTATTTAATTATAGATTCGTAGGTTGATTTTTCTACCTTTTTATTATTATTACTATGCAGCACATGTGTGTTTGCCCGTCGAGTGAAACTCGGAGGAAGAGGGATCACTCGGAAGGAGAGAAGAAGGGAGAGCATTATGGTGTCTCCCCTTTTTCGGGTGATGATGTTGACTTTTGTGCAGGGTTTGTCAGTGAGCAGGAGGTGCGAGCGAGCGAGCGCGAGTCGAGCGAGGCCGAGAATGAGAGAGATTTGTTTTTTTTTGTGAGAGGGACAACCGAAGGATCCAGAAGGACCCACAGATTTCCAAAACGCATCCTGATGCGTCTTCTCTTGACAAAGAAGATGGCTTGGAGTTTGCGTACCTACTGCACTTGACTTGTGCTCACTGAAGTGTGGGACCTCACGCATGGGCGCCACACGTAAGTGACAGACCTGTTGGCAATGTTGGTGTAAAAACACGGTTGATTATTATAGTGCATTAGAACAAAGTTTCCTATGGATTCAACGGCAGGAAATCCAAGTTAACTCATTTACATGACATTATTTTTTCCATGAAGCAAAGTTAACACATCTATCAATTGGTACATTTTGGAGTGACTAAGAAGGATCCATGCTTATTCGTTTTCACGTGTTAAATTTGTTTAAATCTTGCTCAAACCTAGGATTTCACCAAGATTGAAATGGGCATGAAAATTCAAAAAAAAATGAAATACCAATGCACATAGTCTTCTTCTGTCATATAGTAAGCATTCAAGATGATAAACAAGGTCTAGACATATTCAAACCAGGCAAATCATGTATCTACTCCCTAACGACCCTAAACTCCGTCTTATGAAGTAAGGCATGAAGAGAAGTGGTTTTGGGTTTCAAACATGCAAATTTCAAAAACCCCCCAAAAGCTTCATTTTAGAGTGACTAAGAAGGATCGAGGCTTACCTTTTCATTTTCATGTTTTAAACTTGTTTAAATCTTGGTCAAACCTAGCTAGTATTTGACCAAGATTCAAATGGGCATGCATAAAATTCAAAAAAAATCAGAAAAATGAAAAACCAAAGCACATAGCCTTCTTATGTCATATAGTAAGAATTCAAGTTGACAAACAAGGTCTAGACGTATTCAAACTAGACAAATCATGTATCTACCCCTAACACTCTAAACTCTGTCTTATGAAGTCAATTAGGCATGAAGAGAAGTGGTTTTGGGTTTCAAACATGGAAATTTCAAAAACCTCCCAAAAGCTTCATTTTAGAGTGACTAAGAAGGATCCATGCTTACCTTTTAATTTTCAGATTTTAAACTTGTTTAAATCTTTGTGAAACCTAGGATTTGACCAAGATTCAAATGGGCATAAAAATTCAGGAAAAAACCAAAAGATTGATAAACCAAAGCACATAGCATTCTTATGTCATACAGTAAGCATTCAAGTTGATTAACAAGGTCTAGACATATTCAAACTAGAAAATCATGTATATATCTGTCCCTAACCTTAAACTCTGTCTTATATATGAAGTCAATCATGAAGAGAAGTGGTTTGGGTTTCAAACATGAAAATTTCAAGAACATCCCAAAAGCCGCTTCATTTTAGAGTGACTAAGAAGGATCCATGCTTACCTTTTCGTTTTCATATTATATACTTGTTTAAATCCAGGTCAAACATAGGATTTGACCAAGATTCAAATGGGCATAAAATAAAATAAAATAGAAGAATGAAAAACAAAAGCACATAGTCTTCGTATGTCATATAGTAAGCTTTCAAGTTGATAAACAAGGTTTAGACATGTTCAAACCAGACAAATCATGTATCTACCCCCTAACCATAAACTCGATCGATCTTATGAAGTCTAGCCTGAAGAGAAGTCGTATTGGTTTCAAACATGAAAATTTCAAGAACCTCCCAAAATCTTCAAATGGGCATAATATTCAAAAAAACCAGAAAAATGAAAAACCAAAGCACATAGCCTTCTTATGTCATATAGTAAGAATTCAAGTTGATAAACAAGGTCTAGACATATTCAAACTAGACAAATCATGTATCTACCCCTAACACTCTAAACTCTGTCTTATGAAGTCAAGCATGAAGAGAAGTGGTTTTTGGGTTTCAAACATGGAAATATCAAAAACCTCCCAAAAGCTTCATTTTAGAGTGACTAAGAAGGATCCATGCTTACCTTTTAATTTTCAGATTTTAAACTTGTTTAAATCTTTGTGAAACCTAGGATTTGACCAAGATTCAAATGGGCATAAAAATTCAGGAAAAAACCAAAAGAATGATAAACCAAAGCACATAGCATTCTTATGTCATATAGTAAGCATTCAAGTTGATAAATAAGGTCTAGACATATTCAAACTAGAAAATCATGTATATATCTGCCCCTAACCCTAAACTCTGTCTTATATATGAAGCAATCATGAAGAGAAGTGGTTTTGGGTTTCAAACATGAAAATTTCAAGAACATCCCAAAAGTCGCTTCATTTTAGAGTGACTAAGAAGGATCCAGGCTTACCTTTTCGTTTTCATATTTTATACTTGTTTAAATCCAGGTCAAACATAGGATTTGACCAAGATTCAAATGGGCATAAAATAAAAAAATAGAAGAATGAAAAACAAAAGCACATAGTCTTCTTATGTCATATAGTAAGCCTTGCAAGTTGGTAAACAAGGTTTAGACATGTTCAAACCAGACAAATCATGTATCTAGCCCCTAACCATAAACTCGGTCGATCTTATGAAGTCTAGCATGAAGAGAAGTCGTATTGGTTTCAAACATGAAAATTTCAAGAACCACCCAAAATCTTCAAATGGGCATATAACATTCAAAAAACTAGAAAAATGAAAAACCAAAGCACATATATAGCCTTCTTATGTCATATAGTAAGCATTCAAGTTGATAAACAAGCATGTCTAGACATATTCAAACCCGACAAATCATGTATCTACCCCCTAACCCTAAACTCTGCATGTCTTATGAAGTCAACCATGAAGAGAAGTGGTTTTTGGGTTTCAAACATTGAGATTTCAAGAACCCCCCCAAAAAAGCTTCATTTTAGAATGACTAGCTAGGAAGGATCCATGCTTACCTTTTCATTTTCATGTTATAGACTTGTTTAAATCTTGGTCAAACCTAGGATTTGACCAAGATTCAAATGGGCATATATAAACATTCAGAAAAAACAAAAACCAAAAACCAAAGCTAGCACATATAGTCTTCTTATGTCATATAGTAAGAATTGAAGTTGATAAACAAGGTCTAGACATATTCAAACTAGACAAATCATGTATCTACCCCCTAAAGCCCTAAACTAGCTTTGTCTTATGAAGTCAAGCATGAAGAGAAGTGTTTTTGGGTTTCAGACATGGAAATTTTGAAAACCTCCCAAAAACTTCATCTTAGAGTGACAAAGAAGGATCCAAGCTTACCTTTTCATTTTCATGTTTTAAGCTTGTTTAAATATTGGTCAAGCCTAGGATTTGACCAAGATTCAAATGGGCATAAAAATTCTGGAAAAATAAAAAAAAACCAAAGCACATAGTCTTCTTACGTCATATATATCTATAGTAAGCATATTCAAGTAGATAAACAAGGTATAGACATATTCAAAACAGACAAATCCTGTATCTACCCCCTAACCCTAAACTCGGTCTTATGATGCCTAGCATGAAGAGAAGTCGTTTTGGGTTTCAAACGTTTAAGCCAAAAGCCCCATTTCATATATTTCAAATTTGGTTCAAATTTGAAAGACATACAAGTTATAGCACACATAGTGCATACATGTTCACACATTCTGCACTAGATGCTAATTAACCCTATAGTTTGAGGCCATTTGGATGAGGTCGAAAAAATCTTGGATTAGAAATGGGGTTGTTCGAACCCCGTAGTTGGATTTTTTATGAACTTGATCTGTAGTACTGGGCAAAACCCTAGTTTAACGTATTTAATTATAGATTCGTAGGTTGATTTTTCTACCTTTTTATTATTATTACTATGCAGCACATGTGTGTTTGCCCGTCGAGTGAAACTCGGAGGAAGAGGGATCACTCGGAAGGAGAGAAGAAGGGAGAGCATTATGGTGTCTCCCCTTTTTCGGGTGATGATGTTGACTTTTGTGCAGGGTTTGTCAGTGAGCAGGAGGTGCGAGCGAGCGAGCGAGCGAGTCGAGCGAGGCCGAGAATGAGAGAGATTTGTTTTTTTTGTGAGAGGGACAACCGAAGGATCCAGAAGGACCCACAGATTTCCAAAACGCATCCTGATGCGTCTTCTCTTGACAAAGAAGATGGCTTGGAGTTTGCGTACCTACTGCACTTGACTTGTGCTCACTGAAGTGTGGGACCTCACGCATGGGCGCCACACGTAAGTGACAGACCTGTTGGCAATGTTGGTGTAAAAACACGGTTGATTATTATAGTGCATTAGAACAAAGTTTCCTATGGATTCAACGGCAGGAAATCCAAGTTAACTCATTTACATGACATTATTTTTTCCATGAAGCAAAGTTAACACATCTATCAATTGGTACATTTTGGAGTGACTAAGAAGGATCCATGCTTATTCGTTTTCACGTGTTAAATTTGTTTAAATCTTGCTCAAACCTAGGATTTCACCAAGATTGAAATGGGCATGAAAATTCAAAAAAAAATGAAATACCAATGCACATAGTCTTCTTCTGTCATATAGTAAGCATTCAAGATGATAAACAAGGTCTAGACATATTCAAACCAGGCAAATCATGTATCTACTCCCTAACGACCCTAAACTCCGTCTTATGAAGTAAGGCATGAAGAGAAGTGGTTTTGGGTTTCAAACATGCAAATTTCAAAAACCCCCCAAAAGCTTCATTTTAGAGTGATGACTAAGAAGGATCGAGGCTTACCTTTTCATTTTCATGTTTTAAACTTGTTTAAATCTTGGTCAAACCTAGCTAGTATTTGACCAAGATTCAAATGGGCATGCATAAAATTCAAAAAAATCAGAAAAATGAAAAACCAAAGCACATAGCCTTCTTATGTCATATAGTAAGAATTCAAGTTGACAAACAAGGTCTAGACGTATTCAAACTAGACAAATCATGTATCTACCCCTAACACTCTAAACTCTGTCTTATGAAGTCAATTAGGCATGAAGAGAAGTGGTTTTGGGTTTCAAACATGGAAATTTCAAAAACCTCCCAAAAGCTTCATTTTAGAGTGACTAAGAAGGATCCATGCTTACCTTTTAATTTTCAGATTTTAAACTTGTTTAAATCTTTGTGAAACCTAGGATTTGACCAAGATTCAAATGGGCATAAAAATTCAGGAAAAAACCAAAAGATTGATAAACCAAAGCACATAGCATTCTTATGTCATACAGTAAGCATTCAAGTTGATTAACAAGGTCTAGACATATTCAAACTAGAAAATCATGTATATATCTGTCCCTAACCTTAAACTCTGTCTTATATATGAAGTCAATCATGAAGAGAAGTGGTTTGGGTTTCAAACATGAAAATTTCAAGAACATCCCAAAAGCCGCTTCATTTTAGAGTGACTAAGAAGGATCCATGCTTACCTTTTCGTTTTCATATTATATAGTTGTTTAAATCCAGGTCAAACATAGGATTTGACCAAGATTCAAATGGGCATAAAATAAAATAAAATAGAAGAATGAAAAACAAAAGCACATAGTCTTCGTATGTCATATAGTAAGCTTTCAAGTTGATAAACAAGGTTTAGACATGTTCAAACCAGACAAATCATGTATCTACCCCCTAACCATAAACTCGATCGATCTTATGAAGTCTAGCCTGAAGAGAAGTCGTATTGGTTTCAAACATGAAAATTTCAAGAACCTCCCAAAATCTTCAAATGGGCATAATATTCAAAAAAACCAGAAAAATGAAAAACCAAAGCACATAGCCTTCTTATGTCATATAGTAAGAATTCAAGTTGATAAACAAGGTCTAGACATATTCAAACTAGACAAATCATGTATCTACCCCTAACACTCTAAACTCTGTCTTATGAAGTCAAGCATGAAGAGAAGTGGTTTTTGGGTTTCAAACATGGAAATATCAAAAACCTCCCAAAAGCTTCATTTTAGAGTGACTAAGAAGGATCCATGCTTACCTTTTAATTTTCAGATTTTAAACTTGTTTAAATCTTTGTGAAACCTAGGATTTGACCAAGATTCAAATGGGCATAAAAATTCAGGAAAAAACCAAAAGAATGATAAACCAAAGCACATAGCATTCTTATGTCATATAGTAAGCATTCAAGTTGATAAATAAGGTCTAGACATATTCAAACTAGAAAATCATGTATATATCTGCCCCTAACCCTAAACTCTGTCTTATATATGAAGCAATCATGAAGAGAAGTGGTTTTGGGTTTCAAACATGAAAATTTCAAGAACATCCCAAAAGTCGCTTCATTTTAGAGTGACTAAGAAGGATCCAGGCTTACCTTTTCGTTTTCATATTTTATACTTGTTTAAATCCAGGTCAAACATAGGATTTGACCAAGATTCAAATGGGCATAAAATAAAAAAATAGAAGAATGAAAAACAAAAGCACATAGTCTTCTTATGTCATATAGTAAGCCTTGCAAGTTGGTAAACAAGGTTTAGACATGTTCAAACCAGACAAATCATGTATCTAGCCCCTAACCATAAACTCGGTCGATCTTATGAAGTCTAGCATGAAGAGAAGTCGTATTGGTTTCAAACATGAAAATTTCAAGAACCACCCAAAATCTTCAAATGGGCATATAACATTCAAAAAACTAGAAAAATGAAAAACCAAAGCACATATATAGCCTTCTTATGTCATATAGTAAGCATTCAAGTTGATAAACAAGCATGTCTAGACATATTCAAACCCGACAAATCATGTATCTACCCCCTAACCCTAAACTCTGCATGTCTTATGAAGTCAACCATGAAGAGAAGTGGTTTTTGGGTTTCAAACATTGAGATTTCAAGAACCCCCCAAAAAAGCTTCATTTTAGAATGACTAGCTAGGAAGGATCCATGCTTACCTTTTCATTTTCATGTTATAGACTTGTTTAAATCTTGGTCAAACCTAGGATTTGACCAAGATTCAAATGGGCATATATAAACATTCAGAAAAAACAAAAACCAAAAACCAAAGCTAGCACATATAGTCTTCTTATGTCATATAGTAAGAATTGAAGTTGATAAACAAGGTCTAGACATATTCAAACTAGACAAATCATGTATCTACCCCCTAAAGCCCTAAACTAGCTTTGTCTTATGAAGTCAAGCATGAAGAGAAGTGTTTTTGGGTTTCAGACATGGAAATTTTGAAAACCTCCCAAAAACTTCATCTTAGAGTGACAAAGAAGGATCCAAGCTTACCTTTTCATTTTCATGTTTTAAGCTTGTTTAAATATTGGTCAAGCCTAGGATTTGACCAAGATTCAAATGGGCATAAAAATTCTGGAAAAATAATAAAAAAAAACCAAAGCACATAGTCTTCTTACGTCATATATATCTATAGTAAGCATATTCAAGTAGATAAACAAGGTATAGACATATTCAAAACAGACAAATCCTGTATCTACCCCCTAACCCTAAACTCGGTCTTATGATGCCTAGCATGAAGAGAAGTCGTTTTGGGTTTCAAACGTTTAAGCCAAAAGCCCCATTTCATATATTTCAAATTTGGTTCAAATTTGAAAGACATACAAGTTATAGCACACATAGTGCATACATGTTCACACATTCTGCACTAGATGCTAATTAACCCTATAGTTTGAGGCCATTTGGATGAGGTCGAAAAAATCTTGGATTAGAAATGGGGTTGTTCGAACCCCGTAGTTGGATTTTTTATGAACTTGATCTGTAGTACTGGGCAAAACCCTAGTTTAACGTATTTAATTATAGATTCGTAGGTTGATTTTTCTACCTTTTTATTATTATTACTATGCAGCACATGTGTGTTTGCCCGTCGAGTGAAACTCGGAGGAAGAGGGATCACTCGGAAGGAGAGAAGAAGGGAGAGCATTATGGTGTCTCCCCTTTTTCGGGTGATGATGTTGACTTTTGTGCAGGGTTTGTCAGTGAGCAGAGAGGAGCGAGCGAGCGAGCGAGCGAGCGAGTCGAGCGAGGCCGAGAATGAGAGAGATTTGTTTTTTTTTGTGAGAGGGACAACCGAAGGATCCAGAAGGACCCACAGATTTCCAAAACGCATCCTGATGCGTCTTCTCTTGACAAAGAAGATGGCTTGGAGTTTGCGTACCTACTGCACTTGACTTGTGCTCACTGAAGTGTGGGACCTCACGCATGGGCGCCACACGTAAGTGACAGACCTGTTGGCAATGTTGGTGTAAAAACACGGTTGATTATTATAGTGCATTAGAACAAAGTTTCCTATGGATTCAACGGCAGGAAATCCAAGTTAACTCATTTACATGACATTATTTTTTCCATGAAGCAAAGTTAACACATCTATCAATTGGTACATTTTGGAGTGACTAAGAAGGATCCATGCTTATTCGTTTTCACGTGTTAAATTTGTTTAAATCTTGCTCAAACCTAGGATTTCACCAAGATTGAAATGGGCATGAAAATTCAAAAAAAAATGAAATACCAATGCACATAGTCTTCTTCTGTCATATAGTAAGCATTCAAGATGATAAACAAGGTCTAGACATATTCAAACCAGGCAAATCATGTATCTACTCCCTAACGACCCTAAACTCCGTCTTATGAAGTAAGGCATGAAGAGAAGTGGTTTTGGGTTTCAAACATGCAAATTTCAAAAACCCCCCAAAAGCTTCATTTTAGAGTGATGACTAAGAAGGATCGAGGCTTACCTTTTCATTTTCATGTTTTAAACTTGTTTAAATCTTGGTCAAACCTAGCTAGTATTTGACCAAGATTCAAATGGGCATGCATAAAATTCAAAAAAAATCAGAAAAATGAAAAACCAAAGCACATAGCCTTCTTATGTCATATAGTAAGAATTCAAGTTGACAAACAAGGTCTAGACGTATTCAAACTAGACAAATCATGTATCTACCCCTAACACTCTAAACTCTGTCTTATGAAGTCAATTAGGCATGAAGAGAAGTGGTTTTGGGTTTCAAACATGGAAATTTCAAAAACCTCCCAAAAGCTTCATTTTAGAGTGACTAAGAAGGATCCATGCTTACCTTTTAATTTTCAGATTTTAAACTTGTTTAAATCTTTGTGAAACCTAGGATTTGACCAAGATTCAAATGGGCATAAAAATTCAGGAAAAAACCAAAAGATTGATAAACCAAAGCACATAGCATTCTTATGTCATACAGTAAGCATTCAAGTTGATTAACAAGGTCTAGACATATTCAAACTAGAAAATCATGTATATATCTGTCCCTAACCTTAAACTCTGTCTTATATATGAAGTCAATCATGAAGAGAAGTGGTTTGGGTTTCAAACATGAAAATTTCAAGAACATCCCAAAAGCCGCTTCATTTTAGAGTGACTAAGAAGGATCCATGCTTACCTTTTCGTTTTCATATTATATAGTTGTTTAAATCCAGGTCAAACATAGGATTTGACCAAGATTCAAATGGGCATAAAATAAAATAAAATAGAAGAATGAAAAACAAAAGCACATAGTCTTCGTATGTCATATAGTAAGCTTTCAAGTTGATAAACAAGGTTTAGACATGTTCAAACCAGACAAATCATGTATCTACCCCCTAACCATAAACTCGATCGATCTTATGAAGTCTAGCCTGAAGAGAAGTCGTATTGGTTTCAAACATGAAAATTTCAAGAACCTCCCAAAATCTTCAAATGGGCATAATATTCAAAAAAACCAGAAAAATGAAAAACCAAAGCACATAGCCTTCTTATGTCATATAGTAAGAATTCAAGTTGATAAACAAGGTCTAGACATATTCAAACTAGACAAATCATGTATCTACCCCTAACACTCTAAACTCTGTCTTATGAAGTCAAGCATGAAGAGAAGTGGTTTTGGGTTTCAAACATGGAAATATCAAAAACCTCCCAAAAGCTTCATTTTAGAGTGACTAAGAAGGATCCATGCTTACCTTTTAATTTTCAGATTTTAAACTTGTTTAAATCTTTGTGAAACCTAGGATTTGACCAAGATTCAAATGGGCATAAAAATTCAGGAAAAAACCAAAAGAATGATAAACCAAAGCACATAGCATTCTTATGTCATATAGTAAGCATTCAAGTTGATAAATAAGGTCTAGACATATTCAAACTAGAAAATCATGTATATATCTGCCCCTAACCCTAAACTCTGTCTTATATATGAAGCAATCATGAAGAGAAGTGGTTTTGGGTTTCAAACATGAAAATTTCAAGAACATCCCAAAAGTCGCTTCATTTTAGAGTGACTAAGAAGGATCCAGGCTTACCTTTTCGTTTTCATATTTTATACTTGTTTAAATCCAGGTCAAACATAGGATTTGACCAAGATTCAAATGGGCATAAAATAAAAAAATAGAAGAATGAAAAACAAAAGCACATAGTCTTCTTATGTCATATAGTAAGCCTTGCAAGTTGGTAAACAAGGTTTAGACATGTTCAAACCAGACAAATCATGTATCTAGCCCCTAACCATAAACTCGGTCGATCTTATGAAGTCTAGCATGAAGAGAAGTCGTATTGGTTTCAAACATGAAAATTTCAAGAACCACCCAAAATCTTCAAATGGGCATATAACATTCAAAAAACTAGAAAAATGAAAAACCAAAGCACATATATAGCCTTCTTATGTCATATAGTAAGCATTCAAGTTGATAAACAAGCATGTCTAGACATATTCAAACCCGACAAATCATGTATCTACCCCTAACCCTAAACTCTGCATGTCTTATGAAGTCAACCATGAAGAGAAGTGGTTTTTGGGTTTCAAACATTGAGATTTCAAGAACCCCCCAAAAGCTTCATTTTAGAATGACTAGCTAGGAAGGATCCATGCTTACCTTTTCATTTTCATGTTATAGACTTGTTTAAATCTTGGTCAAACCTAGGATTTGACCAAGATTCAAATGGGCATATATAAACATTCAGAAAAAACAAAAACCAAAAACCAAAGCTAGCACATATAGTCTTCTTATGTCATATAGTAAGAATTGAAGTTGATAAACAAGGTCTAGACATATTCAAACTAGACAAATCATGTATCTACCCCCTAAAGCCCTAAACTAGCTTTGTCTTATGAAGTCAAGCATGAAGAGAAGTGTTTTTGGGTTTCAGACATGGAAATTTTGAAAACCTCCCAAAAACTTCATCTTAGAGTGACAAAGAAGGATCCAAGCTTACCTTTTCATTTTCATGTTTTAAGCTTGTTTAAATATTGGTCAAGCCTAGGATTTGACCAAGATTCAAATGGGCATAAAAATTCTGGAAAAATAATAAAAAAAACCAAAGCACATAGTCTTCTTACGTCATATATATCTATAGTAAGCATATTCAAGTAGATAAACAAGGTATAGACATATTCAAAACAGACAAATCCTGTATCTACCCCCTAACCCTAAACTCGGTCTTATGATGCCTAGCATGAAGAGAAGTCGTTTTGGGTTTCAAACGTTTAAGCCAAAAGCCCCATTTCATATATTTCAAATTTGGTTCAAATTTGAAAGACATACAAGTTATAGCACACATAGTGCATACATGTTCACACATTCTGCACTAGATGCTAATTAACCCTATAGTTTGAGGCCATTTGGATGAGGTCGAAAAAAATCTTGGATTAGAAATGGGGTTGTTCGAACCCCGTAGTTGGATTTTTTATGAACTTGATCTGTAGTACTGGGCAAAACCCTAGTTTAACGTATTTAATTATAGATTCGTAGGTTGATTTTTCTACCTTTTTATTATTATTACTATGCAGCACATGTGTGTTTGCCCGTCGAGTGAAACTCGGAGGAAGAGGGATCACTCGGAAGGAGAGAAGAAGGGAGAGCATTATGGTGTCTCCCTTTTTCGGGTGATGATGTTGACTTTTGTGCAGGGTTTGTCAGTGAGCAGGAGGTGCGAGCGAGCGAGCGAGCGAGTCGAGCGAGGCCGAGAATGAGAGAGATTTGTTTTTTTTGTGAGAGGGACAACCGAAGGATCCAGAAGGACCCACAGATTTCCAAAACGCATCCTGATGCGTCTTCTCTTGACAAAGAAGATGGCTTGGAGTTTGCGTACCTACTGCACTTGACTTGTGCTCACTGAAGTGTGGGACCTCACGCATGGGCGCCACACGTAAGTGACAGACCTGTTGGCAATGTTGGTGTAAAAACACGGTTGATTATTATAGTGCATTAGAACAAAGTTTCCTATGGATTCAACGGCAGGAAATCCAAGTTAACTCATTTACATGACATTATTTTTTCCATGAAGCAAAGTTAACACATCTATCAATTGGTACATTTTGGAGTGACTAAGAAGGATCCATGCTTATTCGTTTTCACGTGTTAAATTTGTTTAAATCTTGCTCAAACCTAGGATTTCACCAAGATTGAAATGGGCATGAAAATTCAAAAAAAAATGAAATACCAATGCACATAGTCTTCTTCTGTCATATAGTAAGCATTCAAGATGATAAACAAGGTCTAGACATATTCAAACCAGGCAAATCATGTATCTACTCCCTAACGACCCTAAACTCCGTCTTATGAAGTAAGGCATGAAGAGAAGTGGTTTTGGGTTTCAAACATGCAAATTTCAAAAACCCCCCAAAAGCTTCATTTTAGAGTGATGACTAAGAAGGATCGAGGCTTACCTTTTCATTTTCATGTTTTAAACTTGTTTAAATCTTGGTCAAACCTAGCTAGTATTTGACCAAGATTCAAATGGGCATGCATAAAATTCAAAAAAAATCAGAAAAATGAAAAACCAAAGCACATAGCCTTCTTATGTCATATAGTAAGAATTCAAGTTGACAAACAAGGTCTAGACGTATTCAAACTAGACAAATCATGTATCTACCCCTAACACTCTAAACTCTGTCTTATGAAGTCAATTAGGCATGAAGAGAAGTGGTTTTGGGTTTCAAACATGGAAATTTCAAAAACCTCCCAAAAGCTTCATTTTAGAGTGACTAAGAAGGATCCATGCTTACCTTTTAATTTTCAGATTTTAAACTTGTTTAAATCTTTGTGAAACCTAGGATTTGACCAAGATTCAAATGGGCATAAAAATTCAGGAAAAAACCAAAAGATTGATAAACCAAAGCACATAGCATTCTTATGTCATACAGTAAGCATTCAAGTTGATTAACAAGGTCTAGACATATTCAAACTAGAAAATCATGTATATATCTGTCCCTAACCTTAAACTCTGTCTTATATATGAAGTCAATCATGAAGAGAAGTGGTTTGGGTTTCAAACATGAAAATTTCAAGAACATCCCAAAAGCCGCTTCATTTTAGAGTGACTAAGAAGGATCCATGCTTACCTTTTCGTTTTCATATTATATAGTTGTTTAAATCCAGGTCAAACATAGGATTTGACCAAGATTCAAATGGGCATAAAATAAAATAAAATAGAAGAATGAAAAACAAAAGCACATAGTCTTCGTATGTCATATAGTAAGCTTTCAAGTTGATAAACAAGGTTTAGACATGTTCAAACCAGACAAATCATGTATCTACCCCCTAACCATAAACTCGATCGATCTTATGAAGTCTAGCCTGAAGAGAAGTCGTATTGGTTTCAAACATGAAAATTTCAAGAACCTCCCAAAATCTTCAAATGGGCATAATATTCAAAAAAACCAGAAAAATGAAAAACCAAAGCACATAGCCTTCTTATGTCATATAGTAAGAATTCAAGTTGATAAACAAGGTCTAGACATATTCAAACTAGACAAATCATGTATCTACCCCTAACACTCTAAACTCTGTCTTATGAAGTCAAGCATGAAGAGAAGTGGTTTTTGGGTTTCAAACATGGAAATATCAAAAACCTCCCAAAAGCTTCATTTTAGAGTGACTAAGAAGGATCCATGCTTACCTTTTAATTTTCAGATTTTAAACTTGTTTAAATCTTTGTGAAACCTAGGATTTGACCAAGATTCAAATGGGCATAAAAATTCAGGAAAAAACCAAAAGAATGATAAACCAAAGCACATAGCATTCTTATGTCATATAGTAAGCATTCAAGTTGATAAATAAGGTCTAGACATATTCAAACTAGAAAATCATGTATATATCTGCCCCTAACCCTAAACTCTGTCTTATATATGAAGCAATCATGAAGAGAAGTGGTTTTGGGTTTCAAACATGAAAATTTCAAGAACATCCCAAAAGTCGCTTCATTTTAGAGTGACTAAGAAGGATCCAGGCTTACCTTTTCGTTTTCATATTTTATACTTGTTTAAATCCAGGTCAAACATAGGATTTGACCAAGATTCAAATGGGCATAAAATAAAAAAATAGAAGAATGAAAAACAAAAGCACATAGTCTTCTTATGTCATATAGTAAGCCTTGCAAGTTGGTAAACAAGGTTTAGACATGTTCAAACCAGACAAATCATGTATCTAGCCCCTAACCATAAACTCGGTCGATCTTATGAAGTCTAGCATGAAGAGAAGTCGTATTGGTTTCAAACATGAAAATTTCAAGAACCACCCAAAATCTTCAAATGGGCATATAACATTCAAAAAACTAGAAAAATGAAAAACCAAAGCACATATATAGCCTTCTTATGTCATATAGTAAGCATTCAAGTTGATAAACAAGCATGTCTAGACATATTCAAACCCGACAAATCATGTATCTACCCCCTAACCCTAAACTCTGCATGTCTTATGAAGTCAACCATGAAGAGAAGTGGTTTTTGGGTTTCAAACATTGAGATTTCAAGAACCCCCCAAAAGCTTCATTTTAGAATGACTAGCTAGGAAGGATCCATGCTTACCTTTTCACTTTCATGTTTTAAACTTGTTTAAATCTTGGTCAAACCTAGGATTTGACCAAGATTCAAATGGGCATATATAAACATTCAGAAAAAACAAAAACCAAAAACCAAAGCACATATATATATAGCCTTCTTATGTCATATATATATATATATATATATAGGTCTGCTATTCTCGAACCGGTTCGAGAATAACTATTCTCGAACCCTTTCTGAACTTCCGCGTGTTTCACAAGTGAACTTCTCGACGGAATACCAGAATTGCATATTCGTGCAGACAGTATTTTCATGTTGATTTTCAAACCGCTTATCGGAATGATGCATATAATATATCGTTGGATTCGTATAGAAATTTCGCATCTTTATCTTGTTCATTGTTTTTCGAAATTCTCCATTGTTTAAAAATAATTTTGAATATACAAAACAACATTTTCGCGGATTTCAGCAATTCCGTGCAGTTTTTGAGGTCTAATTTCCAAAAGGTTCATCGGATTAATGCATATGATATGCCATTGGAAAGCTGTTGACTAGGCGCAACATTTTCATATAGATCGTTTTCTCCAATTATTTATAGTTTAAGAGCAGATTTGAAAAAGAAACATGATTCTACTTTCCGGAACACTAGAATTACGTATTTATGCGGACAGTAATTTTAATTTAATCTTTGAATCGCTTATCGGAATGATTCATATAATATACGGATTCGTAGTAATTTATCATCTTTTTCGTGTTCATTGTTTTTCGAAATTCTCTATTTTTAAAAATAATTTTGAATATACAAAACAGTATTTTCGCGGATTTCACTAATTTCGTGCAGTTTTTTAGGTCTAATTTCTAAACGGTTCATCGGATTGATGCATATGATATACCATTGGAAAGCTGTTGACTAGGCGCAACTTTTTCATATAGATCATTTTCCCCAATTCTTTACAGTTTAAAAGCAGATTTGAAAAAACATAATTCTATTTTCCGGAATATTACAATTAAATGTTTATGCAGACAGTATTTTTAATTTAATCTTTGAATCGCTTATCCGAATGATGCATATAATATACTATTGGATTCGTATAGTAATTTCGCATCTTTTTCGTGTTCATTGTTTTTCCAAATTCTTTATTGTTTAGAAATAATTTTGAATATACAAAACAACGTTTTCGCGGATTTCACTAATTTCGTGCAGGTTTTGAGGTCTAATTTCCAAACGGTTTATTGGATTGATTCATATGATATGCCATTGGAAAGCTATTGACTAGGCGCAACTTTTTTATATATATAATTTTCACCAATTATTCACAGTTTAAGAGCAGATTTGAAAAAACATGATTCTACTTTTCGAATTTCTTGTTTTTATTTACTGTTTTTTGGGATTTATTTCCGAACCACTTGTCGGAATGTTCCAACTGAAATTTTGTTGAAAAGATATTGATTAGGTGCAACTTTTTCGTGTTGAAATTTTTACAGCGAACTTCCTCGAGGTACAATGTGAACTTCAGGACGTTACGAAGTGAACTGTCATTTTCACCAAAGTGAATTTCAACAAAATGTAGTTGTACGACGTATTTTAAAGTGAACTTCCATGAGATGGAAAGTGTACTTCCACGCGGTACAAAGTGAAATTCATTTTTTACAAAAGTGAATTCCCACAAGAAGTAATTTTATCGCCGTGCAAAAAGGTGAACTTCTACGTGGTGCCAAGTGAACTTCCTCGTAGTGTACAAAGTGAACTACTGTTTTAACCTAAGTGAATTTTGACAAAAAAAGTATTTTAGCTTGTTTGACAAAACGTAATGTGAACTTTCGAAAAATGATGTGAACTTCCGGAAAAAGTAAAGTGAACTTCCAAAAAAAGTTAAGTGAACTTCCGAAAAATAAAGTGAACTCCCGAAAATGAAGTGAACTTGCCAAAAATAAAGTGAACTTCCGGAAAATAAAGTGAACTTCCCAAAAAAGAAGTGAACTTCCGGGAAAAGTAAAGTGAACTTCCAAAAAAACTAAAGTGAACTTCTGAGAAATGAAGTGAACTTCCGAAAAATGAAGTGAACTTAGGAAAAATTAAAGTGAACTTTCCAAAAATGAAGTGAACTTCCCAAAAAATGAAGTGAATTTCCGAAAAAGTAAAGTGAACTTCGAAAAATGAAGTGAACTTCCCAAAAAAATGAAGTGAACTTCCGAAAAATGAAGTGAACTTCCAAAAAAGTAAAGTGAACTTCCGAAAAATGAAGTGAACTTCCGAAAAATGAAGTGAACTTCCGAAAAATGAAGTGAACTTCCCAAAAAATGAAGTGAACTTCCCAAAAAATGAAGTGAACTTCCAAAAAAGTAAAGTGAACTTCCGAAAAATGAAGTGAACTTCCCAAAAAATGAAGTGAACTTCCCAAAAAAGTAATGTGAACTTCCGAAAAATGAAGTGAACTTCCCAAAAAAGTGAAGTGAACTTCCGAAAAATGAAGCGAACTTCCAAAAAATGAAGCGAACTTTCAAAAATGAGTTCGGCGGTATGTGGCGTGGGTTTGATAGTAGGCGGGATGGAGTCGGCGGGAGGTAAGGTAGGGTGGGGTCATCGAGAGGTGGTGTGGGTGGGATCTTCGGAAGTTGGAGGTGTGGGGTTGGTGGGTGGTGGTGGTGGTGGGGTAGGGTCGACGAGAGGTAGGGTGGGGTCGACGGGCGGTGGGGTTGGCGGGCGGTAGCTGGGTGGGGTGGGGTTGGCGGGAGGTGGGTGGGTTGGGCCGCGGAAGGTTGGATGGGATTGGGTGGTTGTGTCGGGTTTAGAAGGTCTTTAGAGATGGGTTGTAGAATAACTAGTCTATAACATGGGGGGGGGGGTTCTAGAATAGCTATTCTAGAACCACTCTTAAGGGGGGTTCTTCTATATATATATATATATATATATATATATATATATATATATATATATATATATATATATATATAGTAAGCATTCAAGTTGATGAACAAGGTCTAGACATATTCAAAACAGAAAAGGCATGTATCTACCCCTAACCCTTAACTTTGTCTTATGAAGTCAAGCATGAAGAGAAGTGGTTTCGGGTTTCAAACATGGAAATTTCTAAAACTTCCCAAAAGCTTAATTTTAGAGTGACTAGGAAGGATCCAGGCTTACCTTTTCATTTTCATGTTTTAAGTTTGTTTAAATCCTAGTCAAACCTAGGATTTGACCAAGATTCAAATGAGCATAAAAATTCAGAAAAAATCAAAAAAAATGAAAACCCAAAGCACATAGCCTTCTTACGTCATATATATAGTAATTAAGCATTCAGGTTGATAAACAAGGTATAGACATATTCAAAACATACAAATCATGTACTCCGTATCTACCCCCAACCCTAAACTATGTTTTTGGGGGATTTCTTTGACGAAGTTATAACACCCCCACATTTCACATTGGAATTACTTTCAGTAAATCAGCATAAAGTCGTTTAAATGTGCGAAACTATCTTGAAAGTACTAAAACCGTAAAAGTTGGGAATTGGCACTAAAATATGGCGTAATTTATCTAAAAAATGTAGAGTTGCCAGTTTGACCCGTATCTTATATGTACACCATTCACAAAATAAACATATTTTGTCATCTAGAAAATGAAAAAAAAAATTTATACCGAAAAGTTGAAAAGTCTAGTCATTAACATTGTTGGGAATGGCAAGATGCACCACCATGCCCAATTTGGGCACATTGTAACAAACTGTGCCACAAATATGGCCATAACTATATCATTTGGCTTGCAAACCATGAATCTTCATACACGATAGTCCGCTTTGTGAAGACATTTTGTTTTTCACTACCCTATCACATGTTTCTTATTTTCCCTGTCAACTAACACATACAAGCACACTCCATGTAGAAGGGTTTCATTTTTCAGGTTTTCTTCAGTTTCATTTATTTATTTCAAAACCAGGTCAAAATGTTTTACATGATTATCCTGCAAAGGGGTTGAATATTTCAGTACTATCGCTGGTTTCTATATATAGTAAGTAATATGTATATAAAAATTATTTATGGGGACTTGTAGGACCAAGTTATAACATATCTACAATTCAAATTTGAATTACTTTCAATAAATCAGCATAAAGTCATTTAAATGTGCGAAACTAGCTAGAAAGCACTAAAAACCGTAAATTTGGGATTTGTCATTAAAATATGGCGTAATTTATTTAAAAAATGTAGATGCGCCATTTTGACCCATATCTTTTCTACCCCATGCACAAAAAAACATATTTTATCATCTAGAAAATGAAAAACGATTTTTTATACCGAAAACTTGAAAAGTCTAGTCATCAACATTGTTAGAAATGGCAAGATGCACCACCATGCCCAATTAGGGAACACTATAACAAACAATGTTGTCCAGGGATAATCAAACTTGGTAATATGAACTATGAGATTGAACAAAACGTTATATTTGGTTTACCCTTTGAACCTCCTAACTTACCACAACATTGACTTCTTATTTTTATTTACAAATAGATATTTTAATATCCCATTGTTGTGCAATAATATATGTTTTTTATTATCTCAAATCAATTAGCATTTGATTTTAAAAAACTACCATAATAATTCATGAGAAAGCGTTGAACAAGTTTCAGAATGTAATTTTAGACTTGATAGTTGATATGACCAATAATAGACTTAAATTAAATTGGATTTCAAAGTTCAGATTTTATAAGCGAATATAGTTTCATGTTGCAGATTATGTATTAGCTTGAGGGGCACCCCTAGAATAAAGTAGGTCGGTCACTTACGTGTGGTCCCATGCGTGTAGGTCCCACACATCAGTGAGCACAAGTCACGTGCGGTAGGTAGGCAAACTCCCAGCAATCTTCTTTGTCAAGTAAAGACTCGTCGTCAAGACTCTCTCTCTCTCTCTCTCTCTCTCTCTCTCTCTCTCTCTCTCTCCCTTTTGTCGCTGAAAAAAATGAATATTAGACGGGCGCGTAGCCTGCACTGCAGGTCTACATAACTGAAACCCTGTGTGCCAGTCAACATCACTCACCGAAAAAAGTGAAGCATTTCTTTTCACCATAAATAACAGCGGCCCCGTGAGGCACTGCTCTCCCTTTCTCTTAATTTCTCCTTCCGTGTGATCCCTCTTCCACCTTTTATCCTTTGCACGATCGAAACTCCACTTATTGTTGTCATTGTTGCACAAAACACTCACTTAACCTGTTCTTTTGCACATATCACCAACTCATGTATTTGTTGCACAAAGGTCTAAATCTGTCGCTAAGCTACTTTACTCTAAATCTGATGACCGGGACCTAGAAGGTAGTGATATCCCTTGTGTAGTGTGTTTTTTAGAACTCTAAAAGAATATGAAAATATTTTAGCAATTGAAATAATATAAATTAACTAATATGGGATCGATAGTCATGAAATATATTTTCTACTATCCGGCCAATATCAAGTGTCATGAAATATATTCATTGTAAACTTAGTGATAATCACTCGAGTTTGATATGAATGGCCTAGCTAGCTATGGGCATCTCCCACTATATATGTTGTCCACACGACCAAGCAACAAGCATCCATGAGGAAAGTTTCTTATGGGTGACTTTCATCTCTGCCGCAAAACACGCGCCGAAATTGTTGGCGCGTCCCATTTTCAAGCTACCCCAAAACCTGCGGTTTGCCCGTCGGCCTATAAACATCGGTCCACAGAGGATATTTCCCTGTAGAGCACAATTCGAACACCACATCTTTCTCATGCTTCTACCAGGCACACTCCCACGACGACGGCCGTGCCCCACCGCCCCTCCTCACCATCACTGCCTTCTCACCGGCCACCGTAGTGACCGACCACGTTTTACCGGCTCCCTTGCTGCCTAGCAAGCCGGATTAGCTTCCTCGACGCCGACGTTCACCGCGCCATATCTCCTCCGGATCTGCTTCCCCGACTCTGTAGTCCACCTCACCGGAGATCGAGATGGGCAAAAAACGCGGCCCCAAAGTCGACCACCCCCAACCAAAGAGTAAATCCGCCCGGGCCTCAGACGAAGGTTGATGAATACTTTACATGTCCGCTTTTGTTATATGCATTTGATTTCTTACACTAGTTTTCGTTGCTTTCTTGCAATGCATTCTTGCTGATATTAGATCAGTGTAGATAGTTGTTTGCCGCGTAGCTATATGAGATCTTAACCTTACATCTGCTGATCGAGAGGAAGATCGAGGTTATGTCCGCTTTCGTTATGCATTTCTTTTCCGAGAATCACTTCTGTGTGATATGTTTTGGGGGTTTGAAGTATGCATTTTACAAAGGTTATGATAGCAGTCAAGCTAGCAGAGCAATTTGTTGATAGTATTAAACTGCCTGTATTTTTTTTATCTCGGAACTCTGCTGATCGTAACCTTACATCTGCTGATGGAGAGGCAGAGCTTATGTCCGCTTTCGTTACGCATTTCTTTTCCAAATATCACTTCTGTGCGGTACTTTTTTGGGGTTTGAACGTCCCAAATTAGTTGTCCCAAATTTTTTTAAATATGAATGTATCTAGACATGTTTTAGTGTCTTGATGCATCCATATTTTAACAAACTTGAGACAACTAATTTAGGACGGAGGATAGTACATTACTACCTCCACCCCAAACCTGAAGGCTTATTTATAAAAGTCAAACCAAGTAAAGTTTGACCAAACTTTCAGAACAATCTATCAAGAAATATAATATTTTGTAGATACCGTACGAAAATATATTCGTTATCTATTTAATGATATTAAATTTGTATTTTGCATGTTAATGATTTTTGATAAAAACTTCGGGATGGTGGTAGTACGTATTACAAAGGTTATGATAGCAGTCAAGCTAGGAGAGCAATTTATTGATAGTATTAAACTGCCTGTATTTTTTTCTATTTGCAACTCTGTGTGCGCCATGTGGAATTGCATGCTCTAGCCAGTTCATCCAATGAGGTTTTATCACTTAACACCAGAAGTTCAGGATTTTTTTTATCACAGAACCACAACCCTAGAAATTTGTATCACAAAACACTAACATTTGGGGTAATTGTTTCGCAGAATACACGATCTCTGTTTGATAGCCCATTAGTGACCTCCGGCCACCGTCAGTTTAAGAGTGACCGCAGGAGAAAGACAATTAGACTTTATTTTGTGGTATTTGCTGTTAAACGCAAATACAAAGCTGTTTGTCAACACTAGTTGTTAAATCTTAAGTCCAGACAGTTCAAAATAAAATCTTATGTCCAGGGTAGTTGTATTGGTAAACATTATCAAAACCTTATGCTGGTACAGAATATATTACCCAAATCTCATGTTCTTGTGTGGTTATAATTTCTTGTGGATATTTGTCATATGGTAATTCATTTGTGTGTAGCATATGTAACAAGTGTGACTCATATTCTCATTTCCACAGAGTGTCTACAAAATTTCACACCAAAATTCATTTGTTTGTAGCAAACATGCTCACGTACTGTAAATTGGTGTCACGCTGTAGGGTCATGCTCTTGTCAAGCCGACTAATGACAAATAATGTGTTATGTGAAATAATTTCCCCAAATGTTGGTGTTTTGTGATTAAAAATCCCCAACTTGTGGTGCTAAGTGATAAAACCACTCATTCAATAGACCGAGCCTTAGGCATGTATCATTAGATATTTTTTTAGGAAGGCTGCAAATATTTATTTTGAATACTGCGTTGCTACTTGCTAGGATTTGAACTCAGGACCTTGTAGGTCTGATACCATTTCGAATTGCATGCTCTAGCAAGTTCATCCAATAGATCGATCTGTTGGAATTTGGAAGACCCTAGGCAATTATATTAAGCACACGCCATTCCATATGGTTAACCATTGGCATGAAAATGACACTTATATGTGTTTGAGTCTATATGTGGATTGCTTAGCCCTTTCCATCAGTTCGGACTTTTGGTTGCGTTGGCTACTGCATGAAGCTTGACATCATACTTATCCTAAAAATTGTTGCTGCTGCCCTTTGTTGCCCAACATAAATTATTTTTGAGCCATAATTTGTTTGCCCTTTCCATCAGTCCGGACTTCCGGTTGCGTTGGCTAGTGCATGAAGCTTGACAATATGAACATCAATTATTTTTGAGCCATAGTTTGTTTGTCATTACACCTTTTGAGCAGTCTCACTGCTACTATTAATTTGTTCTTATATGCACAGTTCCATGATAAATCTCATCTGCATTTCTCGCCAATGCATGTTAGGTCTTCCACTCGAGAATGAGTACGAAGAGCAACGGAGGCAAACTATTCTGCATAATAGCCGAGTTGCAGCCTCGTTGGGCCTAACACTACATCCTTCTACAAGGTCTAGTGCAAAAACGCCACCCACCTCCCTCACAAAGGATACGGAACATTCCTCTGATTCAGAATTTGATCCTGCTGATTGTGATGGCGAGCTGACTCAGGAAGATGCCCTGGTCGACTATCGTCTGCAACACAACAAGGTGAGTTTTCTCTGTCCTGTCATCGAATTATTTGTCCCAACTTCCATTTGTTGTATCCCAGTCCTACCAAATATGTTACCCATGCCATGTTCAATCTCATTACTACAATTTTTCCTGCTTAGTTAACGCCTCATATATGTTTTGGCATATGTTGCCTGACTGTTTTTCCATTCCATCTGCATATCATCATCATATAATATTGTACATTGAAATATCATTTATGTGTGACAGGCATCTGCAGATTCGGGAAAGAACTTTTCAAGAACGAATAGGAGGAAGAACACTCAACAGGAACCTCAGGCTGATACCGGAGGATGGGTGACAGTGCGTAATAAAAAAAGAGTTAAGCCTGATGCTCGTGCTGCTCCTCCTATTACAAGGTCTAACAAGAGACTGACACGAGGTGGCGAACAGGCCAAGAATGATAACAGTAAAAGGTCTCGTAAAAACCACAAACCATCGAATCAGACAGAAGTAGCCCCAGCATGTACCAGCCCACACATTCCACAACCACCAGTTGCCAATACTGATTCTCAGCAACAATTGCCAACAGAACCAGTTTCCACAGCAAATTCTAGCCAAGAATTGGCACCATCAGGAGTGGTGGTAGGTAATAATGGCCAAGGACACATGATGCTAGTCCCAGATGATACAGCCTCAAATGTCCAAACAGTGCTGCCACAACACCAGCAAACTGGTGATGATCTCCCTCCGACCCTTAGTCCTGCGAAAGACAACTCCTCTCCCGATGATGAGACCCACGCCAAAAAAGGTAATACTTTTTTCAAGACTTGTAGTTTAATGCTCCCTTATGTATCTATATACCATGATAGCTTGATGTAATGCTTAACTTGGTAGGTTCGCCACGATCAATAAAAACGAGGGGGCCAACGGTAGGAAAAAAACTTGCAGCTAAGATTTCCGGAATGGGTTCAAGATTTCGCATCACATCTATTGTAGGTGGCAGAAGGCCACTTCATCCGCATGAATCTTCATATCTTGTATCACAGGTTGGCCATTTTATCAGGAATGAACTTCCTACCTTCCCATTGTGGAAGCAGCACGTTGACACCCCTTCACAGTTCGAGAGTTTAGTGCATAATTTACACGTAAGTCATGCTTCTCCTGGTAATGATAAATTATTCCACATTGATCTGTCCCATTTCTTGTAGCTTACTGTTGTTTCTATGCTATATAACTCACCAATCATTCCACCGTTGTGAGCAGTTAAGGTTTGAATTCGATGAGGATAATGAGGATGTAAAGTTTGTCATCGCTTCCATATTCAAAGAATTGTTGCGCCAGCACCGCTATAAGCTTAAGGCGACATACTTCACTGGCCAGATTACTGCCAATGTTCGAACAAAGTCTCCTGCACCCTGTATGACTGACGAGCAGTGGGGAGATCTTGTCAAGCATTGGTCTGATCCAAAGAATGTGGTATGGCTTATGAGGACCGTGAAACCAGATTAAATTCCGAATACTTATTTTGCGCCAGTGTCTCACTAGTCTCCTTTTGCAGACGTTGTCTAAAAGGAACCAGGCTAACCGCTTGAAACAACGTTTACCAAGCCGTACAGGATCTCGTCACTTGGTTGGGCATCTCTGGCAAAAAGTAATGCCCCGCTGGTCTGTACTGCTACATATGTTACTCGTAAATTGTGTAGAACTCCGTGTGCATGTTATATTTCCATCCTCCATTTCAACCACGTTATTTGATCTCCATATGATTGTACAAAAATGCAGAAAGTAGATCATGCAAACAACATGCAACCAGACAAAGAGATGACTCTGGCAGAGCAGTTCGAGGCATGCCAGAAGAACAAACATAATGTGATAGGAGAACTTGCAGAAAGTGTTATTGTAAGTCTTCTTTATGATTTAAATTTTTTAACTACACACTTGCCAATTTGTAGGAGCAATATGTCAATATGATCTTGTAGGCGTTTTTGTGAAAATGCATTTGATGTGTAATCAGGCATACCAACTTGTAGGATTAGAAGTAGTTCATACACATTAAATCTACCGTCTGCATGTTTCTCTGTAATAACTTTTATTTTTACACGACTCAAAACTTTTCAGGCAAATATGAAATTGGAGATGGCAAAACCCGGGAAAGATGGTATGGAAAAAACTCTAGAAGAATGTATGGAGACATTTACCATGGTACTTAAAAATAAAGATATCACCAAAAACACTTTCCTGCGAAATGCTGGGTTTTTGCAGTCCAAGTCCAAGTCCAAGTCTTTCTCTGCACAAGTTCTGGAGGAACAAATCCAAATAGAACGAGCTGCAGCAGATGTGTTAAGAAACCAAGTTGACATGTTGAGATCGAGATCAGAAGCATGTGATGCCCTACTGCAGGAGGCCAATCAAGTTTGTTATAATCTCTCAAAAGACTAATAAAATGCCATAGATAATTGGAGATGAAAACACTGACATTGACATGTGAGTACCTTGGTATTGTGAAATGTTTACTGAGACTGAGGCACTGTTCCTATTTTGTTGGTGGATGCATTTATCTACGGCTGGGATCAACTTGGTAGTTGTTCCTGTGGATGTTTTAGAAATTGGTTGCCTAGCCTTTTCAATCCGTTCGAACTTAAATGGTATTAGAGCCAAGGTCTCGAGTTTGAATTGTTGACGGTGTGGTTCAATTCATCCTTAAATTGTTGGTGCCCCATTGGCCCTTGTAAAGCTTCATGTGCCTACCTCCGAATCCAGTGTTGAATTTCTCTTGTCACACACGAGGATGGCTGTTAATGTGTATATAAGTGGGTTGCATAGCCCCTTTTATATAAGGTTGCAAGTTTCCTTTTTGTGTTGTGCCTTTGGGATTCAGCCTGCACTTCTGACTTTTGGTTGCGTTGGCTACTGCATAAGTTTAATATAGTTCCATGTGGTTTTTGTTGAGTTCTATAATAAGTGGATTGCCTAGCCCTTTCCATCATTTCGGACCTGTGGTGTGCTATTCTGTTTTCCACGTATTAGACCTCCTCTTCTTAACAAGACTCCATGAGTAGGAGGCACTATGATTTTTTTTTGCGCATGAAATTACTCAATTAGATAGCTTAATCCCATTTGTTGACTCTCTGTTGATCAGCCACTTGAGGGTAAAACTGAGTATATTGCACTAGCCAGTATTTTTTTTTATGAGGTAATGCACTAGCCAGTATTAGTACTCGAGGGGAAAACTGAGTGCAGATATTTTTCCAGTGTAAGGCTAACTGAGTACACGTAACGGTGCAGACGTGCAGTACCACGGACGCGTGTCGCGGTGCACAGCGGTTAGGCGGTGCGCGTGTTGAGACCAAACGTCTAGCTTTTTTGAGAAACTGCCGAGACCAACCGTCACGTTGCCAGAGCCCCCTCTCTCCCTCCCTCTGCACACAGTCTCATTCTCACTCACGCACGCAACCACGCCTCTCACGTCCCATCAACTTCTCCAAATCGAAGGAAAAAACACCAACCGCCCACGCGCGCTCCCTGCCGGCGATGGACAAGAAGAATGCGCCGGCGGCCGTCGCCTCCGTGAACTGGGCCTCTCTCTCGGCTGATGGACCACTTCACAAGATCGGCGAATGCTTACTGGCGAACGAGCAGTACGCTGACACCTACTCTGCTATGAGGCAAGTCTGTAGAAATTGGCGCTCAGGTTTACCTGAGCCCGACGTGCACCTGCACGAATGGATCATGCTAGACCACGGCCTTCCACGCGCTGCTGATTTCACCTTCCTCCACCTCCGCACATCCCGCTACGTCACCATCGATCTAACGGAAGTTCATGCAAGGTTCAAATTCCTCCATATCTATAGAGTTAATCTATTTTTATTTTCAATCGTAAACATCTTAGTGCTGAATGTTATCTTCATCAATATATTTTAGATACTACTTTGTCGGCTTTTGCCGTGGCGTCATCGTGCTTGCCCAGAAGAACCAGCCGCACAAGATACGGCTTCTGAACCCACTCACAAAGACATTGAATACTATGTTTGAGGCGCATATGCCAAACGTTATTCTGAAGTCAGTCGCTGTGATGAAGTCCCCGACTATGGTCTTCGTTTCCAAAGATTACCCGGCGGAAATTGCTTGGGTCGATGAGAGCACTCCAACTAAGGGTATAGATGAAGATTGGGGAGAAGGAAGATTTTCGATCGAGCACCATTGTCTGCGTTGCATTACCCCGTTCAATGGTGAATTGTATGCAATAGCTGTGAACAATTTTGAGTTCGGAAAATTAGTGTGCACCAACAATGTCCAGTTGGAGCAGCGTGCGAGCACTGTCAAAATGGATACACTATTTTCATTTCCAGAACTTGGAAATAACAAGTTCTACCTTGTGGAGTCGGATGGTGCTCTGCTGCTTGTGTTGTTGGACAACAAGCATTTGGAGGAAGGTCAACCATTGGTGTACCGTGTGGACACTGAGAGCCGCTCTCTCCATGCCGTCAATAACATTGGCAGTCGTGCCTTCTTCGTCCATTATATCCGGTGTATCTCCGTCGACACCAGAGTGCACCCGACACTTCGACCTGGCTGCATCTACTACACAGATTTTGGTTATATCAGAGAGTACTTTGATGATATAAAGGCCTGGGATGAGTGGCCAATACATGTGAATAGATTAGGAAACTACGGTATGAGAAATGAACAAAGGCCATACCGTTTGGAGGATGTATTGGCTGCACACTGCAGACGAAAGGAGTTCAATGAAAATTTCCTTCAATGGAGTGACGAAGAAATATATGCTGAATGAAGAACATATTCGTTCATCCTGGGGTATCCTAATCTTCATGTTGGCCATACATTGTGTCTTGTATTATTTTCAGATTAGTTTGTCGTGAACATTAACATTGTTATTGGCTGCTTTTGGCTCTTGTATGCAGTTTATGTAGTATTATATTAGTTTTCTGGATTTATTATGCTGCTGTGAATTTATCCTATACTAGCTTCTAGATTTGACTGATTTTGTTTGTAATGATGATGGCTTGATGTGGCTGCTGGCCTTAACTGCCGAAGCAGAGCAATTAGTACTTAACCAGGTGTACCGTCTTTATATTAGTATTATATTATATTACTTGACCATAGCCATATTCAAAATCAAATCTCAGTCGGGCGGCAAAATCTCCCGCCAATCTAGAAATATTTCAGGCGTGTTTTTGAATGGGATAAGAAGATAGAACACGATGATAGTAACCGATATTCAAGGTGATGATGATTTGATTTTGCACTCGGCCTTGAACAGAGGTACTAGTACGGTCTCACAATTTTTTATCATTATACTTGGACCTTAGCCAAATTCAAAATCTCATAGCGGCAAAACTTCCCGCCCACAAAATACAAAAAATTCACACGCTTTCAAATTCCCATTCTACCCTTGTGGAGATGACAGAAAGTCGGTTGGTGGGGGGGTCTGCCCGTCATTTTTTGGATCACCACCTCCCTAGCCCCGGAAACCCTCCCAAAAAAATTCATTTCCCTCAGACCACCCACCGGAACTTCCCAAGTCCCTCTCTCTACCACCTCCACGACCACCGCACCGGAACATCCCCGCCGGACTTCCCTGGCCTACCCGAGCCCTCGCGATCCTCGTCATCCGGCTGCCTGCCGGAGCCGCTTCATCGACGCCGTCATCAACCGGACCGGATCATCCCCGCCGAACCTCGAAACCATATGCTCATCCAGCAGCCTACCGCAGTCGCTTCAGCTGCGGCATCGTCCACCGCATCGGATCTTGCTCACCGACACCGATGTGCATGAACCGAATCTGCTTCACCGGCGCCGTCCATGATCTAAACTCTTCTACTGTCGCTTTTCTATTGCTTGCCTGCAAGTTCTTGTTTAATCTTGGGGGAACCTGTTTGTGCTAACGACGCGCCGTTACGTCTTTGCAGATTAGATGAGTAACCATGAAGTGTAATGGCCGTCTCTCCAACCCCAAGTAGCACATGTAGCGTACTTCATCACCGGATCTATCAACCCCAGGAAGATCTGCTGTGACTCCCACAGAGTGCTTCTCCTAATGTAAGTCCCTTGTTTTAGCGCCATGTTCTGGGTTCAGATGCTTGTTTGTCTGAAGCTCTTTTAGTTCATTCCTAGCTATGACCGTAACACGTTGCTATTTTCTACTTCATTGCTAACTTTAAGCGATTGAACATTTTGGTTTGCATTCCCTGCTCTGTAGATGTAGCCATCATAACTTCTATCTTGCTCAGTCGTTGTTACAAAAATTATACTGTAGGTATTATAGTAACATCCTGCTATTATTTAGTTCATGGCCAATTTTAAGTAATTGCACATGTTGGTTCGCATTCCCTGCTCTATAGCTTTTGGCATCGTAACTTCTATATTTGGTTTACATTCCCTGCTCTGTAGATCTAGCCATCATAACTTTATCTTGCTCAGTCGTTGTTACAAAAATTATGGCCTGCTACTATGTTGTTTGTGCCAATTTTTTACTCCATGAACATGTTGGCTTGCATTCCCTGTACTACAGGTGATGCCATTGTTTTGTATCTAGTTCATTGTAAGCTAACAAAGTAAGGACTTAGTTTGGCATGCTATCACTCTGCTATCTAGCCTGTAGTACAAATAAACTTGTCATACTACTAGATAATAATTTTGCGTGCCATCTTGTTCTTCAAAAGCTGCATTATTGACTTGTTTCTCTGACTTGGCATGACGCTCACATATGGAAAGCTGAACATATTGGTTTGCATTCCCTCTTATACAAGTTCACAGGTGATCCCACTATATTCTGTATCTGGTCCATCCTAAGCTCCAGCATTAACTATCCTCCATGTGTTGCTCATTACAAGTTTATATCCCGAAACATCTTGATTTGCATCCCCTTCACTATAAGTTCAGGAGTATTATTTAGTTCACGGCCAAAATGAAGTAATTGCACTTGGCACATGTTGGTTCACATTCCCTCCTCTTTAGCTTTTGCCATCGTAACTTCTATTTTTGGTTTACATTCCCTGCTCTGTAGATGTAGCCATCATAACTTCATCTTGCTCAGTCGTTGTTACAAAATTTATAGCCTGCTACTATGTTGTTCATGCCAATTTTGTACTCCCTGAACATGTTGGTTTGCATGGGACTCGACAGTAGTAAGTCTGCTGTTTCATTCTAACATGCTCTGTTATATTGGTTGTTGGTATGCGGCATGCACTCTTTGTTTGCTTATTGTGCGCATTACAATGATCTTGTTATAACGACGAAATGATGAGTTCCAAATTCTTTGCCAAACAATATTGTAGTGTCTTTGCCTTTCCATTGTTGCTGTCTTAACTTGTAATGTCTTTGTTTCAGATATAGGTGCTGCATGGACAACTTAAAAGATTGCCGGATCGCTTCATTGTATTGCTAGGTTTAATTACCATTCAATTTCTCTGGGTTCTGTAATATTTTTTCAATGCCTTGCAGCTGATGTAATATTTAGTTAGTTTTTATAGTTCTTTCGCGCATTTTTTCTTTGGTGCTTGTGGTAAGTGAGGCTATCCGACAGAAATCAATGCTGCGTAAATATTCTCAGTATCTAAATCACGAATTCCCATCCCTTAAACGGCCCAATTAAGCGAAATCACATATGTGCCTGCCCGCAAAATCCTAAAGCGCATATTATGCCGGCATATAAACAACAACTAAACGGGCTGGCCCACTTTCTTGGGCCAGCCCATTTGATTTACGGTGGACCCCACACACTAATTGGGCTGGCCCACTTGCTTTAAGGTGGACCCCACCAACTACTGGGCCGGCCCACTAATTAGTTGGGCCAGCCCATTTGCTTTTGGTGGACCCCACATAATAAATGGGCGGCCCTTTAAGAGGAAAGTGGGACCCACTGTTTTGGCCCGCCCACTATCTTGTTGGGCCGGCCCACTTGCTATATGGTGGACCCCACATACTAGTTGGGCCGGCCCTTTAACAGGAAAGTGGGACCCACATGTGTTTTTGGCCCGGCCCACTATCGTGTTGGGCCGGCCCACTTGCTATATGGTGGTCCCACATACTAAATGGGCCGGCCCTTTAAGGAAAGTGGGACCCACCTGTGTTTTTGGCCCGCCCACTATCTTGTTGGGCCCACCTGCTATATGGTGGACCCCACATACTAATTGGGCCGGCCCTTTAACAGGAAAGTGGGACCTTTGTTTTTGGCCGGCCCGCTATCTTGTTGGGCCGGCCACTTGCTATATGGTGGACCCCACATACTAAATGGGCCGGCCCTTTAACGGGAAAGTGGGACCCACTGTGTTTTTGGCCCGGCCCACTATTTTGTTGGGCCGGCCCACTTGTATGGTGGACCCCACAAACGAAATGGGCCGACCCTTTAAGCTGGAAAGTGGGACCCACTGTGTTTTTGGCCGGCCCACTAGCTTGTTGGGCGGCCCCTTGCTATACGGTGGACCCCACACACTAAATGGGCCGGCCTTTAACGGAAAGTGGGACCCACTGTGTTTTGGCCCGGTCCACTTGCTTCTTGGGCCGGCCCCGTTTCTGTAAGGTGGACCCCACATGTTAAATGGGCCGGCCCATTTAAGTTTTGACCAGTCAACCTTAGAGGTTAGGCCCGGCCCACGTAACTAATGGACCAGCCCAGCTATATAGTTGACCGGTCAAACTATGTCATCTGGCCCGGCCCGCTTAAGACGTGGCAGGCCTCGTGTGGGCCTACCATCTACCACGGGGTTTCAGCCGGTTAACGCCGTTAACGCGTTAACGTCTGCCACGTGTCGTTTGCATGACGTCAGCAGTCAACGGGCTCCCGAAAACACTTCCGCAACGGTCCGATTTTCCGTGCGGAAGGGCGCCCAAGCGACGGACCGAAAAATCGTCGTTGGACTTTGCCTGACGCAGTTTCCACAACAGAACCCATATCGTCGGGTTAGGCCCATAGGCGACGAAAAATACCCCTTAGCGGACGATTTTGAGACGTTGTCTATTAGAACTTTTCTTGTAGTGAGGTACATAGAACGGATATTGAAGTGGTTCAATATAAAAATGTTAAGAAGGTGTTCTTTTCCATGTGAAGGTTTAACAAGACTTCGGTGCATTTGACACTTGATGAGTAAAAGCACATGAGTGATTTTAGATCACAAATAATATGTACAAAGTCAGATGTCCTGTGCTCTAAATTGTTACGAGCATATACCAGAATGATTCATATAATGATCATTGGACAACAGTAAGAATATCCCTGAGTGCTTTAGAAGAACCAAGGATATATATATAGTTTTATATGGGATAGTGACAATCAAATCGCTGTAAGGTGTTGCACCGATATTAGTTTGGTCACATATAAAAATAAAATTTCAATCTCAATTAGGCTAAGTGTTATTTAAAAGGTAGCACAATAAGCTAGAAGAAGTCTATGCTAGATTTAGATGAGTTCTAAATATTGTGACGGATTCTACAAACGAAGGCAGAGTATGTCATTGTTTTGACAATGACTGAGGATGTTAAGTCGAGGAGTTCTTTGAGAACTTGGTGTAGTTCCGATAGTGTCAGAACTTTGAAGCTATATTGTGTGTGACAATATTAGTGACTTATTTCAGACCGCGGAATTAAGGTTCCACCAGAGGACTAAGCATATACAATTAATGCCGACTCATTTGGAAAATGAGTGATGCGTTGAGACGCAAATGAATTGCAAAATACATACGTTTCTGAGCATGTCAGATCCGTTGACTAAAACCTCTCCCGTGAGCAAAACATGATAAGCACCAGAAGGCCAAGGTGTTATATCTTTACATATGTAAACTAGATTATTGACTCTAGTGCAAGTGGGAGACTGTTGGAGATATGCCCAAGAGGCAATAATAAAATGGTTATTATAATATATCTTTGTGTTTATGATAATGTTTGCATATCATGCTATAATTGTATTAACCGAAACATTGATACATGTGTGTTATGTAAACAACAAGGAGTCCCTAGTAAGCCTCTTGTATAACTAGCTTGTTGATTAATAGATGATCATGGTTTCGTGATCATGAACATTGGATGTTATTAATAACAAGGTTATGTCATTAGGTGAATGATATAATGGACACACACCCAAATGAGCGTAGCATAAGATCAAGTCATTAAGTTCAATTTGCTATAAGCTTTCGATACATAGTTGCCTAAGTCCTTCGACCATGAGATCATGTAAATCACTTACACCGGAAGGGTACTTTGATTACATCAAACGCCATTGCGTAAATGGGTGGTTATAAAGATGGGATTAAGTATTTGGAAAGTGTGAGTTGAGGCATATGGATCAATAGTGGGATTTGTCCATCCTGATGACGGATAGATATACTCTGGGCCCTCTCGGTGGAATGTCGTCTGATTAGCTTGCAAGCATATGATTGGATCATAAGAGATGACATACCATGGTACGAGTAAAGAGTACTTGTCGGTAACGAGGTTGAACAAGGTATGGAGATACCGATGATCAAACCTCGGACAAGTAAAATATCGCGAGACAAAGGGAATTGGCATCGTATGTAAATGGTTCAATCGATCACTAAGTCATCGTTGAATATGTGGGAGCCATTATGGATCTCCAGATCCCGCTATTGGTTATTGCTCGGAGAGGAGTCTCGACCATGTCTGCATAGTTCGCGAACCGTAGGGTGACGCGCTTAAGGTTCGATGTCGCATAAGTAGATTCGGAATATGAGTTGGAGTCCGAAGTTTTTGTTCGGAGTCTCGGATGGGATCCGGGACATCACGAGGAGGTCCGGAATGGTCCGGAGAATAAGATTCATATATGGGAAGTCAATTTCCGGGGTTCGGAAAAAGTCCGGTGTTTTGACCGGAGCTTCTAGAAGGTTCTAGAGGGCCACCAGTGGGCCCACCACCCCGGGAGAGGCCACATAGGCGCCACATGGCATAGTGGGTCCTACCCACCATGACATGTGGGCCTAGGCCGGCCCCCCTTAGAGATAAGATCTATCTCTAGTTTAAATGGTTTAAATCTAGAGATAAGATCTATCTCCTAAAATAAATGGTTTAAATTAGGAGATAAGGGGGAAAACTTGGGGGAGGAGTTTGCCCCCCCATGTGGCCGGCCAAAGGGGGTAGGTGGGCCCTAGGGGAAACCCTAGGCCGACCCCCCACCTATATAAAGAGGGGAGGGGGTGGCCGGCCAAGGCACCCCATCCAGAAACCCTGGCCGCCCCCTCTCTTCCTCCTCCATATGCTGCGCAGGCTTAGGCGAAGCCCTGCAGCAATTCTTCTCCACCACCACCACCACGCCGTCGTGCTGCTGGGATTCCGTGGAGATCTACCACACCTCCGCTGCCCGCTGGAACGGGGAGAGGAAGGGCTTCATCGACACCGTACGCGCGACCGAGTACGGAAGTGCTGCCGGATTGCAGCACCGGGGACGATCGTCTACACCAACAACGAGATCTAATCTCGTAGGCTTTGGAAATCTTCGAGGGTTAGTCTCACATCAATCTCGTTGCTCCGATCTTGTAGATTAGATCTTGGGTGTTCCATAGATTAGATCTTGGATTTATTCGTCTTGCGGTAGGAATTTTTTGTTTTCGATGCTACGAACCCCATCAGAAACTTGTGTTTCTACCATTCTGATGGTGTAGCTAGACTGTTAGGTGCTTGGTGACTTTGAATGGCTAATTAGGATTGAATCCATGATGGATTTCTCTGGTTGTGTCACTGTGTTGACACAACCAGTGTTCCCTTGGTTGTTTTCCTGCTAGCCTTTGCTTTAGTTACTGGCACCAAATGGTTTTGCAACCAAATGATGATATATCCAGGGTTTCCCACCCTTATTTGATTCTGTGATGCAAGTGTATGCTTATTTATGAGCAAAACAGGGTTTTGCTCAGGTTGATCTTGTTTATACCTCACTCCAGCTCCTAGATGGTTTGTTGGTGTAGAGGATTGCTTCTGTGTTGTTCTTGTGGTTGATTACTTGCCCTGCTCCTCCTGGTGATCTTGTGAGGCTTGATTCAGTGTTGTTGTGAGTGAGCAGATTGAACAGCAGTGGCTGTTCATGTGTTCTTGAGTTCTTGTGTTCTTACCAGTGAAGCCTGTCGATGAATGAGCTAGGGTTTGCTTCTGGAAAGTTTATATATGATGTTCCCTTGCTCTCCCTGGTCGACAGCTTGGCCTGGTCGTTTTGGTGACTCTCCCTGGCTGTGTGTGCTGGTGGGCATGCACACAGCCTTGTGAGCTGCCTGTGTGGTTCCTGGTGGAAACTTGGTCCATTTGGTGGATCAGCTCGGCTGATTGATCATATCCCCTTCATTTCATTTGTTTGTTAACCTGCCAAGTGGCTTTGCCACTTGGCTTAATTCTGTTTTTGCTTTGATTTGTGCAGGGATCAACAATTGAGCAAAATGGACATCAAATCCAAGATCAAGTGAAGATGATCTTGTAGTATTTAGACTAGGATCATTTCTTGTACTTTTCTTTGTATTTTCTTTTATTTTTTTTTTTTTTAATTTCCAATTCTTGTAATGTGTTGTAATTCTTTTATTTTCTCTTATGAATATTGTAATGACAATGTATATTGTGTGATGATCAATAAAGCTCAAAGTTTTCCCTAATGAGCTTTACTTTATTATTATTGTTCATCTGTTTATTATTTATTATTTACTTAATGAATTTCCTCAATTGAATTATTTAGGGTAATTATTTAATGTTTGAATTTGAAATTCAAATTCAACCTTGGTTTGAATTCAACCATGTCATATTATTTAGAACTCAATCATGCAAACTCTCCCCTCTCTTCTCAAAACCCTAAACTAGTGAAATGAGATGCAAGTTTGTCGCACTCTCGAAACCCTAACCCCTGTAAGGTGTCGAGAGAGAAACTTGTCCCCCTTCGATGCAGTTTTTGTTTAAAAGCGCGAAATTTCCCCAGAATTTACTATGCAATGCACATCCCTTTCTAAAATCTATCCTCGATCGTCACTAAACCAGGACATTACAGGTTTGATCTCAAGGTTCCCCAGCCCGGGCCCTCTTCGATTCCGCCACGGCGGTGGTGGTTGGCAATGGGGCAAGAGCTTTATTCTGGAAGGATCGCTGGCTGCAGGGCGCTAGGGTGGCGGACCACGCACCCAATTTGGCGGCTTTGGTTCCGACCCGGAAGGCAAGGCTCGCTCGGTCAAGGATGGCCTCGCCGGGGAGTGGCTGCGCGATTGTGGGCCGGACTGAGTCCTGCAGCGGTGGCGGAGTTCTTCCACCTATGGGGCATCCTCGCTGGTGTCACCTGGACCCGGAGCGAGAGGACTCCTTCGTGTGGCGGTGGTCGGCGGACCGGAATTTCTCCGCGAGGTCGGCTTACGCGGCCTTCTTTGCGGGTACTACGGTGGCGCCGGTTGCTTCGGAGATTTGGCGCTCGAGGGCGCCATACAGCTGCAAGTTCTTTGCTTGGCTGGTGTCCGTAACAGATGTTGGACGGCGGATAGGCTCCAGAGGCGTGGCCTGCGCGGCCGGCGGCCTGCCCCTCTGCGACCAGGAGCAGGAGACGCTCCAACACCTCCTGCTTGGTTGTGTGGTCGCCCGTGAGGTCTGGGCGTGGGCGTTGACGCGGTGGAACAGGTTGGAGTGGATGCCTGGTGCGGGCTCTGAGATAGTGCACTGGTGGACCTCGCTTCATTGCCCAGTGCCGTGCGCAGGGACTTGTGGACGGCGGTCATCCTTGTTTTCTGGTGTATCTGGAGGCATAGGAATGACGTGGTGTTCAATGGCGCCACCCCGGCGGTGGAGACCATTCGGCATAGGATTAGGGAGGAGTTTCAAAGGTGGCGTGTAGCTAGGCTTTTCCGCTCGGAGTCCTTCGGATTTCCCGAGCCTTTTCCTTTTTCGTGGCGGGACGGAGATTAGGCTTTCGTTTTTGTAGGGGAGCTGCCACCCTTGTTGGCAGTAGCGCTCGTGGTTCGGGCTTTCTTGCCCTTTCTTCTATATGATTAGTACACCTTCAGGGTGTATTCTCAAAAAAAAAGGTTCCAAACGGTCAACAAACGAGCACGGACCACACAGGGAGGTTTCTGCCAACGCTTTTTATTTAGACTTCACAGCTTGCATAGCTCATCTCCAGGCTATCCGCAGCAGCTCTCCTCTTGTTCTTTCCAACAACAGTGTATGAGCATCCTTGCATAGCACCCGCCATCTTCCTATGTTTGCAATCACCCTACTCCAGACAGCGTCCATTGCTGTCCATCTTCTTCCCTGAAAACAAAATTCATTCCTCACCGACCAGATCAACCAAAGCACAGCAAAACTGAAGGTATTGAGAACAACATTCTTCTCATTAAAAATCCACCAATCTAGTGACTGATTCAAAATCAGTTCCAATATTAATGCCAAAGATATCATATATTTTCCAAATGTGTTGAGCCACAAGACAATTAAAGAACAGGTGGTCCACTGATTACTCAGAACGGAACACACGAGTTTTGTCCTCAACATGGCGATGTTTGTTCAAATTATCTCTGGTATGAGTTTTGTTGTTAGACAAAAGCCAAAGAAAGACATGGATACGTGGGGGAATGACCGACTTCCACACAAACAGGGGTATGAATAGGGATAACCCCACCATTGTTAATTACCCCCATAAAACAATCTCACTGAGTAAACCCCACTCAATGAAACATCCACACAGGTAAATCTTCATTATCATTAAGAGACAGGGAGCTAAGCAAATGTACTAAGTTCAGCCACCTGTCATACAATTCCTGAACAACAGTTCTCTGAAAAGTAGATCATGACCATCCCAAACACTAGCAATAGTGCAGTGTGTATGTTCCAACGCTTGTCTGGTGGCTCCTTGAGGCGATCAGGAGAGCTATCAGACACGTCTGTAAGAATGGCCTGTTTCCCTTTGATCATGTCTGTCGTGGACACAGTTTTCAAATTCCTGAGAGTGTGAAGGTAGCCACAGAGAAAACGCTTGGACCTTCCAACAGAAGGGAGGGGTTTAGCATGGGTGACTTCGTTGCAGGCATACCAAGATCTCTAGAGAGCTAACAGAAAAGCATCAATCATGTGCATTGGTATTGAAGCTAGGATTGACTGTACCCACGTAGTTGGGTTAACTTGGACATACTTGTCTGACGGAAGGTGCCAGATCATCCTCATCATGCTCCAAAGGGAGTATGCATGCTGGCAGCGGAAAAGAGCATTGGGTATGTCCTTGCGTTCATGGCTGCATATAGCGCAAAACCCTGTTACCTTCATTCCTCTGTTCCATTTATTTTCCTCAGTTGCTAAGGTATTATGTGCTGCTTTCCAAGCTGATATCTTTACTTTGGGTGGCACAGAAGCCTTCCAAATCGAACACTACATTAGGGTAACTGAGACATGAAAATTTTAGGCAACTAAGAATTAGCAAACAATCAACACTTGCCTGATAATAAATGCACACATATTAGTGCTACTTGACTAGTAGTTGCTGTTTGCGAAGTTTTTATTTGTGCAATGCTCCATTATCATGGTACCGTAGATACGTAATCACTCCAAACAGAGTCAAACGGATGATACATACATAGTAACAGTTTGTTGAGTCGCTGTCTACCTTGCAAAACCATCAACGCCAAGTTGACTCTCTTTGCCTCAACATGGAAGATGGTGCAACTTCTTTTCCTGAAAGAATAAAACCTTATATGTCTTGTCAGATCAGCATCATGAAGCCAAGACTGGCACTAAAGCTCAGAATATTTGGGGCATGTGCAACAAGCAATGGTGAGCGCAGATATCTGTAGAGCTGAAGCTGTATTTACAGAGGCTAAGTTTGTTCCTGGCATGAGCTGAAGAACCCTGGGGCGAACTTATGGCCAGACACTCAGACACTCAGACCTCAGGTGACCCAGCTGCATCCAGGAATGTGAGCAACACTTTTTACATCCCCTGCCACACCAGAGGATGCTTCAGTAACCTCGCCAGATCCTCTGCAACCGAGCACCAATCTCTCATAATTTTTGCTGCCATCAGGTTGCAGAGCTTTCAGTTCCCATGCCGCGATGCTCCCCACCAAGCTGTCCTTATGAGCCAAACAAGAATGCAGAAGGGTAGACCACGCCACCACAGTTGGTGCGAACGGCATGTTCTGAAGCAGGGCATGTGCCTCTTCTAGCCTCCCTGCACGACCGAGCAGATCGATAGTGTTGATGTAGTGGTCAAGTGTCCGCTCCACTCCATACTTTTCATTCATGGAGTGGAAGTAGCCTAGCCCCTCGGCGACCAATCCAGCATGGCTACAGGATGACAGTATGGCGATGAAGGTGTTGCCATTGTACATTTTCAGTTCAAGTGCACGCTCTGCGAACAGCAGGGCTTGCTTGCCTAGACCATTCTGGCCAATCCCCTGTATCACCGAGTTCCATGATATGGTATCTCTTACTGTTGTTTCATCAAACACCTGCTGCAGATCACGTGTCATGCCACAACTGCTGTACATGCTGACCAGAGAATTGCAGAGGAAGGTACTGCTACGACAAAGACTGTTCTTCACAGCGCGTGCGTGGACTTGCCTCCCAAAAACAAGCAACGCCAACACTGAGCAGATGTGCAAAACGGTAGTGTATGTTGACATGCACAGCTTGCTATTGCCGTGGCCATCGTTGCGGCCTTCCAATCTTACCAGATGGATGAAGAGGCGGAGTGCGTCTTCTCCACGGCGGTTCTCCCACAGGCAGGATATTATGATGCTCCATGAGACGGCATCCTTTCTCATCATCGATTTGGAGAGATCAAGGGCCCTGTCACCGAGCTTATGCAGTGAGTATCCACCCATCATGATGTTCCATGAAGAGATGTTCTTATACCGCATCCCATGGAACACCTTCTCAGCATCAGACAGTGCACCCAGCTTTGCGTGCACATCAATCAATGCATTCCAAGCAAAGATGCAATCTTCGCTCCCCTCGTCCAAGAGCTTGACCATGCACGAGTGGAGCTGTGATGCCACGGAGAACAGCCTGAGATCAACACATGCCTTGAGCAGTGAGCTGAAAGAATGGGCGTTGGGCAGAACCTTGCACGCAAAGAGCTCACCGTAGAGGACCACAAACAGCTCAAGAGCTCTGTCGGGCTCACCATTACGGACGTGGCATGACATCATCGCTGTCCAGGTAAACACATTGTGGCCATCAAGTGGCAACTGGTCGAAGAGATGGCGCGCCCTGGTGACCGCCCCGGTACGGGAGAGGCCCCCGATGATGGTGGCGTAGGAGGTGGCGTTCTTCTTGGGCATGTTTTGGAAGAAGGAGAGCGCCCACTCTATACGACCGGCGTCCACGAGCGCGGTAAGCGCCGCGTTCCATGCCACCTGGTTCTTGCTAGGCATTGCGTCGAACAGTTTGAGGGCTCTTTCTGCTTGACCGGATCTGCCCGCATCGGTGACCGCGATGGTTCTCAAGGCCAAGGGGATAACGGCGGAAGCCCCGAGCAGCTCTGGCCAGCGTCCGCGACGCCATGTGCTGTCGTCGCCGGCGGCGGCTCGCGACTTCCGAGGCAGGCCACTTCCGCGTGGTAGGTGTGATGTGTTTTATGGCCCATTTAGCAGCTCAACCGAAGTTCATAGTGACTTGAACTCTTCTTGGCTGATCGCGAGAGGACGAAACGACATGAGGAATGGTTAGAGATCAGGCCATCAGGGCCAGTGGTTCAAACGTGACGGCACACACAATAAAGACGTTTGACTGGAGATCGAGTGGGGACTAAGGCTAGCCATAGTGCTATCATAAGAGTATCATGTATGTCACTTTGCAAAAATCTAATGTCTAGTGGTATTATAACATGATATTGTATCATAGCGAAACTAGAAAACTTAATGTGTTCTTGAGACTAGAGATCATTTGTTCTTCACTGCCCATTTGCAACACAATGTTGGTAGTATATGTGCCCTCCCTGGAATCTTGCTCAAGTGACTATGCCAAATGATATTCAGAGTTATATACAGAGTATCAAAGCACATATTAGGCAGCCTTTCTTCATGGAAATTATCATTCTTATTTGCTGGACGATTTGGACGACACGTAATGATTTTATCTTCAAAGGATTGACTCCTAGTCTCTACAGAGCCAGGCGAAAATTAAAGGATGAACTACATCTCCTTCTTCACAAGGCCAAGAGGAAGTCTTATGCGGGACTGAAGGTTTGGGTAGAAAATTTTGTATAGTTCTATAAGATATTTTCTTTTGCTAGCTTTTTTCTTTTTTTCCAGTGCTTTTCTCTAGCACTGTTTGTACAACCTTTTATTTTAATAAAATATAAAAATATACAGTGAGGAAACTCACTGTTCAGCTTCAAAAAAAATACATCCTATACACACAATTGCATTGAGATTTTACAAATAATTAAATATCATGAGATTATGATACTACTAGATAATACTAACCACTATAGGGGTAGTATCATAACTTGTATCATATGGATGATACCACTATACTAGCCATAGTGCTAGTATCATAAGGAATATCATGCATGCCACCTTGGCAAAAATCTGATGTGGCACTATAATTAATGAGGAGAGATATGCTAGTGGTATCATAATATGATATTGCATCATAGCACGTGAAACTAGATAATTTAATGTCAAATACATCCTATACACACAATTGCATTGAGATTCTACAAATAATTAAATATCATGAGATTATGATACTACTAGATGATACTAACCACTATAGGGGTAGTATCATAGACTTGTATCATATGGATGATACCACTATATGATACTTTGTACTATGGCAGCCTAAAATAGCCTTTCAACCCGTTTTATTTAACAACCATACAAGAGTTCATGAATAGAAAGAAAATAATGGGGCAACAACACAAAGATGCCCAATAAAAAAAGTAAGATACGACACTTCGATAAGTGAGAGAGAATGCCACGGGACGACACAACGTAAAGATGTTGCAACCTATGCGCCCTCTATATTTGTCCCACCATGCTACTTGCACCCCCCCATCCCAGAGCCCCAAGACACTACCTCCAAGAAGGGATGCGTCGTCAAAATGGCATACTGTTCGGATCAGCAAGCTGATCCTAGGGTTTCTTGCGGTACTCTAAGGAGAGTGGAGGGGAGACTCGACGCCCTCCAAGGAGGAATGGCGACACACTCGGCGCCACCACGTCGGTGCCGGACAAGCCAGTAAGGATTTCTCATGTTTCCCACAACCACATCCCCAAAGGATTAGAAGTGCAACAGCCCGACGAAGATGCACACACACGGACACGGACGAGTGCAGCATCTCGAACGACATAGCAAACAGACAACACGCAGCCCATATAGCTCAGGTCCAAATGGGCCCTTAAGCATCCACGAGATCTAGGTCCACCTGGCTGAGATCTGGCCCGCAAGCCAGCTGTGGTCGCCGCGCGGCAGCGCCGCCGCCCGCTACCGTGCACCCACCCGGTGCCCGAGCGTGGCAACACCTCGCACCCACCAGCTCCCCCGTCCGCCAACATGTGTGTCCTCGGATGAAGCCCTAGCACCCCCGCCGTGGACCACATCACGCGAAACCGCCGACACGACGCAACAGACAGATCTAGGCCCGCGACCCAGATCCGGCCCGCGCACGCTGCGCCAACCCAGCCGAGTGCGTGCCCGTGACTCGGCCGACGAGCCACCCGGCCACCAACAACACCACCTCACTTCCCCGAAGCGCCGCCCGACGGCCAGCGCTGGCCACCACCATCGCTCGACCGCCGGATTGGAACACCTGCTGGCTACGCCATCGCCGTCGACTCCCACGAGGAAGAGGCCGCCGCCGAGCTCCGCCGCCTCGGGCACGAGGACCGCCTCGCCGCGGCGCGCCGGCCCACCGCGCGAGGAGCCGTCGGTTCGTCGCCTTGGTCCACCGATGGTTGATGTTCTTCGTCATCGGAACATTTTATTGTTCGCGATGTTCATGACCTCGAGGTCAAGAGCAGAGCTCCCAAAGGAGTATTACATCAATTGAATTATTTTCACTTGAGATTCTTTTGGCAGGCAGTAGTGTGAAAATGAATTACCCACTCGCGAAATGGAACATAGTTTGTCGTCCTAAAGATCAGGGAGGACTTGGAATTCATGACTTCGAGGTCAAGATTAGATCTCTCCTTGATAAATGGGTTTCAAGCTTTTCTTACCCAAGATGGGGTTTGGCAGAATCTACTAAAGAGAAAAGTACATAGGGTTATAAGCATTGTCTCAGGTTTATTGGAAATCAGAGCACTCACACTTCTGGGCTAGCCTAATGGTGATGAAGAATATTTTTTCCCATATGACTCTTTCTTTATTAAAGATGGTTCAAAAATAAGATTTTGGGAGGACAGAAGGATATGCAATACCACGCTCCGAGAAGAATATCCAAATCTATATTGGAAATATAGAACCCTAATATTTCGTTGTTGTGTTGCAATGACCCTCATGGGGTATATATAGAGGTACATGACTTGGAGGCTAAGATATCTAAAGATCCTAGTCTATCTCTAATTATACACGTATAGTCTAACATCCCCCTCAGTCGTAGCGGGAGTGGGCGAATGCTTGCGACTGAGAAATCACGCGCTCCCATCGCTTCTCCTCCTTGTCATCATCGGCGTCCCCTTCTAGTTCCTTCTCTTCCCTCCCGCAGTCACAGCGGGAGTGTCGTGGGCGCAAGTGACGACGCGGACGCTGTTGACTGGAGTTCTTGAGTTGCCGTAGACGTTTTGTTGATGTTGGTGTCGAGGTAGCCGAGCATGATGTAGCCGTGGTCAAGGTATGGTCGATGTCGTAGTTGTCATATGTTGTGTAGCCGTACCGGCTAAAAAATTGCGCGTTTTTGGTCGTAGGGTTTTAGGTTTTGCGCGGCGGCCAGGTTCTGGCGGCGGCGGTTTTTTGTCATAGGGCGGCGGCAGTAGTTCTGGGCGCGGGTTTTGTCATTGCGCGGCGGCAGCGGTTCTGCGGCGGCGGGTTTTGTCATAGTGCGGTGGCGGCAGGGTCTGCGGGCAGCAGCGGGTTTTAGCGGCGCTAAAAGCGGCGGCGGCAGGTTGTAGTGTTTTGATTGTAGGCGGCGGCAGTGTTGACGAAGATGCCGATGAAGACCATGTTGATGTAGACCTTAGCGATGTAGTTGGCGATGTAGAACTCGACGTTGATCTTGGTGTAGTCGTACAGTTTGACGTAGTGCTCGGGTCGGTGTAGTTCGGCTCGGTGCAGTGCAGATCGGTTCATGTATTGCGGCTTGATGAAGATGGCGCGCGGATTCGTGCTGCAGATCGGTGATGTTGTTCAGCGCTCGATGTAGTTCTGGCTTGGCGAAGTGTAGATTGTTTCGGCGATAGCAGCGCATGTAGGCCGGCCTTGCTTTTCACAAGTCGCGTGCATGGCCGACCGGCCGGCCGGCGCGCTACTCCATGGCAGTCTCCGCCCGTGCGTTTTGCTGCCGGGACGTTGAAGCTTCAAGTAGATGCCGGGAGGCCGGTCGCTGAAACGCGAGACGCGGTGCCCCAGATCGGATCGGAGCCCTGCCAGTGGCGGAGCCAGAACATCAACCATGTGTAGTCGTGTTAAAGTTGTGTAGTCAAATACACATATTTGTATAATTTTCTAATTTTTTTTACATATTTTAAGCTTGTATTGCCAAAAAGCTGTGTAGTCAAATGACTACACAGCCCAAGGGTGGCTCCGCCACGCGGGTAGATCCTTGACCTGCCGCGCCGCCATGCATGATCTAGACGTGCTGTCTTCAAAACTGCTTTTCACCAGAGCTTCGGATTGTGTAGATGTAGGGACTTACTGTGTAGCTAATCTAAATAGAAAAAGAAATTCGAAATTTGAATCTAAGATCTAAACGAAAGAACCCGATCTTTGATTGATCGGAAGGCGCCCCTCGGGGAGAGATCTCCCCGGGGGCGACGCGATGCGGAAGTGGTGGGAGGACCTAGGATCGGCGCCGTGAGGCTAACCGCTCTGATACCATATTGGAAAATATATAACCCTAATATTTTGTTGTTGTATTGCAATGATCCTCATGGGGTATATATAGAGGTACATGACTTGGAGGCTAAGATATCTAAAGACTTGGGATACAAAAAGATCCTAGTCTATCTCTAATTATACACGTATAGTCTGGAGGGATATATATAGAAGTACAAGAGGGAGGAGACTTGGAGTACAAGATGTTATCTCTAAAGTCCTAGTCTATCTCAGTATCCTATACATATTCTAACAATCTATACAATATTTTACGCCACAAAAATGATACAGTCGCTAAGGTGTTGGAAATGTGTTTAGAAGGAGGGACATATGAGTTTGCTTGAATCCACATGAGAATGGCAAATTTTGTGTGAATTTAATGTACAAAGCACTAATCCAACTAGAAGTACCAGTTGATAATAACAAAAAATTGGAAGATCAAGATAACGTTAAGAACTAAATTTTTGGTGTGGGAGCGGGGAGTAATCTACACTAAAGACAACCTTGCACAACGCAATTGACATGGATGTAAAAAAGATGTCTTTTGTTACCAGGACGAGTCTATTAAACACTTATTTTTCCAGTGTAAATTTGATCCTAGTCTATCATATAGGTTTAAATTACTTATTGAAGTGGGAGGGTTTGCTATCATTTGGCAGCTTTGTCTATTAGAAATAATAATGTTTTTAATGCTAAAAATTGTCTACCAGTGTACAACTACACTTCATTCATGGTCGCCTGTACAAAGTGTGGAGCATCGCGACCTACTTATGGAGATGTTTACACAGTCGAAAAACGTGGCAATGAATACTTTTCCCAACATGGATGTCAATATAATCTATGGATAGCCCCTCCATCAACTTAGGTAGTTTACAATTTCCTAGCAGTGATATGTATTTTGATGTTTAAGTTTGTACTTTTGAGTTGGTTTGGCTGTGTGCATCCTACCTATAAAGAGGCCATGCATAATGCTTAAATCTTTTAAATAATAAAACCCTCTTTATAAAAAAATCCTTCGCCTCGGTACGCCGCCACCTCGCCAACACACCCTCCCCTCGGCCTCGGGAGCGAGTAATTCATCGTCCTCCTCCTCATCGGAGTAGAAGGGCGGCAACTCGATGAAGTGCAATTGAGATCTACGCTTTGTGGTTCGAGATGTTGGCATGCTTCTATAACTTTAGCTAACTTAAGGGAGAGAAGCTCCACATGCTACTTCTCCCTTTTCGAAAAAAAAAACATGCTACTTCTGTTTCAGATATGGGCAGCACAAGCTAGGTGAGGTACGAAGCGTGGACGTTGCAGTAGTTCAAGGGTGTTTCTGCAAATATTGACGTAAGGTAATTCAAAGTTATATCCTCTACGTGCACATGAGTACTCTATGGTCGGGATTGTTTCTTTCCCGGTGTATCAAACGGACCCAGGGTTTAATTTAGACTGGGATTAGCTAGTTCAAGGTGCAAACCAGAGGGATTTTGACTTGAGAGTTTGATTTGCCAAACCTGAACAAATTCATGGTTTAAAATGTGGAAATGCACTTTTGAATTTAGAGCATATGCTTCTGCTATCCAGAAAAATATTTTAAAATGTAAAAAAAAAAATCTGAACACAAATTTATCGTGTATACATCGACATTATACATGCGCACACCCAGTTTCGTGGAAAATGATACTTTTTTGTCCTGTGTAAAAAAGATAAAGAAACATATCATCAAAAGTTATTTTTAAGTACCAAATTTTGTCGTTTTTGCACGCGTAGAATGTCAACATGTATGCATTAAATTTTCGTTCGATTTTTTTAATATTTTAAATTGCATTTTGAACTTATTCAAAAAACCGGAAGCATATGCTGCGGGTGCAAAGACGCCTCTTCCAAATTTAAAATGCACTTTTTCCTAGGATACGTTCTCCAGGACTGGACGTCTTAGCATCATCGCGACACAGGTCACCAGGGCCCAGCGACAGTTCGCAGAACATCCCACGGAAAGATTGTGTCGCACTGAAGCGTCATTGGTGATGCCACGCTAGTCAACCTTCAGCTTCGGCCTTCGGGTGATGGAGAAAGTACTGAAGCACGCGCGCATACTAACCGTTGCTTGGCGGCAGAGCTTACCGTCGCCCACAAGCAACGACTGGTCAGCTTTCGTAGTGTTATAACAACAACGAGAAACGAAGCTGCAAATCGAAGCTGACACAAGAACTAGCTAGCACAAAAACAGCAGAGCTTATCGAGCACCAAAAAGTAAGAGCTCACCGAGGAAGAAGACGACGATGGGCGGTCAAGGAGATGTAACGGTGTTGGGCACAGTGGTGAGCCCGTTCGCGCTCCGCGTGCGCATGGCGCTGTACCTCAAGGGTGTCAGCTACGAGTACCTGGAGCAGAACGTGTTCGACAAGGGCGAGCTCCTCGTGGCGTCCAACCCGGTGCACAAGAAGGTCCCCGTGCTCATCCACGGCGGCAAGCCCGTCTGCGAGTCGGTCGCCATCGTGCAGTACGTCGACGAGTTCTGGACCGGCGCCGAGTTCCCCTCGATCCTCCCCGCCGACCCCTACGACCGCGCCGTCGCTCGCTTCTGGGCAGCCTACGTCGACGACAAGCTGGTCGCTGCCGTGTTAGGCATCTTGCGCGCGGCGACGCAGGAGGAGAGAGATAAGAAGGTCGAGGCCGCGCACGCGGTGGTCGCGCCCATGGAGGAGGCCTTCGCCACGTGCTCGAAGGGTAAGGCTTTCTTCTCCGGCGGCGACTCCGTCGGGTACCTCGACCTTGCGCTCGGGTGCCACCTGTTCTGGCTTGAAACGCTTCGGTCGATGTTCGGCGTGAACGTCATCGACGCCGGCAGGACTCCGCAATTGGCCGCGTGGGCTGAGAGGTTCCTGGATACCAAGGCGGCCAAGGAAGTGACGCCGCCCACTAACAGCGTGGAGGAGTACGCCGGTAAGCTGCAAGCTATCTGGGCTGCTGCCGCATCTGCCAAATAAATGGCTCACAAGTTCTTCGATCTTGACTCTTGAGATGTATGGAATGGTCTCTGCGTGGTGGAATGTCTGAACAGAGTTTGTTCTGAAGGGTGTAATCTCAGTTCCCCCCAAAGTGTTTCTGAATTTCATCAATTTCTATCAACCTCTTGATTTTCAGGATTCTGGTAAAACAAATAGAAAAGGTGTGCGAGCGTGTTAAAATATCAAAATTTTATTACTACTTATACAAATAACTTAAAAAATGCACTTTGCACTCATCATACTTCTCGATACCGATATGGCCAAAACAGCCACGTAGCTAAAGGAGTTTGCACTTTGCACCACACAAAAATCGGGCGAGGCTGTGGAGAAAAAGTAATCCCCCACTCTCCCGAAACCTAGCGCTTGGAGGCAAGGACGAGGGTGGCAGCACGGTTCAAAATGAATTTCCCGCACGTCGGCATGTAGGCCCCACTGCCCGTTTTGGTGTTAAAAGGAGAAAAAATGTATTTGGCCTTTGGGTTATAACCTCTAAAGTTGTGACTTTGTAAAATCAAGTCTTAAAGGTGTGGTTTTGTGTGATAGGTGCCTATGAAGTTGTGGTTCTTAGTAATTGCCTTCTCTTTTTTACTTACCAGCGCATGCTCTTATCTTGTTTGCCACACCTTAAAATTCATATCGATTACATCTTTTACTTTATGTGTACCTAGGGAGTGGTGTTTTGGGACATGGAAGCACATGCTTCTTTTATTTTAAAATGCATAGTAGACATATTTTAAAATATTAAAAAAATTTAAAACAAAAAAATGCACACGTATATCTTCACGTGCTACGCGGCCACAAAATGGTTTCATGAAAAATCGACTTGTCATGTGGTGTTAGTAAAAAAGACAAAACTCGGTGCTAAAAATAAGGCTTTTCACAAGTTAAATTTTCTCTTTTTTACATAGACCACAAAATATATCGTTTTTCCGTGAAACTTGACTAGCTAACACAGATATATTGTGGAGATATATGCACAGATTTTTTTGTCAAAATTTATTAGCACTTGAAAATATGTGTTTTTTGATAGAGGAAGCATACACATCCGGGAGCCGAATTGAATTTCCGGTGTACTCCTTCCTTCACAATAATGTAGGCTGCACATTATTTTTTGCCAAAGTCAAACTCTATAAGATTGACCAGGTATTTAGAGAAATATATCAATATCAATAATATGAAATGCATGCAATAAAAAATGTTCTTTTTCCGCGAATCATGAAAATATAGTTTATGATGGTTCAAATAATATTAATTTGATATTTAGATATTGTTGTTTTTTTCTATATAATTAATCTATGTATGCAAATATTTATTTTGACTTAAAATTGTAGGCAATATATTTTGAAAAGAAGGGAGTATGTCACATATGGTATCAAATTTGCAGTGGCATTCGAATATATAAATTATGTATTTTAAATGTAAAGTTTTTGTACTTTTAGGAAAGGTAGCGACTAGTTTTGTACTTTTGGTGAGTTGCAACTTCAACCGACATGAATCATGACGCAAATTCAACGGTTATGATCCTTTTTGCTCAGTTGCTGCTCATTTGTAACCGAGAAAAACTGGGTTACAACTCACATGATAAGAAATCACGATCCAAATCCAACACCCAGAATTAGCTTAGAGCCCGGTTGGCTCTAGGTCCGTTAATTCTTATTGTGGTTGTTTTTTTTGAGAAATGAAGCCAACCTCTGCATCAAAGCGATGCATACGGTTGGAAAAATTATAATATATCAAAATGACAGTGGAAAAAAGTTACATCGAATTCAGAAGGGTTTACCCGGTTAGCCAATTTTTAGATTCTCAAATTCCAAATGAAATATGAAAACAGGAAGATTTTAGTTTTTGCCAGAAATTCAGGATTTTATACTTTTTAAAAAATTAAATTAATAATTGCATCCTCGGTAGAGATTATTATTACTTAACCATTGATGTTTATTTAAATAATTATTTAAAATTCAAAATAATAAAGATTTGTGATATCACGATCTAAGGGTTAATATGATTGATATGATAGTATTATCACCAATGTTTCGTGAAGAAGATGGAAGCTCAACCGGAAGAAACCAAAATGTTAAGCGTGCTAGGGGTGAAGTAGTGTGAAAATGGGTGACATATGTGAGAATTTGACTATGAGGGGTCTTGACCTAAGATTAAGTGTAGTGTTAGAATTAAATGATCCATGTGAGCGACTAAGAATTTTTTTTAAAAAAGTCATCTTTTTAAAGTTAACAGACGGAACGGCGTGCCCTGCGCTGACGGTGCCACTGTCTGTGTCGGCGTATGGGGCTACGCCAAGGACACACGTGTCTCTGCCGAGGCGGACCTTTCCCCGAGGAGCTACGCCGACGGTGGTCCTTGGCGTAGACTACGCCGATGCTCTTTTAATGCTATGCCGAAAGCTCGGGGTCGTCGGCTAGCGCGTCATTTTTGTAGTGGTTCAAATTAGTGCCGTTTTTATGAACCAAATCAGTAGTTCCTTTAATCTGCCCTGACAAAAGAGATTCATTCACGTGAAATTGGAGTTTTGCAAGTGGACGTCTCACATCCGGCATAAGTCGGCGAAACCATGGGCTAGTTCAAACTAACTAATTCGCTAGGAAAAACTAACAACCAATTTAGCCTATTTTTACTTCGAAGCGGGGCTGATCAGGCGCCGGTTCGCACCCTTACCTGAAATCCAGCAAAGAAATCATGAGATGCTCGCGTACATTATCCATGTTGCGTTTCCTCCTCAGTAGTAATTTGTAAGTATCACCTTTTAGTAATATATACTTCCTCCGGTTCTAGCAGTAGAGTCTCATCACTACACAGGTCGAGGAAATAGCACACACCAGTTGTTGGTGAATCTTTTGCATAGAACCATAGGTTGCAGTTTGTTTTGCACAGAACACCATGTTTCCTTGTAATCTTTGCAAGAAACACATAAAACATAATTAGCCTATTTAACACAGTAATTTAGAGAGTGGTCTGGTTCGATCAATCTGGTTCGACCAGTATATTCTTCTACTAACCAACGTAGGCTAGGATGAGGCGATGACCGAGGCGACCGAGATGGCGTGGGTCACGCCGGCGTCTAGGCTCCGGCGGCGGCTGGTTTACCGCCGATCGGGCGGTGCTCACGCCGGTGGTGGGTCCCCCTAGGCTCGGGGTCGCGTTTTGATCCCATCGGCGAGTTTCCGACGACGAAGACGAGATCTCGGTGGCCGAGGAAGTTGTGTGGCGCGGGCTCGACGATGTGCCGCATGTGCTGCCTCTCTCCGCAACGTCGACGGCCGGGGCGACGGCGAGCATCTTGATGAGTTCTGGTCCAAGATTGGGTACCCTACTGCGGCATCCAGGTCATGGGAGAGGAAGACGGCGGCCGCCGCCCGGGTGGGCAGCGAGCCCGGTCCTCGTCTCCGACTAGGACGGTGAAGCCAGCGGGAGGAGGAAGACCGGCGTCATCTTCACCGCCGGTTTTCCGCCTGCCCAAGCCGCCGATGAAGATGAAGGCCTGGAAAGGCCCCCTCCTCCCAGACGGATCACACCGCCGGCCGTGTTCGCGGACTTTGTTGACATTGCAAGGTTGTATCGGCAACACGTGCGGCGGGTGATGGTCTTGGGATGCCGAGGCATGCGATCTCGGTGACGGCTGAAGCCTCCACGGCGCCGGCGTCGAGGACGTCGATCCCGGCGAGCTTTCGGCCGCGGTTGATTTGCCAGAGCGATCGAGGCTCTCCGTCGCCCTCCTCGTCCTCGACTTCGCCAGGATCTGCGCAGCGGCGCTCCTTGCGCAGGTTGTCGCCGGGGTCGGACGCCTCGAAATCATTCTTCTTCTTTCCCATGGTGGTGCGGCGGCGCGCGGCGGTGGTGGTGGGAGTGGAGGTGTGGGCGATGGCAGGAATGATGCCGGTCGACTTTCAAGGCCGGCTCCTCGCGGGAAGTGATGCCATTGAAGGCGGCGCAGAAGCCCAACCGCCGCCCACCAGTGCGCGCGTAGAAGAGGCAGCCGCAACATTGATGGCGAAGGCTGCGGCGCAGACGTGGAAGCGCTGACCGCGGAACGATGACCTCGATACGGCTCGCTACCGGGCCGGGTCCAGTGGAGAAGCGGCGGTCACTTGGGGTGTCCGCCGCGACGCATTCCAGGCGCAAATATGCGGCAAGTTTGTGTCACTGCGGACACCTGGTCACTTTTGCGTCGCGCTGGAAGGTACCAGATGCATTTTCGGCATGCGCGGACGCAAACGGTCGCTCAACGTCCGTTTGCGTCGCTGTTGGAGATGCCCTTACTACTACTGGGCCCAATCATCTAATTACTTTGTCAACAGAGACTAATCAAGTATTATGTGTTTTTGCAAAATTACCAAAAAATCTGGTGTTCTGTGCAAAATAAACTGCAACCTGTGATTTTATGCAAAAGATTCACCAACATACGGTGTTACGTGCTATTTCTTCCAGGTCGGCAGAGCAACAGCCAACAGTTCGCAAAGCATCCAAGCTGAAAGACTGGGTCTTACTAAAGCGTCAGATGTGACGCCGTGCTAGTCAACCTTCGGCTTCAGGGGATGGAGAAGCACTGACGCACGCGCGAACGTTCCGTTCCCAGGAAGAAGATTATGTGCTAGCAGCAGGTGATCGGGAACGTCATGATCAAATTAGTGCCTCTTGAATCAAATTAGTGCCTTTAGTCTGCTTGGACAGAATTGGTTCCCCTGAACTTGTTTTCTACACCCATACGATGCATATACTCTACTTATTATCCAGGTTCGTTTCCTCTTTCAAAGATAAATAAGTACATATACTACGTCACCGCTGATGCACCCATGTATGACCTCCCAAGGCTCTAGCAGCCGTAGCTTTGCACATGCAACGAACCGGTCAGCTTACCAAGCACTATATAAACAACAAGAAACGGAGGCAAGAGCTAGCTAGCACATAAACATCAGAGCTTACGAGAGCACCAAAGACGAAGAAGAGATAGCCGAGGAAGAAGACGATGGACAGTGAGGGAGATGTCAAGGTGCTGGGCACGGTGGTGGGTCCGTTCGCGCTCCGCGTGCGCATGGCGCTGTACCTCAAGGGCGTGAGCTACGAGTACCTGGAGCAGGACCTGTTCGACAAGGGCGAGCTCCTCGTGGCGTCCAACCCGGTGCACAAGAAGGTCCCCGTGCTCATCCACGGCGGCAAGCCCGTCTGCGAGTCGCTCGCCATTGTGCAGTACGTCGACGAGTTCTGGGCCGGCACCTCCTCGATCCTTCCCGCCGACCCGTACCATCGCGCCGTCGCTCTTCTGGGCAGCCTACGTCGACGACAAGTTGTTCCCTGCGTGGATAGGCATCCTGCGCGCCGCGACGGAGGAGGAAAGAGACGAGAAGCTCGCTGCCACGCTCGCGGTGGTCGCGCCCATGGAGGAGGCCTTTGCCGCGTGCTCAGACGGGAAGGCCTTCTTCTCGGGCGGCGACTCCGTCGGGTACCTCGACCTCGCCCTCGGGTGCCAGCTATTCTGGCTCGAAGCGCTGCGGTCGATGTTCGGCGTGAAGGTCATTGACGCCGGCAGAACTCCGCGATTGGCCGCGTGGGCTGATAGGTTCCTGGAGACGAAGGCGGCCAAGGCAGTGGCACCACCGCCAACAGCATGGAGGAGTACGCCGGTAAGCTGCGAGCTATCTGGGCTGCTGCCGCAGCTGCCAAATAAGTACTTATAAGCGCGCCAACAAATACAGCAGCATAATTCAGTCTCATCTCATGTCGTATTTAAGATCGAGACTGGTAGTGCAGAAAGTGCTTGTCGTACCGTATATGTACAGGTGGAGATGGTATTGACCAGCAGATGGCTCCAGGTTCACCTCCATTGCAAGCATTCGATCACCTAGTCTAGTCTTTCTGACCGATCAGCTGAAGTATTAGAACCCTCGGACTCCATCCCATGATTCCCATCAGAGCGAGCATACATGATGAGAGTTTCCATCAAGGATGCACATACATGATTACAGATCTATAAACGATCAGGTTATGGAAGCTAGTGAACATACGTGCAAGCACCTGATTTTTTTGCTTCAAAAGCAGAGCATCTGCGTATCCACTATCCACTATCCACATATCACGTTCCTTAAATTGTTCACGTCAACCGTGTGTGCTTGTTTTCTAAGTCTGTTCTGCCCCGGTCTTAGTATAAAGTACTCAAATATATGGAGCGGATATGAAAGCGATCGTTCATAGCACTCACACTGCGGCCGGTCGGCCGGCCACCTGGGCATGGATATGACGGGGCATTAGCTACAGCTCCTCCTCCTGTCCTCCACGACCCTGATACCTTCATACCATCGACCTGTAAGTAGAAAGGCCAGCCTAAGATACATCATGAGAAAACCTAGGAAAAATAGTGGCAAGAGAAGGAGAGCAAACGATCTGCGGCTGTATATACCTTCCGGTCAGATCAACCCATCCAGGCGGTGCTGGATTACAGGCAGAGTACGTACGTTGGTGGGATGATTACCTCTTGCAAATTCGATCAATTTTGTATAAAAAAACATGACGGCCAGGGAAGCGCAAGCGCCGACTGGATCGATCGAGATGAATCGAAGTCTTCTGACTCCATCTTCTGCGAGCACGCAGCATAGGGCTTGTTGACGGCGTGAAATTGGGACTTGTAAACCTAGATTTCTTTTTTATTCTGATTGAAGAGGTATGGGGAGAATAAGTTAATGGCATGGTGGGTAATTACTTGCAATAAGTTCTTATCAAGATTGATGGCTATGATTCTCACGGATGGTTAATTGATGGCCAGATGTTTCTGATTTTTGTGAGATTTTCTAGCTAATTCTCTAATTTCTGATTAGCCCGTAATTTACTTTTAATATATAATAGATGTGTGGAGTGGTCGCTGCGTCGAGGAATGTCTGAACTTTGCTCTGAAGGTTGTAATCGTCACCTCACGTTGTCCGGTAGTGTTTTGTGAATTTGACCATTTTTTATTTGTCTGTCCCATTTTATTACCTACTCAATAAAACAGTTGTGCTTTTCATACCAAGTTTATGTCTCAGTTTATCTAGCTCGGAGAATTTTTCCTAACGTTTTCTTGAGATGAGTTAAATGCATAAATACTTAGGGCATGTACAATGCGGTGACGTCAGCCTTCCCTTAGAGCTGCTTCGTAGAATATTTGTTGAGTTGGAGAAGAGAGAATAGAGAAAGAGAGAATGTAGCTAAGGGATGATCCCTCGGGATATTAGAGAAGACCATTTGCTCCGTTGTACCACATGTCTTCTTTTAGCAACCTAATTTATTATCAAATTTAATTATTTCTCATTAATTGCAAGGGATAACACTAAGAGACATTGCATTGTACATTATAGTTATTATTTTCTCTACATGAAGCGAAAGGCTAAGAGCACGTACAATGAGGTGATGTCAGCTTTTCCTTCAAGTTGTCACGTCAGATTTTTGCTTAGTTGGACGAGAGAGAATGAAGAGAGAAGGTTGTCTTCCCTTAGCTAAGAGATCATCTCTTAGAAATAAGGGAAGACTATTTTCTCCATTGTATCACATATGTCTTCCCTTAGCAACAAATTTTCTACCAAAATTTAATTATTCATATTAATTGCTAGAGATGGTTGTAAGAGATAATGCATTGTATGACTTATATCTAATGCCTTCTCTCACTGTTTATTAGGCGTGTGCGTACTAGATCGTAAATTTGATCAAATTAGCATTAGTTATATGTTATAAATTATATTATTAGAAAGTTTAGATGTTCTATTTTCCAATGATATAATTTTTGCATTATATAATTTAAATTATATAGGTCAAATTGATGACCTACGGATACGGGAAAGACTAATAAACTGAGACGGAGGGAGTACCTTCTCTAGCTGATGTGGCGGTTAAGGAAAGACATGCCTTCTCTACCATTGTACATGCCCTTATATAGCCATCAAACTTACCACAATGTTTTCTTGGAGGATTTCAACTCTTCAACTTAGAAACAGTTCCAATTTAGTTTTTTTTAGACGCAAGGCTCGAGCAGAGCCCGGCTTTAAATTAATAAAGCCTCAAAGGCAACGTACATCATGAACAAACAAATCATAGTATCGACATACACACATCGAAGTCATACAACCGACGAAAAACTAAAACACAAAGACATCTATGGCAAGCAAGTGCCCCAACACTACCTAAGCTACCACCGAAGATACACGACCATGGAAGGAGGGCTGCTACTCCCTACCCCTGATGGTCGAGTGGAGGGCACGAATCCGGCCAATCGCCCACTCCACACCTCGCGGTCCTTCCTCCTAGCCACTGGCTTCCACACCTACAAGTGCATAGACATTTTGTATGCAGGTTGGCGAGGGAACACCCCGTCAATCGTAAACTTGTTCCTAAGGTTCCACACCGTCCAAAGCAAAGCGGTACACGCCATCCATAGAACCCGTTTGGATTGCCCCTCTTGTACACGAAGGATCCTAAAGATGTCCGCGAAACAAGTGGGGTTCCACATGCATCCGAGCAGTTCCCTAACTGCACTCCACATGAACTTAGCGAGGGGGGGAGGAGAAGAAGATGTGGTTATTCTCTTCCACCTCCCCGCAAAGGGCACACAAGCCCAAAGTGGGCCCCTTACATGGCCTTATGTTACCATTGGACTCTTCCACCTCCCCGCAAAGGGCACACAAGCCCAAAGTGGGCCCCTTACACGGCCTTATGTTACCATTGGACGACAAGCATTTTCTGGCTAGCTGCCACAGGAAGATACGCACCTTCCCTGGGACCGTGAGCCGCCAAATGTCACCGAAGTGCTTGGAAGGGGTACCATGGCAAAGCTTAAGGTACAATGAGCGAACTTAGAATCTCCCCGAAGATTCTAGCGCCTAGATGAACTTATCCTGCAAGTCCGAGATGGGGGGCACCGTGACCTCCCGCATGAGATTAACCCATTCGACACGGTCACCGAAGCCCAACTCGCATCGAAGGGGAAGGTGCCAGGTCTCCCCACGGCGAGCAGAGTCAACCGAGGCCTCCTGCTCAGTCACAATGGCAAAGAGCGAGAGGAACCTATCGCACAGGGGTCCCGACCCCTGCCACCAGTCCCGCCAGAAGCTCGTCATCTTGCCATTATGCACTGTGTGTTTCGCCCCCAAGCGAAACAAGTGTTTGAGATTTTGGATAGAGTTCCAAAACTGCGAGCCTGGTCGGTGTGTGTCTAACATCAAGTCCTTATCCCTCAGGTACTTGTTCCGTAGAATCACCGCCCAGAAGCCTTGCTCCCCCGCATAGAGCCTCCAGATCCACTTGACCATAAGACATGCGTTCATGAGCCTTGTGTCAACAATGCCAAGCCCCGAGCTCTTTGGCTTGCAGATCGCTGACCATCTCACCAGTTGGTATTTCCGCTTGGTACTATTGGCTTCCCAATAGAAACATGATCGGTGTCTATCCATAATGCTATGCGGACCCTCCCCAGGAGGCAAACAGCCATGGCATGCAACGGCAAGCTGAATAGGCAGGCGTTAATCAGGGTCAACCTAGCCGCAGAGGACATGAGTTTCCCCATCCACGAATCGGCGTGCTTGCCTACCTTGGTCGCAAGAGGACCCCAGTCCGTGGCAGCGAACGATCACCCCGGCGGTCCCGGGTAGGAGAACGGAAAGGATCCATGTTTGCGGTTCAACATATGCGCGATCCTGGACCCATCCTCGATCCATGCTTAACACCATGACCTCACTTTTGTGGAAGTTGATCCTCAAACCGACATGCTCTCAAAGCAGAGCAGATGTACTTTAGATTGGCCACCGCCAAATCACGGTCGGATCATAATAATGGCGTCGTCGCATATTACAAGTGAGATACCCCCGGGAATCAAATGTGGGATTACCCCCAATGTGCCCGCCTCTAGCTTGACCAAAATAACTACTGGGGCTTCGACGTAGTCGAAGAGGATAGGGGATAGGGGGTCACCCTGGCGCACCCCGCGCCCATTGCGAAAATAGTTCCCAATTTCTCCATTAATGGAGATACGAGTCTGGCCTCCCGAGACCAGACTTAGGGCCCTGTGCACCCAGGCAGGCTCGAAGCCCTTGCCCATAAGAACCTCCCGGAGGAAGGGCCCTTTCACCCGGTCGTAGGCTTTCTCAAAATCCAATTTTAGGAAAACTCCCCTAAGTTTCCTGGACTTGGATTCATGGATGATCTCTTGGAGGGAGAGAACTCCCTCATGGATGTGTCTCCCTTTGATAAAAGCGGATTGGGAGCGACTAATGGTCCTATGGGCGATAGGGGATAACCTAGTGGCATAAGCCTTGGCAACAAACTTAAAATCACATTAATCAACGCAATCGGCCTAAATTGTCTAATGTCCTCCGCCTTGGAGATGTTAGGAATAAGGGCGAGGACTCCGAAATTTAGCCTAGCAATGTATACCCTCCCAATGGTGATATCCATGATCATGGGCTTCCCCACGTGCCAGAACCGCTTGAAAAAGGCGACCGGAAAGCCATCCGGCCCGGAGCCGTGTCCACCTTCATACCTGCAAGCACCGTGATGGCGCGTGATGCACACGTCCGTTGGGAACCCCAAGAGGAAGGTGTCACTACTAGAAAACAGGCTATCAGTGGCGCACCAGTTTTTGCCATCAGTGGCGCACTAGTGGTGCGCCACTACTATCACGCCACTGCTAACTATTAGCAGTGGCGCACTAGTGATGCGCCACTACTAAGTCATGTACCAGTGGCGCACTAGTGATGCGCCACTACTAAGTCATGTGTATGTGACGCACCAGGTGGTCGCCACTACTACCGTTAGGGTGCACAGTGTCTGACTTTATGGCGCGCCACTATTGTAAGCGAGGTGCGCCAGCACTGCCAATTTGATTAAAAATAAAAAATGCCACACGCTAGGGTGTGGCGACGGAATCAGCTGGCTTGATGTCTATGGGAGCTTCTATTCTTGTAGCAGTGTTGGGCCTCCAGAGCGGTTTGTAGTGACAAGTTTCCCTTAAGTGGATACCCAAGGTTTATCGAACTCGGGAGGAAGAGGTCAAAGATATCCCTCTCATGCAACCACAACCACAAAGCAAGAAGTCTCTTGTGTCCCCAACACACCTAATAGGTGCACTAGTTCGAAGAGATAGTGAAATACAGGTGGTATAAATAAGTATGAGCAGTAACGCCAGAAAAGTGCTTGCGCGTGTAGTTGATGGTGGTAGTATTGCAGCAGTAGTAACACAGTAAAACAGTGGTAGTAACTCGCAGTATTTAGGAACAAGGCCTAGGGATTACACTTTCACTAGTGGACACTCTCAACATTGATCACATAACAGAATAGATAAATGCATACTCTACACTTTTGTTGGATGATGAACACAATGCGTAGGATTACACGAACCCTCAATGCCGGAGTTAACAAGCTCCACAATAATGCTCATGTTTTAGTAACCTTTAGTGTAAGATAGATCAACAGACTAAACCAAGTACTAGCATAGCATGCACACTGTCACCTTCATGCATATGTAGGAGGAATAGATCACATCAATATTATCATAGCAATAGTTAACTTCGCAATCTTCAAGAGATCATGATCATAGCATAAACCAAGTACTAACATGGTGCACGCACTGTCACCTTTGCACACATGCAGGAGGAATAAAACTACTTTAATAACACATCACTAGAGTAGCACATAGATAAATTGTGATACAAACTCATATGAATCTCAATGAGATCATTGTATTGAAGTACATGGAAGAGAGATGAACCACATAGCTACCGGTACAGCCCCGAGCCTCGATGGAGAACTACTCCCTCCTCATGGGAGCAGCAGCGGTGATGAAGATGGCGGTGGAGATGGCAGCGGTGTCGATGGAGAAGCCTTCCGGGGCACTTCCCCGTCCCGGCAGGTGCCGAGAGTTCTGTCCCCGAATTGGAGTTTCGCGACGGTGGCGGCGCCCTGGAGTCTTTCTGGAGTTTCGTCAAGTGCTTGTGTGTTTAGGTCGAAAGGGTTATATAGGCGAAGGCGGCGCGGGAGGGTCGACAGGGTGGCCTCACCCTAGGCCGGCGCGGCAGAGGAGCCCGCGCGCGGCCCTATGGTGTGGCCCCCTCCGACTCTTCTTCGGTGTTCTGGAGCCTTCCGGGAAAAATAGGAGGTTTGGCGTTGATTTCGTCCAATTCGAGAATATTGCCCGAACAGCCTTTCTGGAACCAAAAACAGCAGAAAACAGCAACTGGCCTTTCGGCATCTTGTTAATAGGTTAGTTCCACAAAATGCACGAATATGACATAAAGTGTGCATAAAACATGTAGATAACATCAATAATGTGGCATGGAACATAAGAAATTATCGATACGTTGGAGACGTATCAGCATCCCCAAGCTTAGTTCTGCTCGTCCCGAGCAGGTAAAACGATAACAAAGATAATTTCTGGAGTGACATGCCATCATAACCTTGATCATACTATTTGTAAAGCATATGTAGTGAATGCAGCGATCAAAACAATGTATATGACATGAGTAAACAAGTGAATCATATAGCAAAGACTTTTCATGAATAGCATTTTCAAGACAAGCATCAATAAGTCTTGCATAAGAGTTACTCATAAAGCAATAAATTCTTAGTAAAAGGTATTGAAGCAACATAATGGAAGATTAAGTTTCAGCGGTTTTTCAACTTGTAACATGTATATCTCATGGATAATTGTCAATGCAAAGCAATATAACAAATGCAATATGCAAATATGTAAGAATCAATGCACAGTTCACACAAGTGTTTGCTTCTTGAGGTGGATAGAAATAGGTGAACCGACTCAACATTGAAAGTAAAAGAATGGTCCTCCATAGAGAAAAAGCATCTATATTTGTGCTAGAGCTTTGATTTTGAAAACATGAAACAATTTTGTCAACGGTAGTAATAAAGCATATGCATCATGTAAATTATATCTTATAAGTTGCAAGCCTCATGCATAGTGTACCAATAGTGCCTTTGCCCTAATTAGCTTGGGTTAACATCCCGCAAATTTTGTTTTAACCAAGTTTCACAAGGTCACAAAGGGTACCTTGTAGGGTCTAAGGAGAAAGTTCGCATTGGATTTCTAGCTTTTGATCATTCTTCAACTTAGACACCCGGGACAACATAGACAACAGATAATGGACTCCTCTTTTAATGCTTAAGCATTCAACAACAGTTAATTATTTTCTCATAAGAGATTGAGGTTATTTGTCCAAAACTGAAACTTCCACCATGATTCATGGCTTTAGTTAGCGACCCAATGTTCTTCTCTAACAATATGCATACTCAAACCATTTGATTGTGAAAACCGCCCTTACTTCAGACAAGACGAACATGCATAGCAACTCACATGATATTCAACAATGAGTTGATGGCGTTCCCCCATAAACATGGTTATCGCACAACAAGCAACTTAATAAGAGATAAAGTGCATAATTACATATTCAATACCACAATAGTTTTTAAGCTATTTGTCCCATGAGCTATATATTGCAAAGGTGAATGATGGAATTTTAAAGGTACCACTCAAGCAATTTACTTTGGAATGGCGGGAAAATACCATGTAGTATAGGTAGGTATGGTGGACACAAATGGCATAGTGGTTGTTTGGCTCAGGATTTGGATGCATGAGAAGTATTCCCTCTCGATACAAGGTTTAGGCTAGCAAGGTTGTTTGAAGCAAACACAAGAACGAACTAGTACAGCAAAACTCACATAAAAGACATATTACAAGCATTATAAAACTATACATCGTCTTCCTTGTTGTTCAAACATCTTACTAGAAAATATCTAGACTCTAGAGAAACCACTCATGCAAACCAAATTTTAACAAGCTCTATGTATTTCTTCATAATAAGTGTAAGGTATATGATGCAAGAGCTTAAACATGAGCACAACAATTGCCAAGTATCACATTACCCAAGACATTATAGCAATTACTACATGTAGCATTTTCCAATTCCAACCATATAACAATTTAACGAAGAGAAACTTCGCCATGAATATTATGAGCTAAGAACACATGTGTTCATACGAACCAGCGGAGCGTGTCTCTCTCCCACACAAACATTTATTCAAACAAAAACAAAAAATAAAAACAAACCGACGCTCCAAGAAAAAGCACATAAGATGTGATGGAATAAAAATATAGTTTCAGGGGAGGAACCTGATAATGTTGTCGATGAAGAAGGGGATGCCTTGGGCATCCCAAGCTTAAAGCTTGAGTCTTCTTGATATATGCAGGGGTGAACCACCGGGTGCATCCCCAAGCTTAGAGTTTTCACTCTTCTTGATCATAGTATATCATCCTCCTCTCTTGACCCTTGAAAACTTCCTCACCAAACTCGAAACAACTCATTAGAGGGTTAGTGGACAATAAAAATTAACATGTTCAGAGGTGACACAATCATTCTTAACTGGACATTGCATAATGCTACTGGACATTAGTGGATCAAAGAAATTCATCCAACATAGCAAAAAGGCAATGCGAAATAAAAGGCAGAATCTGTCAAAACAGAACAGTCCGTAAAGATGGATTTTATTAGGCCACCAGACTTGCTCAAACGAAAATTCTCAAATTGAATGAAAGTTGCGTACATATCTGAGGATCACTCACGTAAATTGGCATAATTTTCTGAGTTACCTACAGAGAATTAGACCCAGATTCGTGACAGCAAAGAAATCTGTTTCTGCGCAGTAATCCAAATCTAGTACTTACTTTACTATCAAAGACTTTACTTGGCACAACAAAATACAAAACTAAGATAAGGAGAGGTTGCTACAGTAGTAAACAACCCAAGACACAAATATAAAACAAAGTACTGTAGTAAAATAACACATGGGTTATCTCCCAAGAAGTTCTTTTCTTTATAGCCATTAAGATGGGCTCAGCAGTTTTAATGATGCACTCGCAAGAGATAGTATGTGAAGCAAAAGAGAGCATCAAGAGGCAAATTAAAAACACATTTAAGCCTAACATGCTTCCTATGAAGAGGAATCTTGTACACAAATGAATTCATGAAGAACAAAGTGACAAGCATAAGAGGATAAAACACGAGTAACTTCAAGATTCTCAACATAAAGAGGGGAAACTTAATATTATTAAGATGCATATAACCATATTTCCCTCTCTCATAATAACTTTCAGTAGCATCATTGATGAAATCCACAATATACCCATCACTTAAAACATTCTTATCATGGTTCATATGCATAGAAGTATCATTAATTTTGGCATAAGGAGAGTTCTTTTCATTAATAGTAATTGGAGCAGGATTATTATCAAGAATTTGAACATGGTAAACAAGTTGCATATTAAGGGAATTGTTTTTGGTAACCCAATCATGACTATGACAAGTTTCATAAGGATAGTTAGAACCTATATCATAGCATTCTTTGTAATAAACATCAGAGATCGGAGGCACAGTGTCATCATAAGAAATAGAATAGTTATCTTTCACAATCGGTTTATCTGTGTCCACACCATTATTGTTATTAGAAGGAGATGTATCAAGAACATAATGACCAGTAGCTAAAGGATTTGCAAACACCTCTTCCCCAAGCTTAGAGCTTTCTATATCATTATGGGAGGAAGCATGGATAACACTGACACTATGGCAATCATTATCATCATCATTTTCAGAATTAATTTCCCAGAGATTTGCAATATCAAAAGTAGTGTGCTCATTCAAATCATGATTGCTAATGTATGTAAAGGGCATAGGAAGATCATCGTATTTAGATTCATTATCACAATAATCATCAGGAGCAACATACTTACGGTTACCTATCGTTATCTCATATACGCGGGGATATGCTGTTACCTCTTTCTTTTTATTCTCCTTCTTCTTCTTCTTCTTCTTCTTATTCTTCTTCTTCGTTCCCTTCTTCTTCTCCTTCTCTTCCTTCTCATCATTCCCTTCTTCAGGAGGGAGAGGCTTGAAGGGTGGCTTGTCCGCATAACCTGATTTACTTTCAGAAACAATAGAAGAAACTTGGGAGGATCCCTCCTTTTCATTAATTAGTTGAAAACACACAGCGGTCCTATCATATTTTGGCAAGGTGTCATCTTCTAAAATATTTTGTATGTAAGTATTTGTATGGCTATTATCAATGCAATAAGAAAAACACCCATGCATGACATCATCAATATCAAGATCACTCATATGTAACAAAGAGATTTTTCTTGATAGCTCTTCACACCCCAAAAATAAAGTAAGTTCATCATGCTGATTAGGAGTAATTTCATCATCACAATACAAATTTGCAGCACTCATTGGGTTCAAAATATCACTGGAGGAACATTGAAAATTAAAATGACCCACTTCATGGCAAACTTCACAAATAAAAGGATAGAGGGCACAAACTTTTTTACCAAGATCATCTAGAGCCCTAAACCACTTTCTAGTTTTTTCATTAGCATGATGGATGCAATATTCATCTTTGATTTGATTAATTCCACAAGGTCTATGTATTCCACAAAAATTAACATGCTTATAGGAAATAGCATTCTTAGGAGTTTGAGCATGCTTATTGCAATAATTAACAACAATTTCATTCTTCATACAAGCCTCTTTAAAAGGTTCATGATACTTATCAAAATTATTTTTAGGCAATTCGAAATGAGAAGCAAAGGCTTTATAAAGATTTGCAGCAACTTGAGAGTCAAGACCATAAGTAGCACTCATATTTCGAAATTCATCGGTATCCATAAAAGCTTCAATGCATTCATAATCATAATTTATACCTGACTCTTTACCTTCATTGTTCTCCCATCCTTCAGCGTTGTCCTCAATCCGATCAAGGAGGTCCCACCTAGCTTCAACCTCCTTGCTTGTGAAAGATCCCTCCGAACACGCGTCCAGATAGTCCTTGTGTTGTCCTGAAAGCCTCGCATAAAAATTGTTAACAATAACATTACGGGGGAGCTCATGAATGGGACATTTGAGCATTAGTGATTTCAATCTCCCCCACGCTTGAGAAATATTCTCTCCATCACGAGGATAAAAGTTATAAATATAATTCCTATCAATATGCACTTCATGCGGAGGATAAAATTTAGAATAAAAGAGAGATGCAATTTCCTCCCAACCAAGAGAATGCCTATTCTCCAACAATTTATACCAATGCGCTGCTTTACCAGACAGCGAAACAGAGAATAGCTTCTTCCTCACTTCATCCATAGAGATACCTGCACACTTGAATAACCCACATAATTCGTGCAAAAACAGTAAATGATCTCTAGGATGGACAGTTCCATCCCCTTTATAGTGGTTGTCCATAACACGTTCAATAATTTTCATGGGTATTTTATACGGAATACTTTCAGCAGGTGGATTTAAAATATCAGAAGCATTATTAGAGTTATCGCATATGGGAGATAAAGCATTATCAGAACAAATTTTCTCCCCTAAAGATGGGAAGCTAAAAAGACCACAAAAACTAGCTTCCCCAAGCTTAGACTTCTTCATAGCATTAGCAGTAATTGCATTCATACTAATAACATCGCTACTAACATGCAAATAAGGTTCCATAGGTTTTTAATTTTCGCATCAAACAATTCTAAATCAGAAAAAGATTAAAAAGCTCACTAAATTTTTGTTGTTTTCCATTATGCCTAACTAGTGTAAACAAGAAACAAAAAGTTGCAATTGCAGGATCTAAAGGAAATAGCTTCGAGTACTTACAATGACGGAAAATAGCTTGGTAGCCGAGGTCCGGAGTGTGAGTACCTTTTACCTTTCCTCCCCGGCCGGCGCCAGAAAAGTGCTTGATGTCTACGGGAGCTTCTATTCTTGTAGATAGTGTTGGGCCTCCAGAGCAGAGGTTTGTAGAACAGCAGCAAGTTTCCCTTAAGTGGATACCCAAGGTTTATCGAACTCGGGGAGGAAGAGGTCAAAGATATCTCTCATGCAACCCTGCAACCACAAAGCAAGAAGTCTCTTGTGTCCCCAACACACCTAATAGGTGCACTAGTTCGGCGAAGAGATAGTGAAATACGGGTGGTATGAATAAGTATAGCAAAAAGAGAGAGTAGTGCCGGCGTGTAGTTGATGGTGGTAGTATTGCAGCGTAGTCACGTAAAACATGAACGAGCAATAGTAACTCAGCAGTATTTTAGGAACAAGGCCTAGGATTAGACTTTCACTAGTGGACACTCTCAACATTGATCACATATGAGAATAGATAAATGCATACTCTACACTTTTGTTGGATGATGAACACATTGCGTAGGATTACACGAACCCTCAATGCCGAGTTTACAAGCTCCACAATAATGCTCATGTTTTAGTAACCTTTAGTGTAAGATAGATCAAAGACTAAACCAAGTACTAGCATAGCATGCACACTGTCACCTTCATGCATATGTAGGAGGAATAGATCACATCAATATTATCATAGCAATAGTTAACTTCGCAATCTTCAAGAGATCATGATCATAGCATAAACCAAGTACTAACATGGTGCACGCACTGTCACCTTTGCACACATGCAGGAGGAATAAAACTACTTTAATAACACATCACTAGAGTAGCACATAGATAAATTGTGATACAAACTCATATGAATCTCAATGAGATCATTGTATTGAAGTACATGGAAGAGAGATGAACCACATAGCTACCGTACCCCGAGGCCTCGATGGAGAACTACTCCCTCCTCATGGGAGCAGCAGGTGATGAAGATGGTGATGGAGATGGCAGCGGTGTCGATGGAGAAGCCTTCCGGGGCACTTCCCCGTCCCGGCGGGTGCCGAACGAGTTCTGTCCCCGAATTGGAGTTTCGCGGTGGTGGCGGCGCCCCGGAGTCTTTTCGGAGTTTCGTCAATTGGTATTGTGTTTTTAGGTCGAAAGGTTATATAGGCGAAGAGGCGGCGCAGAGGGTCGCAGGGTGGCCTCACCAAAGGCGCGCGGAGGCCAGCCCGCGCGGCCCTATGGTGGGCCCCCCAGCCCCTCTCCGACTCTTCTTCGTTCTGGAGCCTTCCGGGAAAAATAGGAGGTTTGGCGTTGATTTCGTCCAATTCCGAGAATATTGCCCGAACAGCCTTTCTGGAACCAAAAACAGCAGAAAACAGCAACTGGCCTTTCGGCATCTTGTTAATAGGTTAGTTCCACAAAATGCACGAATATGACATAAAGTGTGCATAAAACATGTAGATAACATCAATAATGTGGCATGGAACATAAAAATTATCGATACGTTGAGACGTATCAGCCACTTTGCCATATTATAAAGTAGTGTTATTACAGGACCTAAATACAAAAATTCCAAAGTTTCGCAACTTTGCAACTAAACCCTAAAAAGCAATCAAGTCCTTGAGCAACGTGCGATGCCGGCTTCTTCGATCTGCTCGACGGGGCTTGCGCGAGCTCGCCGGCGGCCGCGCCTAGCACTCCGTCGGGAACACCACCACCGCCGACTCCACGCCGGCCTTGAGCAAGTGCGCTCCGCCTCGCCTAGCGGCTCTTCTGCCACGCCGGGCGCAAGACCGCCGACCCCACCGGCGCGCATACCACCACCGCGTCCCCACCGTCGACCCCACCGCCGCCTTCTCCATGGCCGAGATCCGGATGATTCGTCCGGGGAAGAACAAGGCGGATCGAAAGGAGGTTGAGGTCGACGCGGCCAATAGTACCGGCGGGGAGGAGGTGGTGGTGGTTGGGGAAGTTGCCGCGGAGCGTCCGTGATGCGCGGTCGTAGGCGAGGGCGTCCTCGACGAGCCGCACCCGCGGCTCCTCCGCCGCCGAGGCTCCATCGCTTCCCCGTAGAGAGGCTCCTCCGCCGTTCCCCGTAGCGAGGCTCCTGCGCCGCCGAAGCTTTGCCGCTCTCTAGTTTGGGAAGAGATAAGGCCTTGGCATTCTCTGGTTTGGGAAGAGATACGGGTGGGTGTGTGTGCAGTTGGTGTGGGTGGGCGTGTGCGGTGGACATGTGCGTAGTGGGGTCGTGTGATCGTGGTGCCGTGCGAACGTGGGTAGGCGTGCGGTGGACATGTGAGAATGTGTATGCTTTGGGCCCACCGACGTGTGAATGTCTCCGTGCCGTGCGACATGCATGTGCGGTGGCCGGTGGCGCACCACTCTAGTGCGCTATTGATATCCGAGAACAGTGGCGCACCGCGTACACATCAAATATACGTGCGCCATTGTTACAGAAATAGTAATGACGCACCTATATTTGGTGCGCCACTGCTAACTTTAGACCAATTTATAACCTGGTTTCGCACTTAGTAGTGGCGCATGACTATACTAGTGCGCCATTGATAATTAATTATCAGTGGAGCATCACTTTTTGGTGCGCCACTGCTATATAATAGTGGCGCACCTGTTTAGTGGTGCGCCACTAATAGCAATCTTACGGCTAGGCTTTTTCCTAGTAGTGTGTGATGCGCACAGCAGCAAGTTTTCCCTCAGAAAGAAACCAAGGTTATCGAACCAGAGAGATGCACGTGAAGGTTGTTGGTGGAGGAGTGTAGTGCGCAACACCAGGGATTCCGGCGCCAACGTGGAACCTGCACAACACAACCAAAATACTTTGCCCCAACTTAACAGTGAGGTTGTCAATCTCACCGGCTTGCTGTAAACAAATGATTAAACGTATGGTGTGGAGAATGATATTTGTTTGCGAAGAACAGCAGAGAAAAGAGTTTGAAGTAGATTGTATTTCAGATGTAAAAGAATGGACCGGGGTCCACAGTTCACTAGTGGTGTCTCTCCAAGATAAATAGCATGTTGGGTGAACAAATTACAATTTACAAATAGAGAGGGCATAACAATGCACATACATATCATGATGACTACTATGAGTTTTACTTAGGGCATTACGACAAATAACATAGACCGCTATCCAGCATGCATCTATGCCTAAAAAGTCCACCTTCGGGTTAGCATCCGCACCCCTTCCAGTATTAAGTTGAAAACAACAGACAATTGCATTAAGTATGGTGCGTAATGTAATCAACACAAATATCTTTAGACAAAGCATTGATGTTTTATCCCTAGTGGCAACAAGACATCCACAACCTTAGAACTTTCTGTCACTGTCCCAGATTCAATGGAGGCATGAACCCACTATCGAGCATAAATACTCCCTCTTGGAGTCACAAGTATCAACTTGGCAAGAGCCTCTACTAGCAACGGAGAGCATGGAAGATCATAAACAACACATATATGATAGATCAATTAATCAACTTGACATAGTATTCCATATTCATCGGATCACAACAAACACAACATGTAGCATTACAAATAGACGATCTTGATCATGATAGACAACTCACAAGATCTAAACATGATAGCATATGAGGAGAAGACAACCATCTAGCTACTGCTATGGACCCATAGTCGAAGGATGAACTACTCACGCATCAATCCGGAGGCGGGCATGATGATGTAGAGTCCTCCGGTGATGATTCCCCTCTTCGGCAGGGTGCCGGAGGTGATCTCCTGAATCCCCCGAGATGGGATTGGCGGCGGCGTCTCTGGAACTTTTCTCGTCGTGCTCTCGGTAATAGGGCTTTCGCGACGGAGAGAATAAATAGGCGAAGGGGCAGTCGGGAGGCGCTCGAGGGCCCCGCCCCATAGGCCGGCGCGGCCAGGGCCCCACCGCGCCGACATGTGGGGTGGCTGCCTCGTGGCCCCTCTTCGTCTCCTCTTCGGACTTCTGGAAGGCTCCGTGCAAAATAAGACCGTGGGCTTTTTTTTCGTCCAATTCCGAGAATATTTCCTGTGTAGGATTTCTGAAACCAAAAATAGCATAAAACAGGAACTGGCGCTTCGGCATCTTGTTAATAGGTTAGTGCCGGAAAATGCATCAAAATGATGTAAAATGTATATAAAATATGTGAGTATTGCCATATAACTAGCATGGAACATAAGAAATTATAGATACGTTTGAGACGTATCAAGCATCCCCAAGCTTAGTTCCTACTCGCCCTCTAGTAGGTAAACGATAACAAGGATAATTTCTGAAGTGACATGCTACTATCATAATCTTGATCAATACTATTGTAAAGCATATGAGATGAATGAAGTGATTCAAAGCAATGGTAAAGATAATGACTAAACAACTGAATCATATATCAAAGACTTTTCATGAATAGTACTTTCAAGACAAGCATCAATAAGTCTTGCATAAGAGTTAACTCATAAAGCAATAGGTTCTTAATAGAAGGTTTTGAAGCAACACAAAGGAAGATATACGTTTCAGCAGTTGCTTTCAACTTCAACATGTATATCTCATGGATAATTGTCAATACAAAGTAATATGATGAATGCAAATAAGCAAGTATGTGAGAATCAATGCACACAGTTGACACAAGTGTTTGTTTCTAAGATAGAAAGAAGTAGGTAAACTGACTCAACATAAAGTAAAAGAAAGGCCCTTCGTAGAGGGAAGTAGGGATTACTCATGTGGTAGAGCTTTTTATTTTGAAAACATGGAAAAAATTGTCAACGGTAGTAATAATTCATATGTGTTATGCATAAAACATCCTATAAGTTGCAAGTCTCATGCATCGAATACCAATAGTGCTCGCACCTTGTCCTAATTAGCTCAGATTTACATGGATTATCATTGCATTACATATGTTTCAACCAAGTGTCACAAAGGGGTACCTCTATGCCACCTGTACAAAGGTCCAAGGAGATAGATCGCATTTGACTTCTCAATTTTGATAAATCTCAAGCTTTCAACATAATAATATACTCATAAGAGAAGGATTAATGTCCAAACTTAAACTTCCACCATAATACATGGCTTTGGTTGGCGGCCCAATGTTCTTCTCTAACAATATGCATACTCAAACCATTTAATCATGATAAATCACCCTTACTTCAGACAAGACGAACATGCATAGCAACTCACATGATATTTGATACGTCTCCGATGTATCGATAATTTCTTATGTTCCATGCCACATTATTGATGATATCTACATGTTTTATACACATTATATGTCGTATTTATGCATTTTCCGGCACTAACCTAATAACGAGATGCCGAAGAGCCAGTTGGTGTTTTCTGCTGTTTTTGGTTTCAGAAATCCTAGTAAGGAAATATTCTCGGAATTGGACGAAATCAACGCCCAGGGTCCTATTTTTGCACGAAGCTTCCAGAAGACCGAGGGATAGACGAAGTGGGGCCACGAGGTGGCTAGACACCAGGGCGGCGCGGCCTGGCGCTTGGCCGCGCGGCCCTGTCGTGTGGGCCCCTCGTGACGCCCTTTGACCTGCCCTTCCGCCTACAAGTAGCCTTCGTCGCGAAAGCCCCAGTACCGAGAGCCACGATACGGAAAACCTTACTGAGACGCCGATGTCGCCAATCTCATCTCGGGGGATTCAGGAGATCTCCTCCGGCACCCTGCCGGAGAGGGGAATCATCTCCCGGAGGACTCTTCACCGCCATGGTCGCCTCCGGAGTGATGAGTGAGTAGTTCTCCCCTGGACTATGGGTCCATAGCAGTAGCTAGATGGTTGTCTTCTCCTCATCTGCTTCATTGTCGGGTCTTGTGAGCTGCCTAACATGATCAAGATCATCTATCTGTAATGCTATATGTTGTGTTTGTCGGGATCCGATGGATAGAGAATACTATGTTATGTTGATTATCAATCTATTACCTATGTGTTGTTTATGATCTTGCATGCTCTCCGTTATTAGTAGAGGCTCGCCAAGTTTTTACTCTTAACTCCAAGAGGGAGTATTTATGCTCGATAGTGGGTTCATGCCTCCATTAAATCTGGGACAGTGACAGAAAGTTCTAAGGTTGTGGATATGCTGTTGCCACTAGGGATAAAACATTGATGCTATGTCCGAGGATGTAGTTATTGATTACATTACGCACCATACTTAATGCAATTGTCTGTTGTTTGCAACTTAATACTGGAAGGGGTTCGGATGATAACCTGAAGGTGGACTTTTTAGGCATAGATGCATGCTGGATAGCGGTCTATGTACTTTGTCGTAATGCCCAATTAAATCTCACAATATTCATCATATCATGTATGTGCATTGTCATGCCCTCTCTATTTGTCAATTGCCAGACTGTAATTTGTTCACCCAACATGCTATTTATCTTATGGGAGAGACACCTCTAGTGAACTGTGGACCCCGGTCCATTCTTTTACATCGAATACAATCTACTGCAATACTTGTTCTACTTTTCTGCAAACAATCATCATCCACACTATACATCTAATCCTTTGTTACAACAAGCCGGTGAGATTGACAACCTCACTGTTCGTTGGGGCAAAGTACTTTGGTTGTGTTGTGCAGGTTCCACGTTGGCGCCGGAATCCCCGGTGTTGCGCCGCACTACATCCCGCCGCCATCAACCTTCAACGTGCTTCTTGGATCCTACTGGTTCGATAAACCTTGGTTTCTTCGAGGGAAAACTTGCCGTTGTACGCATCACACCTTCCTCTTGGGGTTCCCAACGGACGCGTGTCGCGTATCAAGCACATTTACGCGCCGCTGGAGAGATCAAGACACGCTGCAAGGGGAGTCTCCACAATCCAATCTCTTTACTTTGTTTTTGTCTTGCTTTATTTTACTTACTTTCTTGTTTGCTGCATTATATCAAAACACAAAAAAATCAGTTCCTAGCTTTACTTTATTTACTGTCTTGTTCTCTATATCTAAAACACACAAAAAATTAGTTACTTGCATTTACTTTATCTAGTTTGCTTTATTTACTACTGCTAAAATGGCTACTCCTGAAAATACTAAGTTGTGTGATTTCACAACCACAAACAATAATGATTTCTTATGCACGCCTATTGCTCCACCTGCTACTACAGCAGAATTCTTTGAAATTAAACCTGCTTTACTGAATCTTGTTATGAGAGAGCAATTTTCTGGTGTTAGTTCTGATGATGCTGCTGCCCATCTCAATAATTTTGTTGAATTGTGTGAAATGCAAAAGTATAAAGATGTAGATGGTGACATTATAAAATTAAAATTGTTTCCTTTCTCATTAAGAGCAAGAGCTAAAGATTGGTTGCTATCTCTGCCTAAGAATAGTATTGATTCATGGACTAAATGCAAGGATGTTTTTATTGGTAGATATTATCCCCCTGCTAAAATTATATCTTTGAGAAGTAGCATAATGAATTTTAAACAATTGGATAATGAACATGTTTCTCAAGCTTGGGAAAGAATGAAATCTTTGGTTAAAAATTGCCCAACCCATGGATGACTACTTGGATGATCATCCAAACCTTTTATGCAGGACTGAATTTTTCTTCACGGAACCTATTGGATTCAGCTGCTGGAGGTACCTTTATGTCCATCACTCTTGGTGAAGCAACAAAACTTCTTGATAATATGATGATTAATTACTCTGAATGGCACACGGAAAGAGCTCCACAAGGTAAGAAGGTAAATTCTGTCGAAGAAACCTCCTCCTTGAGTGATAAGATTGATGCTATTATGTCTATGCTTGTGAATGATAGGACTAATGTTGATCCTAATAATGTTCCGTTAGCTTCATTGGTTGCCCAAGAAGAACATGTTGATGTAAACTTCATTAAAAATAATAATTTCAACAACAATGCTTATCGGAACAATTCTAGTAACAACTATAGGCCATATCCTTACAATAATGGGAATAGTTATGGTAATTCTTATGGGAATTCTTACAACAATAATAGGAACACACCCCTGGACTTGAAGCTATGCTTAAAGAATTTATTAGTACACAAACTGCTTTTAACAAATCTGTTGAGGAAAAACTCAATAAAATTGATATTCTCGCTTCTAAGGTTGATAGTCTTGCCTCTGATGTTGATCTTTTGAAATCGAAAGTTATGCCTAATAAGGATATTGAAAATAAAAAATTTACTACAGCAAATGCCATCCAAGTTAGAATTAATGAGAATATAAGATTAATGGCTGAATTGCATGCTAGGTGGGAAAGAGAGGAAAATGAAAAACTAGCTAAAGAGAATAATGTAGCTAAAGTTTGGACTATTACCACCACTAGTAATGTTAATGATTCACATGTTGCTGCACCTCCTACTATCAATGGTAAAATAATTGGTGTTGGCAATGTTTCTACTCCTAATGCAAAGCCTGCAAAACTGCAAAAAATTGCTAAAACTGCTGAAACTGCCTGTGATAAAACTGCTGAAATTTTTTCCAACATTGGGGATGATGATCCCATTGCTTTAGATTATAATGGTTTGGATTTTGATGATTGTCACATCTCTGAAGTTATAAAGTTCTTGCAAAAACTTGCTAAGAGTCCTAATGCTAGTGCTATAAACTTGGCTTTCACAAAACATATTACAAATGCTCTCATAAAAGCTAGAGAAGAGAAACTAAAACTTGAAACTTCTATTCCTAGGAAGCTAGAAGATGGTTGGGAGCCCATCATTAAGATGAAGGTCAATGACTTTGATTGTAATGCTTTATGTGATCTTGGTGCAAGTATTTCCGTTATGCCTAAGAAGATTGGGATTTTCTATTTTCGTGCCCTCCGTTCCTTAGTTGTGCTCAGTTTTCCCCAGCTCCTTAGTTTTTCCTCAGTTTTCCCCAAGACCTTGGCTGAAACCATCACACATGCTGTAACGGCCGGTTGCCCGACGGTTGACCGTTATCTTCTGACTAGTGGGGCCACGTAGAGCCCGCAAAGACACGTCAGACCATCCATCTTTGTTTGACCGTAAGCATCGCTGTATCCCTGACCAAAACACGCACGAGTGGGGCTTCGGTATATCGAATGACAAGTGGGCCATGGCGCTGATACAAGGGGCAATACACGGGTAGGAATAGATTTTTAAACGGAGCTCTACAGTGATGGCACGGAGGAGGTGGCCTGCGGGGTGCCGAGATGAGATCGACGTCCACAAAGAACTGCATGAGGCGAGACCAGACGCATTAGATAGATATGAACTAGACGCGTTTAACCATGCAAAGAAGAGAAGAAATGGTCGACGACATCGACGACTACCTCAAAACTTTGACTGACCGTGTCCGACACGAACGCGAGCAATGTAGAGAAAACTAGTGTCTCTCCTTTCTGGCGTGTATAGATGGGTGCTAGAAGAGTGTGGTGGCGAAGGGAAAGACCTCGCGGTGGTCTGTGGCGTCCAGCATAGCGGGGCGGCGTGGCCGTGCCCACATCGGCGTGGATGCATGTTCGGCATTGGCATCAGCATGTACGTTCGGCATTGGCCTCGGCGGTATCTCTGGTGTGTCAGTGATCGAATGAGGGGACGGGATTGAGGGTGCATCCCGACGGTGACCTAGCAGTGGCGTCGAGCATAGCCGTTCTGACCATGCCGATATCGGCATCGGCAAAGTTTGGAGGCTGTGGTGCTCGAATCAAGGAGGGATTTGTTTCTTGTACGCCAAAAGTGATTTGAAACAAGTTTCGTGTTGAAGGTTAGGTAACGAAAGTTTGTAACTAAGCCCAAAATTATACTAGCGCCATGGTGAGGTTCTTTTTGATAGAGCTATACGGTTGGGCAAACTTTTTTGACACTTTTTAGATAGGGTTCCTTGTTGTTACACGTATGGCATCATGTATGGCAAATTTGGGATCATTTGGAGATGTTCGAAAAAATCACTTTGCTTAAACGCATGCCGTTTCGTCTCACTGAAACCAGCTTTTCTAACAAGGTGATTTATTCTACCTCCTCTAAATGACCTCAAATTTCATACAGCTGATCTTCTATACATAGATAGATAGATTGTTTCGTTTTTATATTTTTCGAACTTTTTATTTCCCTTTATAATATCCAATTGATTTTCAGGTCAAAACCTCGAAAAACAGCATCATGTATGGCATCATTTTCGCCATAAATTTCAAATTTTGTGAAACTTTCCCTTTTAGATATTCCTTGTTGTTATAGATATGGCATAATGTATGCCAAATTTGGTTAGGTCTCACTGAAACCAGCTTTTGTAACAAGTTACCGTGAATAGTAATGGCTACAAGAAATCGGTGATGGTCTATCATTTTTTGCGTGAAAAGTAATGGATACAACAAATCGGTGATGGTTTATCATTTTTTGCGTGAAAATTAATGGCTACAACAAATCGGTGATGGTTTATCATTTGGGATTTTCGTGAAAATTAATGGCTACAACAAATCGGTGACGGTTTATCATTTTTTGCGTGAAAATTTATGGCTACAACAAATCGGTGATGGTTTATCATTTTTTGCGTGAAAAGTAATGCCTAAAAGAGTTTATAATTTTTAGCGCGTGAAAATAAATACAGAAAACCGCCCTTTAGCATACTTAGAGAGTGGAAGGTAACCGCCGACAGAGAGAGAGAGGGGTTATCCTGCCCGTTAGATCATACGATCAACGGTCGGCGGGCACGATCCGCGTGACATGGGCTAGACCAATCAGGGCAATGTTGCACGTGTGAGAGAATTTGTGGAGGGAGAGGGCAAAACTGAGTAGTATCAAGAAACCAAGGGCACCTATGTAATAAACAGACTAAGGGATTCAAATATGAGATTTAAAAAATGGAAAATGCGTGTTTTGTACAATAAAACCCATCTTGGCCTATCTCAAACTATTTGCAATACAAATATACATGAGTGTGAGAATTGTGGCCTCATTTAGACAAAGTATGTTTTGGGGAAAGCTGTTTTGGGAAGGGCTTATTGTGGAAAACCATGCACCTTCATAGCTACTAGGTGATTTGAGAAGGCCTTTGAGAAGTGGCAATTTGTGGTAAAACTTGATTTATCTATGACTTATCTATGTTTTGAGAACTGGCAATTTGTGGTAAAGACTCCATGAGTATGTGCCACTATTTTTCGGAATTTTTTGCACATTAAATGACTCATTTAACTAGTTAATCCCATTTGTTGACTGTCTGTTGACCAGCTACTTGAGGGTAAAACTGAGCATATTGCACTAGCCAGTATTAGCACTCAAGGGGAAAACTGAGCACACAAAAAATGCTAGTATAATGCTCGAGGTTATACCTGAGTATATCTAAATTTCCAGGGTTAGACTCGAGGATGCGTGTTGCGGTGCAGAAATGAAAGACGTGCAATTGTTGACGCGTAGACGCCGGTCGCGGTGCAGAAGTCGAAGACGTGCAATCGTGGACGCGTGGCGCATTGCAGAAGTCCAAGACGTGCAGACGTGCAGCGGTGGACGCGTAGGACGCGGGTCGCATTAACCACCCCTTGCCTTTATAGACGCCTCCTCCCACTATCTCTGTCACTCTCACTCGCCTACGCAACGCCGCCTCTCTCACGTCCCATCATCTTCTCCAAAGCAAAAAACCCTCTCCCTCTCCCTCTCCTCTGCCGGCGAGATGGACAAGGAGAATGCCAATCCCATCGTCCACGGCGCCGTCGGCTCCAAGCGCGACGCCTCCCTCTTCGACGCCGTCCCCTCAACGGACGTCGCCGCCGCCTCCGCCGGTGCATCGGAGGCTGCTGCCGCCGGTCGCGGTCAGATCCCGCCGGGATGGGACCCCTACGAGCCGGTGCCGTACGTCCCGCCCCCGAACCGCTACGACACCTCCATAGAGGACCCATGGAACGAGGTAACTACGGTTTGCTTCCTTTTTTGTTCCCCATTCCTTTTTGAACCCTATTTGTGCTGGTGTAGATGGATCTGTGGATGGATGAGTATTGGGCTAATATTTGCGCCGATTTTATTCCATTTTGTTTTGATCCCTCCTTGATTTCGTTTAAGATTTGGGGTTCGGCCGTTCGGTTAATTTATGCAAGTAATAATGGGATCTCAATCAGTTAATTTATGCAAGTAATCATAGGATCTCAATCAGTTATTTTATGCACGAATCAAAAGATATCAACCGTTTAATTTTGCAAATAATCTGGAATGTGTTCAAGTTCAGATCTGGAATCTGTTTCTTTGCCTATGATGAATCGGTGGGCACAGATTTTTACAGGGAGGGTTCAGCGAACCATTTCTGTGTACAAATCTGTTGTGCATGAGCTTTGGTTCGCTTACACCGTCCCTGTAGACATATAATCGTGTCCACTCTAACTGAGGCTGCCTCTGTTTTTCCTAACTTTGTTATCATGCACGTTTGCAACTCATTCACTAATAAATTCCCGTTTGATATGGATCAGCTGTCTGGCAGCGACGTCGGCAGCGACGACGAGCACCATGATGTCAAGACTCGCCAGGTGCTGCGGAGGCTGCAGGTCGGCCAGTACGTCTCCTACCTCGACGTCGCCAAGGGTGTCTACAGGTGCCCCTTCTGCACTAGGAGGCTCGGCGGCACTGACTTCAACTGCCTCCTCACGCATGCCGAGAACATCGGCCACACCAACCCCAAGGTCGGCGCGTCGGTGAACCCCAACTCCTTCCGCGCCAAGCACTTGGCGCTCGGCATGCACCTCCGCAGCATCCAGCGGGTGGAGATCTCCGCCGGGCGCATGCCTCCGCTCAAGCCCAAGGCTCCCAAGGGGAGCAACAAGTGGAGGCAGAGGCAGATGGGGTAGGCGGAGTCCTGGACGTGTGCTGCTGCTGCCTCCTCCATTTTGTTGTTGGGATCCCTTTGTTGTTAGCTAGGGATCCCTCGTTGTTATGTTGTTAGTATGATGGTGCTGTACTGCTGTGAAGAACCTCGAACCCTACTATGTTTGGCTGCTGAATGCAGCTTATTATCTATATTATCTATCCCTATTCTACTATATGACCTTGTGAATTTATCGTACATTCCCTGTAGATTTGCTTCTAGATTTAACTACATACATATGGACCAGATGGAGTACTAGATTGGGCTCCCTACTAGATTTGCTGCCATATTGGACAAACAACGAGGGCCAAAAGGCACAAATAATAATTGAAGAAAGACAGAAATGCAAGCTTCTCTAGATTTGATACTAATTAGGTGAAAAAAGACAGAGAGAAGGAGGCAGAAAAGGTACTCTTAAAAGGGAAATGCCAATGGCCGAGAGAGACAAAACCCAGCTCCTGCTCACGTGCAACCAAACGCTATCTCGTCCTGTCCCACGCGGTCCCTTTCTACCAGCCCCACGCGACGCGGGCCCACACGACGCGGCCCCACACGTTAGCACGGAGCGGTCAACTTAACGGGAATCCTGCCGTCTGAGCTGCCTTCTGCGGGTTTCAAACAAGCACTTAAAACTGAGGAAAAACTAAAGATGGGGACTGAAACAACTAAGGAACCGAGGGCACGAAAATAGAAATCCCAAGAAGATTTATAATATGCTTGACTTGCCACCATTGAAAAATTGTTATTTGGATGTTAATCTTGCTGATCATTCTACAAAGAAACCTTTGGGGAGAGTTGATAATGTTTGCATTACCTTAACAATAACCTTGTCCCCGTTGATTTGGTTGTCTTGGATATTGAATGCAATGCATCTTGTCCCATTATACTGGGAAGACCTTTTCTTCGAACTGTTGGTGCTATCATTGATATGAAGGAAGGTAATATTAAATATCAATTTCCTCTCAAGAAATGTATGGAACACTTCCCTAGAAAGAGAATGAAGTTACCTTTTGATTCTATTATTAGAACAAGTTATGATGTTGATGCTTCATCTCTTGATACTTATATACACTTTCTGCGCCTAGCTGAAAGGCGTTAAAGAAAAGCGCTTATGGGAGATAACCCATGTTTTTACTACAGTACCTCTATTTTATATTTGAGTCTTGGATGTTGTTTACTACTGTAGAAACCTCTCCTTATCTTAGTTTTATGCATTGTTGTGCTAAGTAAAGTCTTTGATAGTAAGGTTCATACTAGATTTGGATTACTGCGCAGAAACAGATTTCTGCTGTCACGAATTTCGACCTGCCTCTCTGTAGGTAGCTCAGAAAAATATGCCAATTTACGTGCGTGATCCTCAGATATGTACACAACTTTCATTCAATTTGGGCATTTTCATTTGAGCAAGTCTGGTGCCACTTTAAAATTCGTCTTGACGAACTGTTCTGTTTTGACAGATTCTGCCTTTTATTTCGCATTGCCTCTTTTGCTATGTTGGATGAATTTCTTTGATCCATTAATATCCAGTAGCTTTATGCAATGTACAGAAGTGTTAAGAATGATTATGTCACCTCTGAACATGTAAATTTTAATTGTGCACTAACCCTCTAATGAGTTGTTTTGAGTTTGGTGTGGAGGAAGTTTTCAAGGATCAAGAGAGGGAGATGATACAATATGATCAAGGAGAGTGAAAGCTCTAAGCTTGGGGATGCCCCGGTGGTTCACCCCTGCATATTTTAAGAAGACTCAAGCGTCTAAGCTTGGGGATGCCCAAGGCATCCCCTTCTTCATCGACAACATTATCAAGTTCCTCCCCTGAAACTATATTTTTATCCCATCACATCTTATGTACTTTGCTTGGAGCGTCGGTTTGTTTTTGTTTGAATAAAATGGATCCTAGTATTCATTGTGTGGGAGAGAGAAACGCTCCGCTGTTGCATATGGAAAAATATGTCCTTAGGCTTTACTCATAGTATTCATGGCGAAGGTTGAATCTTCTTCGTTAAATTGTTATATGGTTGGAATCGGGAAATGCTACATGTAGTAATTCTAAAATGTCTTGAATAATTTGATACTTGGCAATTGTTGTGCTCATCTTTAAGCTCTTGCATCATATACTTTGCACCCATTAATGAAGAAATACATAGAGCTTGCTAAAATTTGGTTTGCATATTTGGTCTCTCTAAAGTCTAGATAATTTCTAGTATTGAGTTTTGAACAACAAGGAAGACGGTGTAGAGTCTTATAATGTTTACAATATGTCTTTTATGTGAGTTTTGCTGCACCGGTTCATCCTTGTGTTTGTTTCAAATAACCTTGCTAGCCTAAACCTTGTATCGAGAGGGAATACTTCTCATGCATCCAAAATCCTTGAGCCAACCACTATGCCATTTGTGTCCACCATACCTACCTACTACATGGTATTTCTCCGCCATTCCAAAGTAAATTGCTTGAGTGCTACCTTTAAAATTTCCATCATTCGCCTTTGCAATATATAGCTCATGGGAAAAATAGCCTTAAAAACTATTGTGGTATTGAATATGTACTTATGCACTTTATCTCTTATTAAGTTGCTTGTTGTGCGATAACCATGTTCCTGGGGACGCCATCAACTCTTTGTTGAATATCATGTGAGTTGCTATGCATGTCCGTCTTGTCGAAGTAAGGGAGATTTACCACTCATTTAATGGTTAGAGCATGCATATTGTTAGAGAAGAACATTGGGCCGCTAACTAAAGCCATGAATCATGGTGGAAGTTTCAGTTTTGGACAAATATCCTCAATCTCATATGAGAACACTAATTGTTGCTACATGCTTATGCATTAAAGAGGAGTCCATTATTTGTTGTCTATGTTGTCCCGGTATGGATGTCTAAGTTGAGAATAATCAAAAGCGAGAAATCCAAATGCGAGCTTTCTCCTTAGACCTTTGTACAGGCGGCATAGAGGTACCCCTTTGTGACACTTGGTTAAAACATGTGTATTGCGATGATAATCCTGGTAATCCGAGCTAATTAGGACAAGGTGCGGGCACTATTAGTATACTATGCATGAGGCTTGCAACTTGTAAGATATAATTTACATGATACATATGCTTTATTACTACCGTTGACAAAATTGTTTCATGTTTTCAAAACCAAAGCTCTAGCACAAATATATCAATCGATGCTTTCCTCTTTGAAAGACCTTTCTTTTACTTTTATGTTGAGTCAGTTCACCTATTTCTCTCCACCTCAAGAAGCAAACACTTGTGTGAACTGTGCATTGATTCCTACATACTTGCATATTGCACTTGTTATATTACTTTACATTGACAATATCCATGAGATATACATGTTATAAGTTGAAAGCAACCGCTGAAACTTAATCTTCCTTTGTGTTGCTTCAATACCTTTACTTTGATTTATTGCTTTATGAGTTAACTCTTATGCAAGACTTATTGATGCTTGTCTTGAAGTACTATTCATGAAAAGTCTTTGCTTTATGATTCATTTGTTTACTCATGTCATTACCATTGTTTTGATCGCTGCATTCATTACATATGCTTACAATAGTATGATCAAGGTTATGAGGGCATGTCACTCCAGAAATTATCTTTGTTATCGTTTACCTGCTCGGGACGAGCAGAACTAAGCTTGGGGATGCTGATACGTCTCCGACGTATCGATAATTTCTTATGTTCCATGCCACATTATTGATGATATCTACATGTTTTATACACATTATATGTCGTATTTATGCATTTTCCGGCACTAACCTATTAACGAGATGCCGAAGAGCTAGTTGTTGTTTTCTGCTATTTTTGGTTTCAGAAATCCTAGTAAGGAAATATTCTCGGAATTGGACGAAATCAACGCCCAGGGTCCTATTTTTGCACGAAGCTTCGAAGACCGAGGGATAGACGAAGTGGGGCCACGAGGTGGCCAGACACACAGGGCGGCGCGGCCTGGCCCTTGGCCGCGCGGCCCTGTCGTGTGGGCCCCTCGTGACGCCCTTTGACCTGCCCTTCCGCCTACAAATAGCCTTCGTCGCGAAACCCCCAGTACCGAGAGTCACGATACGGAAAACCTTCCAGAGACGTCGCCGCCGCCAATCCCATCTCGGGGATTCAGGAGATCGCCTCCGGCACCCTGCCGGAGAGGGGAATCATCTCCCGGAGGACTCTTCACCGCCATGGTCGCCTCCGGAGTGATGAGTGAGTAGTTCACCCCCGGACTATGGGTCCATAGCAGTAGCTAGATGGTTGTCTTCCTCATGTGCTTCATTGTCGGGTCTTGTGAGCTGCCTAACATGATCAAGATCATCTATCCGTAATGCTATATGTTGTGTTTGTCGGGATCCGATGGATAGAGAATACTATGTTATGTTGATTATCAATCTATTACCTATGTGTTGTTTATGATCTTGCATGCTCTCCGTTATTAGTAGAGGCTCTGGCCAAGTTTTTACTCTTAACTCCAAGAGGGAGTACTTATGCTCGATAGTGGGTTCATGCCTCCATTAAATCTGGGACAGTGAAAGTTCTAAGGTTGTGGATGTGCTGTTGCCACTAGGGATAAAACATTGATGCTATGTCCGAGGGATGTAGTTATTGATTACATTACGCACCATACTTAATGCAATTGTCTGTTGTTTACAACTTAATACTGGAAGGGGTTCGGATGATAACCTGAAGGTGGACTTTTTAGGCATAGATGCATGCTGGATAGCGGTCTATGTACTTTGTCGTAATGTCCAATTAAATCTCACAATATTCATCATATCATGTATGTGCATTGTCATGCCCTCTCTATTTGTCAATTGCCTGACTGTAACTTGCTCACCCAACATGCTATTTATCTAATGGGAGAGACACCTCTAGTGAACTGTGGACCCCGGTCCATTCTTTTACATCGAATACAATCTACTGCAATACTTGTTCTACTGTTTTCTGCAACAATCATCATCCACACTATACATCTAATCCTTTGTTACAGCAAGCCGGTGAGATTGACAACCTCACTGTTTCGTTGGGGCAAAGTACTTTGGTTGTGTTGTGCAGGTTCCACGTTGGCGCCGGAATCGCTGGTGTTGCGCCGCACTACATCCCGCCGCCATCAACCTTCAACGTGCTTCTTGGCTCCTACTGGTTCGATAAACCTTGGTTTCTTACTGAGGGAAACTTGCCGCTGTACGCATCACACTTTCCTCTTGGGGTTCCCAACGGACGCGTGCTGTATGCGTATCAATATTCAACAAAGGTGTAACAGTTGATGGCGTCCCCAGAAACATGGTTACTGCTCAACAAGCAACTTATAAGAAATATGATACATAAGCGACACATTCATCACCACAATAGTTTTTTAGGCTACTTTCCCATGAGCTATATATTGCAAAGACAAGGAATGAAATTTTTAAAGGTAGCACGCAAGCAATTTACTTTGGAATGGCAGAGAAATACCACATAGTAGGTAGATAAGGTGGACACAAATGGCATGGGTTTTGGCTCAAGGTTTTGGATGCACGAGAAGTATTCCCTCTCAGTACAAGGCTTTGGATAGCAAGGTTGTTTGAAGCAAACACAAGTATGAACCGGTACAACAAAACTTACATAAGAACATATTGCAAGCATTATAAGACTCTACACTGGCTCCTTGTTGTTCAAACACTTTACCAGAAAATATCTAGACTTTTAGAGAGACCAATCATGCAAACCAAATTTCAACAAGCTCTATGGTAGTTCTTCATTAATAGGTTTAAACTACATGATGCAAGAGCTTAAACATGATCTACTTGAGAACTCAAAACAATTTCCAAGTATCAAATTATTCAAGACCATATACCAATTACCACATGAAGCATTTTCTGTTTCCAACCAAATAGCAATGAACGAAGCGGTTTTCAACCTTCGCCATGAACATTAAAAGTAAAGCTATGAACACCAATGTTCATATGAAAAAGTGGAGCGTGTCTTTCTCCCACACAAGGAATGCTAGGATCCAAATTTATTCAAACACAAACAAAAATAAAAACATACAGACGCTCCAAGTAAAGCACATAAGATGTGATGAATAAAAATATAGTTTCACTAGAAGTGACCCGATAAGTTGTCGATGAAGAAGGGGATGCCCTGGGCATCCCCAAGCTTAGATGCTTGAATCTTCTTGAAATATGCAGGGATGAACCAGGGGCATCCCCAAGCTTAGACTTTTCACTCTTCTTGATCATATTATATCATCCTCCTCTCTTGATCCTTGAAAACTTCCTCCACACCAAACTCAAAACAAACTCATTAGAGGGTTAGTGCATAATTCAAAATTCACATGTTCAGAGAGGACACAATCATTCTTAACACTTCTGGACATTCCTCAAAGCCTACTGAAAGTTAATGGAACAAAAAAATCCATTCAACACAGTAAAAGAGGCAATGTGAAATAAAAGGCAGAATCTGTCAAAACAGAACAGTCTGTAAAGACAAAAAAATTTGAGGCACTTAACACGCTCAGATGAAGAAGCTCAAATTGAATGAAAGCATATCTGAGATTACTCATGAATTTTAGTAGATTTTTAGAGTCTCCCAGAGAGATCTACTCAAATTCGTGACAGCTAGAAACGCAGAAATCCAAATCTAGTATCAACCTTACTATCAAAGACTTTACTTGGCACAACAATGCAATAAAATAAAGATAAGAAGAGGTTGCTACAGTAATAACAACTTCCAAGACGCAAATATAAAATAAAAATTGTAGAAATAAAATAATGGGTTGTCTCCCATAAGCGCTTTTCTTTAACGCCTTTCAGCTAAGCGCAGAAAGTGAAAATCAAGTACCATCAAGAGAAGAAGCATTAACATTATTACCAGGGGCTTTGCGCCTACCCTTCTTACTCTTATTCTTACTCTTTGGTTTAGGGAATATATGACCGCATCTGGGTGTAGAGGTAAAATTTAGAGTGCCTTTCCCCACATCTATGGTTGCTCCCACGAGTTTCAGCAGGGATCTTCCAAGTGTGATTTGTCCTGTTCCTACACATTCAATAACGAGATAATCAGTGGATACCGTTCTTCCAAGAAAGGTTGTGAACACACCTTCAGCTATTCCCTTAGGAATTATAACAGAGTTATCAATAAGAGTTATTCCTTCTCCTCCTTCAGTAAGTCCCCAAAGTGTCAAAGATTCATAAATACTTTTAGGCATAAGGCAAAACTCAGACATAATATCACAACGGGCATAAAAAGTTTCACCACAAATAGCAACTTTAATAGTAGGGTCCCACATTGAAGGTTCAAAGTTTACTGGAACATAATCAAAATGCTCACGAATCTGACTATACCCTTCTTTCAAACAAGATATATTTGTCTCGAGAGTGTTTAATCTATTATAAATACTAGCAAGAGATGAATCAAAATTATTAGCGGAGCTAGATGATGTAACCAATTTTTTTTATGGCATTAAAAGCTTGATCCCCATCGCGATGAAGGAAATCTCCTCCCACTACAGCATCCAAGGCATATCTATAGCGAAGAATAAGCCCAAAATAAAAGTTGCTAAGAAGCAGGCTTAGAGTCATTTTAGGTTCAGTTTTACCATAAGAATCAAAAATTCTAGACCAAGCCTCTTTAAAACTCTCCTCATCCCCTTGTTTAATAGTAAAGATCAATTCCTCAGGTGACAGAGTAACAAGTACAGGACTAGAAATGATAACAAAACAAATTAAATGCAAGTAACTATTTTTTTGTGTTTTTGATATAAAGAAAGCAAACAAAACAGAAAATAAAATAAAGTAAAGCAAGAAAATAAACAAAGTAAAGAGATTGGATGTGAGACTCTTTGCAAACAAGTGTCTTGATCTCCCAGAAGAGCGCCTTAAAACAAGTCTTGATGGCGCGTGATGCACACGTCCGTTGGGAACCCCAAGATGAAGGTGTGATGCGCACAGCAGCAAGTTTTCCCTCAGAAAGAAACCAAGGTTATCGAACTAGTAGGAGATGAAGGCCACATGAAGGTTGTTGGTGGCGGAGTGTAGTGCGGCGCGACACCAGGGATTTCGGCGCCAACGTGGAACCTGCACAACACAACCAAAATACTTGGCCCCAACTTAACAGTGAGGTTGTCAATCTCACCGGCTTGCTAAACAAAGAATTAAACGTATGGTGTGGAGAATGATGTTTGTTTGCGAAGAACAACAGAGAAAGAGATTGCAGTAGATTGTATTTCAGATGTAAAAGAATGGACCGGGGTCCACAGTTCACTAGTGGTGTCTCTCCAATAAGATAAATAGCATGTTGGGTGAACAAATTACAGTTGGGCAATTGACAAATAGAGAGGGCATAACAATGCACATACATATCATAATGACTACTATGAGATTTACTTAGGGCATTATGACAAAGAACATAGACCGCTATCCACCATGCATCTATGCCTAAAAAGTCCACCTTCGGGTTAGCATCCGCACCCCTTCCAGTATTAAGTTGCAAACAACAGACAATTGCATTAAGTATGGTGCGTAATATAATCAACACAAATATCCTTAGACAAAGCATTGATGTTTTATCCCTAGTGGCAACAACACATCCACAACCTTAGAACTTTCTGTCACTGTCCCAGATTCAATGGAGGCATGAACCCACTATCGAGCATAAATACTCCCTCTTGGAGTCACAAGTATCAACTTGGCCAGAGCCTCTACTAGCAACGGAGAGCATGAAAGATCATAAACAACACATATATGATAGATCAATTAATCAACTTGACATAGTATTCCATATTCATCGGATCCCAACAAACACAACATGTAACATTACAAATAGACGATCTTGATCATGATAGGCAGCTCACAAGATCTAAACATGATAGCATATGAGGAGAAGACAACCATCTAGCTACTGCTATGGACCCATAGTCCAAGGATGAACTACTCACGCATCAATCCGGAGGCGGGCATGATGATGTAGAGTCCTCCGGTGATGATTCCCTCGGCAGGGTGCCGGAGGCGATCTCCTGAATCCCCGAGATGGGATTGGCGGCGGCGGCGTCTCTGGAACTTTTCTCGTATCGTGGCTCTCGGTAATAGAGTTTTCGCGACGGAGAGAATAAATAGGCGAAGGGGCAGAGTCGGGGGCGCTCGAGGGGCCCACCCCATAGGCCGGCGCGGCCAGGGCCCCCACCGCGCCGCCATGTGGGTTGGCCGCCTCGTGCCCCTCTTCGTCTCCTCTTCGGACTTCTGGAAGGCTCCGTGCAAAATAAGACCGTGGGCTTTTGTTTCGTCCAATTCCGAGAATATTTCCTGTGTAGGATTTCTGAAACCAAAAACAGCAGAAAACAGGAACTGGCGCTTCGGCATCTTGTTAATAGGTTAGTGCTGGAAAATGCATCAAAATGATGTAAAGTGTATATAAAACATGTGAGTATTGTCATATAACTAGCATGGAACATAAGAAATTATAGATACGTTTGAGACGTATCACACCGCATCGATTTCCTCCCCCGAGAAGGCAATCATGAGGCTATCATTCTCCTCGTCTAACACTTGCCCCGATGCGTGCCAGAAAGAAGAGGAGAGGCGAAAGAGGTTGGGTTCACCCACAGTCCCCATGAGGGCACGATAGAAGTCATAAATATGTTCCTGAAGCTCACGCGGCTAAGAAATGATCCCGTTTCGGGACTAGCGCGTGATTGCACACTTCCGCCGTCTCCCATTGGCAAAGCGTGGAAGAACGCGTGTTCGCATCCCCTTTAGTGAGCCGGCTTGACCCTATCGTATTGCGCCGGTATTCCTCCCCCACCTTGGAGAGATGGGTGAGCTGGCCCTCCAGGTGATATCGGAGAGCCCACCCCTCGTCATTCAGGCCGGACGAGTCCGCCTCGGTGTCCAGGGCATGAATATGTGATAGGATCTCAGCTTTAAGCTCCCGGTTCTCCTTGCCAAGATTGTCTCCCCAGCCTTTTAGAAATTGCCTCATACCAGCCGAAACCCGTTGCCAGCGCTCAATAGGGTCGTAACAGGTCCCCAATTCTACAACTAACTCGTGCCATTTGGAAGAGACAAGTTCCCCAAAGTCCGGTCTCTCCAACCACCCCTTTTTGAAGAAGAAATGGGGGCTCCGCTTCCTAAGTTCCTCCCCAGAAGTTAGGATGAGCGGGGAGTGGTCAGAACCAATAATGGTGTCTGCCACCAGGGAGCACAAAAAGGAAGAGAGTCTCCCCATCGCAACAAACCGGGTCTAATCGATGGTTCATCCAGTATAGCGAGCCCCGGTCCTACGGATCTCCCGAATGCGAGGTTCGCTATACACTCATTGAATCTATGGACCCTAGGACAGTCGATGTTGTCATTGTTCTTGTCCTCTCGATCCCCTAATCAGATTGAAGTCGCCGCCACCACAAGAGGTAGTGGACATGCCCTCACCGCCCGCAGCTCGGCAAGAAAATCCCTGATCTCCTATGATCTACCGGGTCGCAGACAACAAACATTGACCACCCTTGGAGGTATCTAACGACGCACATCAACACGCAGAAGAAAGATCCGAGCCCCAACCTAGGACATCAAAGGCATCTTCGTTTACACCCAACAACATCCCTCCCAACGTCCCATCGCCGGAGAGTGGTGCCGTGCGAATTTGCTTAGAGGATCAATACCCCGGAGGTCCACAGGGGAGAAAGATGACTTCATCGTCTCCCTCGCCCCATGAAATCCAGGTGCTCATAGGTAATAAACTCTTTATTTGGGTACGGCGACTGGTTGCCATACCGCGGATGTTGTAGAAGCCCGCGCGCATCAAAGCCTACGCGCCTTCCTCGCGTCCGTGACGGGCCACCAAACTAGCCTCGTCTTGCTATCCAAGTTGCGCGGTTCCACCTCTAGTTCTCATACGGTCATACTATCTTCTTGTACGTTTTCTCCTAGTAAGGTGTAAATAGCTAATCTAAACGAAGCTTCGAGTCATCTCACAGTGATTGGCTATTTCTGGCCGTCCGATCTGTCCCGTATTCTCGACAATGGTGCGATAATACCTTTTATCCTCATGAACGGTGTTTTGGCTTACCGCTTGGCACACCAAGATCTAGCTAGTAATCGTGGTCCTGCTGCTTGTGCCCACCAAAGAACGCCTAAGCAAATTTCTTTGCTCGGTGCACGTTTGTGAGCAGGCATGCAAAAATCATTGTAGAAACCCTAGCGCCAATCCCCACAACCGTCGGCCACCCAATCGTTGTCTCAAGCTTTTACTAAGAGCAAGGCCAAAGGACCACACTTGAGGAGTCTCTCTGAACTCACTAAAAACGTGACAAGGTTCGTACAGGTGAAGTGCTTATAAATGAGAAGGTTGAATTTGGGTTGATCATGCTAGATTACTTGAGGACCATGAGAAACCAAAAAGCCCACAAAGCCTTGGAGAGTGGATTCTGAACCTTTATGAGGTCATACCCTTATCAAGGAGTGGCATAGTGAGAGTGAGTGAGCATGAGTAACCTGCCATGAAGACCAATTTCATAGCATCAAGCTTTAGGGATAATGAAGTTCAAAGGAAAAGTCGGTGGAAACTACAATCTTGAAGCCTATAATGCATCCTCTCGTTGGACCGCAAAACCCACCGTCTGGGCAATGGACAGTCAACACTAGTAGAGCCGGGAAGAGCCTAGAGCCGCGGCTGGCCGAGACCCTCCGAGCGACGGCCCGCAATGCTCTTCTGGTCACACGCGGCGATGCGGTGCAAGGGCGTGCCACCTGACCTATACCTGGTCAGGAAGGTGATGGGGAATGCCTCGCTTAGTTCCTGCATGGCATACACGTAAACATTAAATACGAGCCTCGATCGGCTCTCAGGTTATCCGGTGAATCGGCTCAAAGAGCCGATCCACCCATGATCCGTACGGGGTGCACGAATACTTGGTGGTCCTGCTTGATCAAGATAAAGCTAATGAGATCTACGACGATTTAGGGTTTTCACCGCATAATCGGATCATCCTACTCCAGGTTGGGCCTCGCGGCCACGCACGGTGCTCATAAGCCGATCCTAAACAAGGCCAAAGAACCAACAATGTAGTTGATCCACGGAACATCCTGTTTAGGACTTGCGAACGCCACCCTACATGCCACTGGATCCCCCCCTTTGTAAGGCCTAACTATTGCAGATATTAAACTAATCCTTGCATAGCAAGGAGCAATCGTAACGGATCAGATCTACTAAACGATGAACAAGCAGGGTGCCGCCCCCATGCCTGAGATAGGCATGAGGACGGCTAGATATGCAAGGGTTGCACTACGTAAGCATGTTTATACGAAGAACAATGCTAACCCTAACACATCTATGATAACTATGTTGCCCGCCATCAAAGACGCTTCAGTACGGGCAACGCATGAACAACGTGGAGCTTGTGCTGCCTAGATCGCAAGATGCGATCTAGGCAGCATGTCGCTTACCTGATAGAAACCCTCGAGACGAAGGAGTTGGCGATGCGCCGAGATTGGTTTGTTTTGGGGTGAACGTTGTGTTGTTGTTTATTCCATAAACCCTAGGTACATATTTATAGTCCAGGGGACTTAAAGGGCGTGCACTAAACCGTGCACGAGATAAACTCTAACTTTTAATCTAAATACAATCTATGGTAATTAAAGATACATGGGCAATATAGCCCAAATTCCCCAAACAAGGCCGCTTCAGAGATCTTCCACGTGTAATCTTCCAAGCCCATCTTGACCGCGGTCAAATTCTGGTGATAACACATGCCCCCCTGGTTTTGGAAATGACATTTCCAAAATCATTATGCTTTCCTTCGTCGGTCATGTCGTGGGCAGGATTTTCGCAAGATCCGTCATCATGATGCTCCCCGTCCCTTCCGCTTCACGCGGTGAAATTTTTCTCGTCAGCACCATTCTCTGGGAACTGCAATGGCAATGAATCCCCATCCTCTTCATTCAACTGCTTTACATGGTTTTCGGCCTCTTTCAAATTTCTCGCACTAGCACCCAAAACCCTTCCGTGCCACCATGTCTTCTTCCTCCTTCCCTCCTCCGAACTTTCCTATGGTCCTCTCCGCCAGACGCCACCACATCCGTGGACTGGGACAACGAAGACCACGCCCTTCCATCCTGGTCCGAGGATGACCAATCCTGACTAGTGGGGATGAAGATCTTCGCCTCCTGCATGGGAACCAGCCTAGAGCGAGGATGACCGGTTCCCCCGACGGCTGTCCTTCCTCCTCCGTAAGAGGAAAAGGAAGACGATGCCGATGACGACGACTCCCTCGAGGGCCATCCGTCGCGGCGCCTCCGCATGTGGTGGGATGACGACAAAGAGTGACGACGAAGGGGGATGAAGCTCCTGAGAGGGCGCGGAGTAGCGACGAGGGCCCATCACAGCAGGCCGATGAGAGCTCCGAGGACTACGACGAGGGCAAGTGATGGCCATAGATTAGGACTACTAGTGTAGGCCTAGTAGTAGATTGGTCAATAGACCTCCTTTTGAGCAATCGGTTCTTCCTTTGTAAGAAATCCTCTTTATTAATGAAGAAGTCTCCCCAATTTGATTTTGTTGATTCCTTTTAACCGATCCTCAATGAGCCGATGATAACACATCGTTTTCCGAACTATCTCCCCTTCAATAATAACTTCGGGTTCCACTCAGATCACTCCTTGACGAAAATCACGATCGACTTACCGATGGCCACTAATCGGCCCTGCAGCATTGATGTGCCACGCCAGCCGTCTGTGCATAAAGGTAGTAAATCATTCAAATGTGCCGCCATCGCCTCAGGCAACGCGGAGCCACCCGATTTTATCAGGCTGCTCCTAACAAAGGCCTTCAAGGTGAGCTGCCCCCGAGCTTCAATCTACTCCTTGTTCTGCACGTCCAGGCTGCTCTTGGCATTGTTCTTGAAGAGAGGATCCGAGCCCTTAAACTACTCCATTGAGGAGTTCTTCCATTAAAATCTCCCTTCGTGCTCCATTGACCCTCTGATCGTAACAGTTATTCCTCTTGAGTCGATGGCCATGCATCGGCTTTCATATCCTTAAGTCGATGCCTGCTGCATCGGCTGTGCTCAAAAATTTTAATTTTTTGGAAATTTTCTAATTTTGTTTTACACCCGTTGGCCCCCATATTCCAATACCCATCAACAGAAGATGAGAGCCTTCCGTTGCATATCCTCGTATTTTATCTACCGTGCCCCCGAGCCGATTCTGTCAAGAGAATTGATGGTACGGCCGTGTCGGATAACATGTTGAACCCAGGCAGGCGGGCGAGGATACCTGGGCTTGTATTGCTTGAATCGGCCTCCACGCCGCTTGCTCGTTGGAAGGTTTTGTGTTCCCTTCATGCTTTTTGGGGCCGATCACAAGGATCAGCCTCTCCTGGTTTGCTCATTGGTTTGATCTTGCTACTGGCTGGATAAAACCAACCCAACCTCTGACTTTATGCGCTTGCCGTCGTCCACCTTGAGTGCTCCGTAGAGTCGTGGAGCGCTACGCTCTGTCGGCAAGACGAGTACCATGTTTGTGCCAGATGTTTCACCATCGGCTTTCCTTTGTTTGGGGCGCCACTCCATTTTTCGTGGACGACCCTCTTCATCCAGGGTTCGCTGAACTTTCGCAGCCAGATCAGGTCGTGCCTTCCTTAGCGTATGCAGGTATAACCTTTCGGCTGCCGCGCAACCGCTGAACCCTGCGCTTTTGGGAACGGCTGAGTCCGTCAGGGCACCACCTTGGCCGGTGGTACCTATCTTCTTCCACTTCTCCCTCGTCTTCTGAATCCTCAAGATCTGCCCAACGAGGTGACTCAGCGCGTTTGCTTGGTGGTGGGAGAGGCCCTAAGCGCTCAAACACAGACACGTTGGCTGCCTCCTTCTTCTTCTTGTTGCATTCTGGGCAATTGCCGATTGTGGGCAATCGGCTCATTCCTGAATCCCAGCAGTGTCTGAAGAAAGGGCAGTCCCAATGTCTGGCGTTGTCATCCGGCTCCCTTGATGTGTCCGTGGCATGGCGCTCGTGCTCCTCCTCATCGCGATCCTGCCGACGATGTCTTCTGGCTTCTCTAGCCAAACGATCTCCTTCATCATCATAGTTGGACCGTCGGCGTTGGTCATACTGACTCACATATTTGTTGAGGAGGTGATCAGAGAGGGGTCGCTGATATCTTATGTTTTTCACCTCTCCCTCTGTGACGTAGCGCTTGCCATCATGATGGAGCCGATCGCGTGGAGCGGCCTCCTCTGTATCCTTGCTATGAGAGCAGCTGCCCGCATCTCCATCTTTGCCAGAGTGGTTCCCAGGTCCTACCATGTTGATGCTGAACGTGGGACCTGGCTCAGGGTAGATGACTTCTACCATGTTAACGGCGGGGAAGGGCTGGGTGTCTACCTTCATGGCGTACTGGTTGAAAATTAAACGCCCCTTCTCTATCGCCGCTTGGATGTGTTGACGCCACACCCTGCAGTCGTTGGTGGCATGGGAAAGCGAATTGTGGAATTTACAGTACGGCTTTCCGTTTAGCTCTTGCGCCGTGGGGAACTTGAGACCTTCAGGAATCGTCAACTGTTTCTCCTTGAGCAGGAGGTCGAAGATTTGTTCAGTCTTGGTCACATCAAAATCAAATCCCCCGGTGGCTTTACCCATTTGCAGGACACGGGGGTTCCTCCCCGAGTCCACTCAGCCACTGCTACTTCTTGGTCTCCCGCAGGCACTTCACTTTCCTCTGTATCGACCATGACTACTGCACGCTTGAACTTGTCTTGGTACAGTTCTGGTGGCGCTGTTCATATGCCGATAGTTTCTGAACCATGTGCGCCAATGGTGGGATAATCGCTTGGGAGGCCATGTCCTTGAGCTGCATAAGCGTCGCCATCGCCAACCCGATCGTTTCCTTTTGCATAGTAATGAACCAATAAGACTGTTCCTATGTCTCGTTCGGATGTACTCGTCACCGTTTCTCCGCGCTTTCCGACGTAGTTGTGCTAGATCGGCATTTCAGAATCGGAAGCTTCCGAATGATATTGTACAGAACTGCTTCCAATTGTTTCAAGACCGGATGGAGTCGAGCCGTGGAGGTATACCATCCAGAAAGCCGATCCCGTGAGGGACTGTGAAAAGAGCCTCACGCGTAGTTGATCCGACACCGGCTGTCCTGTTGCGCCAAATATCGCCGATGTGCTCGATGAGTCGGAGCCAGATTCATCCACCGAATTTTGGAGAAGCGTGAGCCCATATTTAGTGGGCAATGATCATCTCGTACTTCATCGGGTACGGCTTTGAATAGCTGACAGCCTCTTTTCGGCATAATGCCGAACCGGTCTCTCACAAGATGGTACCGATCCGATCCGCCGGCCGCCGCAGAGACAGCCCGGCACCCGCCGGGGTGGCGACTTAGCCGCTCATGTGTTTGCTTTTCCGCCTCGAGCTAACCTGGCAGGAGCTGGGCCCGGGAGTTTCGTCGGGGTGGCGTACTTAAAGAAGCCACACCGCTCAAGCTCGGGCTGCCGACAAGCCTTCCCGTTTGCGCCGGAGTCCCTGACGTTGTGGCCTGGTTTGAGAGTGCCCAGTTGCCACAATCTGGCACATACGTGCACGCGTATCCTTGAGGGATCTCCTTAGGCGCCTCAACCAAGAACTGGTAGTCACTAGGGTCACCACCGATCTTGTAGACGACGAATGCCGGTGTAGCCGGCACTTCTGGTGCTGCCAACGCATATGGCAGCGGTGGACGGGACTGGAGTGGCAACTCTCCTTGGTGCGTCCCGAGAGCTGGTCCTGACGGCGAGTACTGGTGGCTCATGATCTCCTGGATCACGCGCAGAGCGAGACGCTCCAACACGTTGACCAAGTTTTCAGAGTGGCGGTGTAGCGAGTGAGCCACCAAGTAGTTAATCTCCTGCCGCAGGGCCATGGTGCGTTCCTCCGACGGGGCAGAGAGATCTATCCCATCGAGTGCACCTTGTGGTGAGAATCCCTTCCATCTGATGCCATGGGTACGGGTTCTCTGACTGAAAAGAGCCGATGAGGTCGGCTTCGAGGGTGGCCTTGATCTCGTTGTATTGCTTCTTGAGCTCGTCAGGCAGCTCCTCGTAGGTGACTGGCGTGCCGTCCGCCATCTCAGATGTAGATGGCGATGTGGTTGATGTAGACGATTGTCCCACCGAGCGTGCCAGAATGTGTTGACTGCCAAAACCCACCGGCGGGCAGCGAAGGCCGCACTAGTAGAGCCGGAAGAGCCTAGAGCTGCGGCTGGCTGAGCCCCCTCCGAGCGACGGCCCGCAATGCTCTTCTGGTCACACGCGGCGATGCGAAGTGCAAGGGCGTGCCACCTGACCTATACCTGGTCAGGAAGGTGATGGGGATGCCTCGCTTAGTTCCTGCATGGCATACACGAATACGAGCCTCGACGGCTCGTGTTATCTCGTGAATCGGCTCAAAGAGCCGATCCACCATGATTCGTGCGGGGTGCACGAATACTTGGTGATCCTGCTTGATCAAGATAAGCTAATGAGATCTACGACGATTTAGGGTTTTCACCGCATAACCGGATCATCCTACTCCAGGTTGGGCCTCGCGGCCACGCACGGTGCTCATAAGCCGATCCTAAACAAGGCCAAAGAACCAACAATGTAGTTGATCCACGGGAACATCCCGTTTAGGACTTGCGAACGCCCACCTCACATGCCACCTGATCTCCCCTTTGTGGTACCTGTTCATTATGAGATGAACCATCCTTACAGCAAGGAGCAATCGTAACGATCAGATCTACTTTTTAAACGATGAAATAGCAGGTGCCGCCCCATGCCCTAGATGTGCATGAGGACGGCCAGATATGCAAGGGTTGCACTACGAAAGCATGTAATTCGAAGAACAATGCTAACCCTAACACATCTATGATAACTACGTTGGCTCTGCCATCAAAGACGCTCAAGACGGGCAACGATGGACAAACATAGATAGCCTAGACGCAAGATGCGATCTAGGCAACATGTCGCTACCCGATTGAAACCCTCGAGACAAGTGGAGGCGATGCGCTGAGATTGCTGTTTTGGGGAACGTTGCTGTTGTTTATTCTATAAACTTAGGTACATATTTATAGTCCAGGGGACTTTCTAGCGTGCACTAAACCGTGCACGAGATAAACTCTAACTTTTAATCTAAATACAATCTATGGTAATTAAAGATACATGGGCAATATAGCCCAAATTCCCCAAACAAGGCCGCTTCAGAGATCTTCCACGTGTAATCTTCCAAGCCCATCTTGACCGCGGCCCACCTCGTGATTTAGCCAACTGCGGTAGATCGAACTTCAGTGACGACATCTCGTAAACCCTAGATCCAAAGAACACGGGCTCTGATACCACTTGTTATAATCGAGATGCACAATAAACGAAGAACGAAAAGTAAAACACTGCAGGGGACACGAGATTTTAACGTGGAAAACCCTTGCAACACACAAGGGAAAAACCACGGGCGCCAGCCAGCAAAACTTCACTATTTCGGTGGTGTTTACAAACGCCGTGGGTGTACAATGATGCGACGAAACCCTAGCGGCGGCTTACAGGGAAAAATATATAGACGGTGGCAACGATTTCGGCGTGGCCGCCCCGCACCCCCAGGTGCACCCCATCGGGACTCCGGTGGGTTATCTTCTTTACTCGTTTCACGGCCTGCTCAGTCGCGACGGGCTCCCGCTCTCCGCCGTCGGGTTAGCCTCTTTAATTTGATCACAAAAATAACAATGACTTTATCTCATAGGATTGTCCTTTCAAGGATGTCCGGAACATGAGAATGTTCATCCACAGTTACTAATGTTCCGTATCTCATAGGATGGTGGCTAGGCAGGTCATCTCCACAAATTCTTGCTTGAAAACACTTCCATGGTATATGTAAACTCAGAGATGAGCACCAATAAGAAATATAGAGACCTAGATACACCTGGCATTTATTATAGTACCTGACCTTTTATTAAGATTTCTTGAATCTTATTGATGTCCATGAAAAGGTTTTGGGACCTAGGGACATGGTTGTCTCACAACAACATTGTATCTAAGACAAAAGACATTTGTCACCACCCTCTCTTCATTGACTTAGTCATATAAAATGCGACGTGGTGTGTTGGAGACAAAGTCATGAAAGTGAGCAATATAGCTAGTAACATGCAACTAGGTGCATGCGAACTTCCACTATGGCTAGACTAAGAGTTAAAGCTACAGAACATTGAGGCGTTAATGTGCTAATTATTCACATTCACACAAAAACATTTAATGAAGGTATGGGAAACGAGGGATATAAACCCATTGATTCTTAATCTTTCAGGTTTAGCAAGCACTAATACACTAAGACCTTTTTATACTAAGGATTATTTATATAATTTACATGGTTCATATTGTAAAAAACAATTTAACAAGGTGAACTTCATGACGGGTGGACGTGCAGTGGTGACTAGAGAACATTGCTAGAGGAGCGAGATTGCATAGGAAAGAGATAAAGTTGCAAAGGTTACTAGTAGCAGTACGCACCCAATCTAAGGAGATAGCAAACACACGCTTTATAACGGTACAGTGCGTATTGATTTTCAAGAAAATAAATAATATTCCCTCGTTAATTACCTCCTCACAGATTTATTAAAATTTGTGCGTATCTACATACTAAAAACGTCTAGATACGTGCAAGTCTTGGTAAATATGTGACACTTAATTTGAAACGGGAGAAAATCAGGCACTGGGCTGAGTGTTAGAGGCTGCATAGTCATACTGCAACACTACATGAATTTTCTCAAATAAACATGAATAGCTAAATCGCATGGTCTAGTTTTTTAAGAAGGCAAGAATTGTTTCTTTCTTAAAGTTTCACATAGTTTTGTAGAATTTTAATCACTGTTGTTATCTGTTTTTGTTTATATTCCTCTAGTATTTTCTATGGAGGCACTTGCATTTTCGTTTGTGCAATTACACTCAACGCTTTTTCATCATTTTTAATCTATGTTGTATCTACTCTAAAATGCAAACGGAACTCCGGGTACGAGCTAATCTTACTATGAAAAAATTCAAATATGTTATTTAAAGTTTCAAAATGAAGTAAATTTTTGCATGTTCACATTATAATATGTACATGCAAAATTTTACTTCATATTTTTTGAAACTTTGAAATATTTTTTTTTTTTCACTTTCTTGAACTGTGCGCCTAAGACTCAGTGAAATTTTCAATAAAAAATATGCCACATGCCTGCTACAGGCCAAAATAAATGTTCTAAGTTTCAAGCATAACAGAACTGGAAATTCTCACAGATGGCACATGCTGATGAAATGCCATCGCGTGATAATTATTTTCTGCTAATGCATCATGCATTGCTTTACCCTATGCAATGTACACATGAACTCTTTCAACATACCACAATGCACTTTACCATGGCTTATGCATTCTGTGAAACATTGTTGGCATATAACTTATAAGGCACGACTTATAGGATAGAAGAGATACATATAGATTATACTTCAAACAGGCTTTCCACAAACAAAAATAATTGCAAGAAAACTGAAAGAGAACGCCAAATGCTACTACAAACAAGCCTCCACGCTGTGCATGAGCTCAGGGAAAATACAGGACATACAAAAGCCAGGATGATACTGCACGCGATGCTGCCTAGTTGTGCATGCAACATCTCGGCTACGAACCACCTTATTAGTAGTACCTGCTCGGCGCTGTCTGAAACCAAGGTCCATGGAGGTATCATTCGAGCTTGCAGAGTTGGTCTCTCGGTTTTGCCCTGCTGAGTTTGTTTCATTATTCCCGTCTCTCCACACACCTTGGGTCAAATGATAATTCTGGAGGCTCCTGCGGACTGGGCTTGATAGCGCATTTGAGAATAGACTATTCTTTGACTGATCACTGAGGGTGGGTCTAGGAGTGCCCGGCTGTTGCTTGTGCATACAAACCAGCTGAGGGTTGAATACTTGTAAACTGATTTGCACTCGTGGGATGCGGATGTCCTCTTGGGGATACAAGTGCATCAGTTCCTCCATAGTCAATCTCATGCTATAAAAGAAAAACAACAATAAACCAATATGAATGGTCATTTAATAGAACCACCAACAGATAATAGATAACAGAGGGGCAAACAGCAATCATCTTACTCTGTCAAGTTCATACTATAGATAATGCATGTATAATTAGTCAGCACAATTTATGTCCTTGATATATTCTAACCTCTGATCTCTCATCTCACAGGTCACCCTATCAGAGGTTCATCGTGTAAAGGCGTCTCTAGTGGAGGCATAGGTTGTGACTCTAGGAAACCTGATTCTACTCAAGAGTCCACAACAAACAAGACTAATCAATTGGTTCAGAATCATAATCATCATGGTACAGTACATGGCTTGCATAACATAAAACAATGTATTTATCCTATGTAACTGGAAAAAATTGTGTCTTATGTTTGCTATAGGTGGTAAGAATCTATAAAGAAATTCGATTTTGAGAAAAGAGGAAATGTGCTAGGTAGCACCATAACAAGGAGTGCTAAGATCGCACCTGATATGGAGTCATTATGTCAGCTACAGTAAGCCTCACCTCTCCTCATGCTTCCTCACCATCCAATGGTGGAGCTTTTCCTGTGTTTAATGAATTGAGCCAAAAGGTAAAATTAACAAGGAGTGATAAATGGACAACAACTGTATGATACGCAAGGTGAGCACATGGAGAGGCTTGTAAGGGATTCAAATAGTATCACAAATGAAACTGCATATTCTTTCACCTATAAATACACACGTGTTATGATAGCAATTGCTCCCATATTTTGTCTAGAGAACGATGGGTAATAATTCTAAATCTAACATATTTCTCCAAACCTACAGATGCCCAAGTCGTACAAATTCATACTCTTGTACCCTTGCGTGATGGTAAAAGACTGTAACACCAGTTAACCGTGACAGAGCCGGGATTAACACAGTATCCAGGTTAGAACAGAAGGGATCACTATAAACAGCCTAGAGTTGGACACATCACAATAAACATTGAATAATTGGTGCATTTCTTCCAGTAGATTTGGCTGCACATCTAATTTTAGAGGTTATCATCTGAGGATGGCTTAATATCTGTATTCACTGTCAAGCCCAAGCAATGCCCTGACAAACCACCAGACTAAACCAGAATTAGAAGTTACACGCGGAACCGATCGGAATTACATGCCGCAACCGGACCGAAGAGAGGAATTTGAGAGAGAGAGAGATAGAAGGATTACTAACGAGGCGTGCCGTCGCTTGACTGGAAGGAGAGCTTCACGCTGCTATTCGGGAGAGTAGAGCTGGAGAGGAGCGTTTGGCGGCGCCGGTGAAGCTGGAGTAGAGCGTGCGGTCGGCGTCGTCCAACCGCGGTGCGGCGTCCGTCTTCCCTTACGGGACATTCGCCGCCGCCACCGGGAGATCTGGCTGCACAGCCGGAGGCACTGAGGAGGGGGATGCGGAGGAGGGTTTGTTATGAACTGTTCCCCTCCCCTATTTCTCCTTGTTCTACGGGTGTGATGTGTGGTGTGGGCCCCTTTCAATCAAAATCTCGTGTGTTTCAGTTTTTGGTTTTGGTTTTGGTTTGGTGGCTGGATATGTGGAGAACACACTACCAGTTTGTTTCCTTGTCTAACAAAATCTAAATTTTGGCAACAACATTATAAGGGAGTGACCAAATTTGGGAAATTGATGATTTCCAGTCATGCAAATAATGCACAGATACCACTGCTTTATTTTTTTAGCATGATTTTTGTCCTATAGATGAAATTGTAGGAAACCCAAATATAATGCTCCGTGTATGTTTATCCATAGCAAAGCTTGTGTGGACGTTGATCTGGCCATAGAAAAATCACTTGGATTTCCCCCACATTTCTCTATGTATGGCATTAATTTATTAGAAAATAATCGACGCAATATTGGAACATAAAGACATTCAGATATGGAGATATTACATTGTTTCTTTAGTTTTATATTTATGGATTTTCGAATAGAATGTCATTAATGAGATCTTTATTTTACCATGCCGTAGCAAAATGAGCATCCAACCTACAACTATATGGTACCAATTAAAGATATATTTAGTTTGAGCACATAAAACAATGAAATTGTGTTCTCTCAAACCCATGAAAGGAAAATCAAGAACAGAAATGGCATATATGTTACCTCTATCGATAATTATCAAGGTTTTTTCTACTTTATCATCCAAGTATCAGATTTGAGGTGATGTTTATTTAAGAATATTCATATGAGTGTTGGTAAATTCTCGCTATGTTTAATGCTTGTTAGTAGGGCTCGAGTGATGATTTCAAGATTTTAAACTTTATATTGTTTTATTCTATATATGATATTTTGCAAAAGGGTATTACTTATTATTATGTTGAGTAAGCTGATGTCTACGGGTGCTTCTATTCTTGTAGATAGTGTGGCCTTCAAGAGCAGAGGTTTGTAGAACAACAGCAAGTTTTTAAGTGGATCACCTAAGGTTTATCGAAGGGAGGAAGAGGTCAAAGATATCCCTCTCACGCAACCCCCGCAACCACAAAGGTTTCTACATTCCCAACACACCTGTTTAGCGCACTAATTCCCACAAGAGACAGTAAATACATGTGTTGAGATTAATAAATGCGAGTAAAGAGTAACCCGCGCTTAAAAGTGCTTACAAGCGTGCACTGATGGTAGTAATATTGCAGAAAGTAAAGATGCAGTAAAACAATAAATGCGCCGATAGCAAATATTTAGAACAAGGCCTATGGATCATACTTTCACTACTGGGACACTCTCAACATTGATCACATACCAGAACAGAATAAATAAATAGATGCTAGACTCTTACACCCTTGTTGGATGATGAACACCAGATTAACCGTGTAGGATTACACGAACCCTCAATGCCGGAGTTAACAAGCCCCCCACAATATTCAATGTTCATATTTAAATAACCCTAGAGTATAACATATCAACATAACCAAACCAAGTACTAACATAGCATGCAATAATTCACACCTTCACACTAACAAAGGATAACAGATCAAGCACTAATACTATCATAGCAATAGTTAACTTCATAATCTACAAGAGGATCACAATCATAGCCCACGCCAAGTACTACACGATGCACACACCGTCACCATTACACCGTGAGGAATAAACTACTTTAATAACATCACTAGAGTAGCACATAGATGAATAGTGATACAAAAACTCATATGAATCGAAATCATGTAAGGTACCTCATGAGATCATTGTGGAAGGAAGGTGACAGAGGGAGATTAACCAAAGCAGAAGCACTTCAGATACCTCCTCTACACGTTCACGAAGACTCATCGTCGAGGACGACTCTTTTTCAAGTGGGGGGAGATGATGTAGCCCGACCTACGGTCTTCGCTTCATCATGTGCTTCAACGACAAGAACCACACTCAAGGCCGAGGTCACGGAGGCATGGAAGAGAAGAAGGAAGAAGAGCGCCTGATCGCCTAGAGAAGACGCCTACCACAAGTCAATTCGGGCCAAGGCCCATGTATCCCCTTGTATGCCTAAACTACCCCTCCTTTAGTGGCTCCCTATATATAGGCTCCCACCTCCCCCTTCATTAGGAAGACATAATGAACTTGAGAGAATTAGGCTCATGCCTCCACCATCCCTTTGGGATTAGGGAAACCCCCTCCTTAGATTACCCAAATCTATTGTACAAGGCACTCCTTATATGATTAGTCTCTCACACTTGTGATTCTACCACCGGTCTCTCACTCGTGTGATTCCACCGATCGTATACCGATCTTCCTCTCGGGGATTCTACCGCGTGTCTCTCCCTTGAGAGATTCTATCGGGATAGTGGTTCGGGCTATCGGGAGTAAACCGGAATTGTATCGGGTTGTGTTGCGTGCGTTCGCGTGTGTTCATCGTGTTCTTCGCCGTGTTCTTCCTCTCCCCCGCCTTTCCCTCGGTCAATTCGTGAGATCGGGCAACCCACGTGGCCTTAGGCCGCATCATATCAGAGCAAAGGTTGCCACGAATTTGACCCTCGAATCTCTCCAATTTCGCCCAAAAATTTTTCCAAAAATTGCCCCAAAAAATAGCTCGAAAATTGATCTCCGAATTTGTTGCGTTTTTTGTGGTTTTGGTCCACAGATCTGATGTTCTAGTGCTGATCTATGATTTCCCCATCTTTTCCTCACCGATTTTACCGCAAGTTTGGCTCGAATTCTGAGGAAGTCTGGTCCGTTTTCGTGAAGAACCGAGAGGAAAAGCTCGAGCTGTTCTTGGCTGTTTCGGTCAACGCAGCCGCAGCACCACGTGCCTCCGCCAGCCTGCGCGCGACCCCACCTGCGCCGCCGACCCGCTCCACGGCAAGCCCTGCGCCGTTCCACCAGCTCCAGCCCCGGCCGCCTCCTGCCGCCCATCTGCGCTCGCCCTTGGCCCAGCAGCTTCAGCGCCACCGCAGCGCGCGCACAGACCAGCGCAAGCTCCACCAGCCAAGCCGCGCCTTGATTCCCTGAATTCCATCTCCTTGCTCCACAGCAAATTGCTCGCGCGCACGCCAGCATCTCCAAACCGCGCGACAAGCAAGGCAAAAACATTTGCTCCATCCATCAGCTCGCTCGTCGGATCTGTGCAGAAAATTCCTGAACCGGCACCCACGTTTATCCAGACCGAGACTACCGGCCGCAGCACCACGGCACTGCCGCTAGGCACACGCCGGGCACTGCCGCTGCTCTGTTTCTGCATAGTTTGATTCAGTTCTGATCCATCTTTTTCGTCTCAAATTGACAACTGCCCCTGCTCGACTCAAATTTTAACAAGATCCCCTCAAATACTCCACATACTTCACCCTCACCTCATTTACTTTAACATATTTTTTCGACCGCCGTTCTGACCCAACTTTTGTGTGATCGACGACTCGTTTCGCTTCCGATTTCCAGTGCATCGGTCGCCCACTCCACCTCCGCGCCACACCAACTCCTCGCGACGACAATCGTTAGCACCCCGGATTCCGACGCAACCCTCGACATCACACGACACCACCACTTCACATCGCAGTTCGGTGGTGTTGACAATCAGCCAACCTTTTCACTTTAGGTATAACTTGCCCCTTACCCCTAGACTCGCTTTCTTTTTGTGTACCTACTCCCATTGAGAGTGGCTTTGAATGCTATGGGCGGCTGCACAAGTGTCACTGATCAAGAGAGGTAAAGGGTTGTGTTGAGCAAAGCTCCTACAAGTTCTCTACGAGAAAGAAAATAATAAAGAAGAAAAAGTAGAAAGGTTAATAAAGAGAAAAATAAAGCTTCGTGAATACAGAAAAAAAGAAAAAAGAGAAAAAGAGTGTGTGTCCACCGATACCGAGAAGTGCAAAGCTTGTGCGCACTAAGAGAGAAAAGAGAAGAGTGGCATTTGTGCAAATCTAGTTGCTTCTCTCATATGCAACCAAGCTACCTCTCTCTTGTGTTGGCGTGACACCGAGCTAATAGTCTTCGCTAGGACCATCTTGTTACTTGCTCACTTCCTTGGTCGCGCTAACCCCATTGTTCTCCGTTGTGTGTGTTTCCGTGTTTCCTTGACATAGATCACCACTTTTGACATTTGACTTTGGATCTTACCCACATTTGACAATAGACTTTTCTGTTGATCTTTTTCGTTTGCTATCCACTCCTTACCCACCACATATAGAGTTCTTAGCCTTTTGCGTGTGCTTTGAGTGTGTGTGTGAGTAACCCCGATACATTTTGGTTTTGCTCTTGACTTGAACCATTTTTCCGATACTTTCTTGAAAGGTGGGATACTTGTGTAGTTTTCCTTCCACCATACATATACACCTATCCTAGTGAGAGATACACATGATGACCCCACTAGAGCAAGCCGAGATGAGAGCATACTTCGCCGAGCTAGATGCTCGAGAAGCCCAAATGACACCCAAAGATAAAGCCGAGTGCAACGCATACTTCAAACACCTTGAGAGCAAGAGTGATACACACCATGAGTCGAGTGAGGATGTTTCGATTTCTAACAACTTAACCTCTACTCCGCTTGTGTTGTCTTCCTCTTTGCTAGGTTGCTCGGACATCGACGACGCCATTGCCATGGAGATGAGGGACTAACATGGAGATGAGGGACTCCACTATATGTGAGATGAGCGACTCCACTATATGTGAGATGAGTGACTCCACTATATGTGAGCTTGATGAGTGCCTCCACTTCGAGAGCATGAGCGATACACCAAGTGAGATGAGAGTGGTAGTTGATAGGTCATGTGAGGCCATTTCAAGTTCTAACAACTTACCCTCTACCTCTAGTGTGTTCTCTTGTGTCTCATTAGGTACCATGGATGACGAGACGCCGATCATGGAGAAGATGTACATGGTGCATGAAGATGATGATATCACACCATGCTTACTTGAAGATGAACATGGAGGCCACATCGAGCCTACCTCTTCCACAACACCTACCTCATATGAGCGGGACTACAAAGGTATGCATATGGGTGTTGATGATGCCATGATCCCACTAGTGGACATGATGATTTGATGCTTGCATGAGTTGGATGATCCTATTGCTATGTCATATGCTTCTTTCACTTTCCCTTGTGATACTTGTGCCATTGTTGATCATGTGGAAGTAGTTGCTTGTGACACTTTGACCATGCCATGCTATGAGAGTTTCACTTTCTCTCCCATTGCTTGCAATATGTCGAACAATTGCTCTTTACCATGTATTGCTTGCAATGAAAATGATGATGCTAATGCTTGTGTTGTGACACTTGCCGAACAATTGCTCTTTCCCTAGGTTTGTCGACAACAATGATCAAATTTAAACATGTTTTGTGCTACATGCTTGCAATATTCTCCCATTAGTGCAACCAAAATGATGAACAATTTCTCTTTCCAATGCTTGGCTTGCAATAGTGTTAATATGCTTGTAAATGAGATTGCCCCCATAGCTCTCTCAAATTTTGGAGACTTTGCATATATCCATGTTGAGCATGTTCCCATGTTTACCCCGCATATTCACCATATCTATTATAATGCTTTGCTTAACGCTAATGGTGATGTGCAAAAGAAATGGACCATCATGATGGATGATGTGTTCATATACCATGCACACACATTGTTCTTGTTGTCTAACATGTGTGTAGGTACCCAAACTCCAATGTCAACCTCGATTGAGCACGAGTTGACAAAAAGAGCTCTTGAGAGCATGATACAAGTGAGCTCCAATGAGTGGTTTCGCCCGCACACTTCCACTACACAAGATCTCTCAATGAGAGCACACCGACACTTTGATAAGGTGACCTCCTTCTACTTGCGCTCTCTTCCTAAATCCATTGAACTTTGGCTACGCTTTGATTGCTCCTTTGCTTTTCTTGTGCTATTCATAGGGCTCTTGACAAGTGAAGGGACATTCAAGCGTTGGTGTCATCTACCTCCTCTACACGTTCACGAAGACTCATCGTCGAGGACGACTCTTTTTCAAGTGGGGGGAGATGATGTAGCCCGACCTACGGTCTTCGCTTCATCATGTGCTTCAACGACAAGAACCACACTCAAGGCCGAGGTCACGGAGGCATGGAAGAGAAGAAGGAAGAAGAGCGCCTGATCGCCTAGGAGAGAAGGCGACCGCCACAAGTCAATTCGGGCCAAGGCCCATGTATCCCCTTGTATGCCTAAACTACCCCTCCTTAGTGGCTCCCTATATATAGGCTCCCACCTCCCCTTCGCTAGGAAGAAAGGAATGAACTTGAGAGAATTAGGCTCATGCCTCCACCATCCCTTTGGGATTAGGGAAACCCCCTCCTTAGATTACCCAAATCTATTGTACAAGGCACTCCTTATATGATTAGTCTCTCACACTTGTGATTCTACCACCGGTCTCTCACTCGTGTGATTCCACCGATCGTATACCGATCTTCCTCTCGGGGATTCTACCGCGTGTCTCTCCCTTGAGAGATTCTATCGGGATAGTGGTTCGGGCTATCGGGAGTAAACCGGAATTGTATCGGGTTGTGTTGCGTGCGTTCGCGTGTGTTCTTCGTGTTCCTCGTGTTCTTCGTGTTCTTCCTCTCCCCCCGTCTTTCCCTCGGTCAATTCGTAGATCGGGGCAACCCACGGCCTTAGCCGCATCAGATTGGCCTGAGGCTCGGGGGCACTTCCCGTCCCGCGGCGTGCCGGAATGTAGACTCATGTCCCCGCATCTTGGCTTCGCGATGGCGTGCTCTGGAAGGTTTTCTCCGGGTTTCGCTCGTACTGGGGATTTCGCGACGGAGGCTTTGGTAGCTAAGGCAAGGTCGAGGGGTCTGGGGCCACCAGACACTAGGGCGGCGCGCCTGGCTCCTTGGCCGCGCCGCCACCATGTGTGGGCCCCCTGTGGCCCCTCTCTGGCGGTTCTCGGGTGTTCTGGAAGCTCCCGGGGATTCTAAGATCTTCGGTGTTGATTTCGTCCGATTCCGAGAATATTTCCTTACTAGGATTTCTGAAACCAAAAACAGAAAACAGCAACCGGCCCTTCGGCATCTCGTCAATAAGTTAGTTCCGGATAAATATGACATACAGTATGCATAAAACATGTAGATATCATCAATAATGTGGCATGGAACATAAGAATTATCGATATCACAGACGATCAAAGATCCCTGGTGCTTAATTCCCTGTCGTCCCAAGTGAAATCATAACAAAGATACTCGAGGACATGCCATCAGAATCTTGATCATACTATTTGTAAACATATGTAATGAATGCAGCGATCAAAACAAAGGTAATGACATGAGTAAACAAAAGAATCATAAAGCAAAGACTTTTCATGAATAGTACTTCAAGACAAGCATCAATAAGTCTTGCATAAGAGTTAACTCATAAAGCAATAAATCAAAGTAAAGGTATTGAAGCAACACAGAGGAAGATTAAGTTTCAGCGGTTGCTTTCAACTTATAACATGTATATCTCATGGATATTGTCAATGTAAAGTAATATAACAAGTGCAATATGCAAGTATGTAGGAATCATTGCATTACCACAAGTGTTTGCTTCTTGAGGTGGAGAGAGATAGGTGAACCGACTCAAAATAAAAGTAAAAGAAATGTCCTTCAAAGAGGAAAGTATCGATTGCTTTGTGCTAGAGCTTTTGGTTTTGAAAACATGAAACAATTTTGTCAACGGTAGTAATAAAGCATATGTATCATGTAAATTATATCTTACAGTTGCAAGCCTCAGGCATAGTATACTAATAGTGCCCGTACCTTGTCCTAATTAGCTTGGATTAATGGGATTATCATCGCAATACACATGTTTTAACCAAGTGTCACAAAGGGGTACCTCAATGCCGCCTGTACAAGGAGAAAGCTCGCATTTGGATTTCTCGCTTTTGATTATTCTCAACTTAGACATCCATACCGGGACAACATAGACAACGATAATGGACTCCTCTTTAATGCATAAGCATGTAGCAACAATTAATGTTCTCATATGAGATTGAGGATATATGTCCAAAAACTGAAACTTCCACCATGGTTCATGGCTTTAGTTAGCGGTCCAATGTTCTTCTCTAACATTATGCATGCTCTAACCATTAAATGAGTGGTAAATCTCCCTTACTTCAGACAAGACGGACATGCATAGCAACTCACATGATATTCAACAAAGAGTAGTTGATAGCGTCCCCAGGAACATGGTTATCGCACAACAAGCAACTTAATAAGAGATAAAGTGCATAAGTACATATTCAATACCACAATAGTTTTTAAGCTATTTGTCCCATGAGCTATATATTGCAAAGGTAAAGGATAGAAATTTTAAAGGTAGCACTCCAGCAATTTACTTTGGAATGGCAGAGAACTACCTATGTAGTGTAGGTAGATATGTGGACACAAATGGCATGGTTGGCTCAAGGATTTTGATGCATGAGAAGTATTCCCTCCCGATACAAGGTTTAAGCTAGCAAGGTTATTTGAAACAAACACAAGGATGAACCTGTGCAGCAAAACACATAAAAGAGATATTGTAAACATTATAAGACTCTACACCGCCTTCCTTGTTGTTCAAACTCTTTACTAGAAATTATCTAGACCTAGAGAGACCAATTATGCAAATCCAAATTTTAGCAAGCTCTATGTATTTCTTCATTAATGGGTGCAAAGTATATGATGAAAGAGCTTAAACATGAGCACAACAATTGCCAAGTATCAAATTATCCAAGACATTTTATCAATTACTACATGTAGCATTTCCCGTTTCCAACCATATAACAATTAACGAAGCGGAGTTTTAACCTTCGCCATGAACATTAAAAGCTAAGAACACATGTGTGCATACGAACCAGAGGAGCGTGTCTCTCTCCCACACAAGAATTTATTCAACAAAAATGCAACAAAAACAAAAACAAAATGTACGCTCCAAGTAAAGCATGAGTAAGATGTGACCGAATAAAAATATAGTTTCAAGAGAAGAACCCGATAATTTGTCGATGAAGAAGGGATGCCTTGGGCATCCCCAAGATTAGATGCTTGAGTCTTCTTGAAATATGCAAGGATAAACCACCGGGGCATCCCCAAGCTTAGACTTTTCACTCTTCTTGATCGTAGTATATCATCCTCCTCTCTTGACCCTTGAAACTTCCTTCACACCAAACTCAAAACAAACTTCATTAGAGGGTTAGTGCATGATCAAAAATTCACATGTTCAGAGGTGACAAACTTATTCTTAACACTTCGGACATTGCACAAAGCTACCGGACATTAATGGAACAAAGAAATTCATCCAACATAGCAAAAGAGGCAATGCGGAATATAAAAGGCAGAATCTGCCAAAACAGAACAACCAGGAAAGACGAATTTTAAAATGGCAACAGACTTGCTCACAAATGAAAATGCTCAAATGGAATGAAAGTTGCGTACATATCTGAGGATCACTCACATAAATTGGCATAATTTTTCAGTTACCTACAAAGAGAATTAGGCCCAGATTCGTGACAACAAAGAAATCCGCGCAGCAATCCAAATCTAGTATCAACTCTTCTATCAAAGACTTTACTTGGCACAACAATGCAATAAAATAAGATAAGGAGAGGTTTCTACAGTAGTAACAACTTCCAAGACTCAAATATAAAACAAAAGTACTGTAGTAAAATAAACACATGGGTTATCTCCCAAGAAGTGCTTTCTTTATAGCCATTAAGATAGGCTCAGCAGTTTTAATGATGCACTCGCAAGAAATAGTAGTTGAAGCAAAAGAGAGCATCAAAAAGCAAATTCAAAACAAATTTAAGCCTAACATGCTTCCTATGAAAAGGAATCTTGTAAATAAACAAGTTCATGAAGAGCAAAGTAACAAGCATAGGAAAACTAGACAAGCTCAACTTCAAAATTTTAAGCATATAGAGAGGTGTTTTAGTAACATGAAAATTTCTACAACCATATTTTCCTCTCTCATAATAACTTTCAGTAGCAACATGAGCAAACTCAACAATATAATTATCACATAAAGCATTCTTATCATGAGTCTCATGCATAAAATTATTACTCTCCACATAGGCATAATCAATTTTATTAGTTGTAGTGGGAGCAAATTCAACAAAGTAGCTATCATTATTATTCTCTTCAAGTGTAGGAGGCATAGTATAATCACAATAAAATTTACTCTCCATAGTAGGTTGTACCAAAAGACCACTATCATTATAATCATCATAAATAGGAGTAAAATATCATCAAAGTAAATTTTCCTCAATGCTTGGGGGACTAAAAATATCATGCTCATCAAAGCAAGCTTTCCCTAAGCTTAGAATTTTCCATATCATTAGCAACAATGGTGTTCAAAGCGTTCATACTAATATGTTCCATAGGTTTTTTAATTTTCGCATCAAACCATCCATGTCTTAAATCAGGAAATAGAATAAGAAGCTCATTGTTGTCCATTATGCCAAACTAGTGTAAACAAGAAACAAAAAGATGCAATGCAGGATCTAAAGGAAATAGCTTCGAGCACACACACAACGGCAACAGAAAAGTACTTACCTGAGACCGGAGTATGAGAGCCTTTTACCTTTCCTCCCCGGCACCGAAGTGGCTAGTTGCCGGGGTCCGGTGTGTGTGTGCCGTTTACCTTTCCTCCCCGGCACCGGCGCCAGAAAAAGTGCTTGATGTTCACGGGTGCTTCTATTCTTGTAGACAAGTGTTGGCCTCCAAGAGCAGAGGTTGTAGAACGCAAGAAGTTTCTTAAGTGATCACCCAAGGTTTATCGAACTCTGTGAGGAAGAGGTCAAAGATATCCCTCCTCATGCAACCCCGCAACCACAAGCAAGAAGTCTCTTGTGTCCCCAGGCGTGTAACCCACACGTTCGTTGGGAACCCCAAGAGGAAGGTATGACGCGCACAGTGGCAAGTTTCCCTCAGGAAGAAACCAAGGTTTATCGAACCAGGAGGAGCCAAGAAGCACGTTGAAGGTTGATGGCACTGATGTGTGCGGTGTAACACCAGGGGATTCCTGCGTCAACGTGAACCCGCACAACACAATTCAGCATTTCTTGTTCTAACTAAACAAGGAGGTTGTCAATCTCACCCGGCTTGCTGTAACAAAGGATTAAACCGTATTTGTGTGGGAAGATGATTGGTTTTGCAGAGAAACAAGAAAAAACAAGTATTGGCACAGATGGTATTTCAAGATTAAAGAATGGACCGGTCCACAAAGCTCACTAGAGGTGTCTCTCCCATAAGATAAAAGCATGTTGGGTGAACCAATTACAGTCGGGCAATTGACAAATAGAGAGGGCATAACAATGCACATACATGTCATGATAAATACAGTGAGATTAATTGAGCATTACGACAAAGTACATAGGACCGCCATCCAACCGCATCTATGCCTAAAAGTCCACCTTCGTGTTATCATCCGAACCCCTTTCCAAAGCATTAAGTTGCAAAGCAACAGCATAATTGCATTAAGTATGGTGCGCATGTAATCAATAACTACATCCTAACATAGCATCAATGTTTCTCATCCCTAGTGGCAACAGCACAACACAACCTTAGAACTTTCTGACACTGTCCTGTGTCAATGCATGAACCCACTATCGTGCATAAATACTCCCTCTTGAGCAAGAGCAAAACTTGGCCATAGCCTCTACTAGTAACGGAGAGCATGCAAGATCATAAACAACACATATGTAATAACTTGATAATTAACATAACATGGTATTCTCTATCCATCGGATCCCGACAAATACAACATATAGCATTACATATAGATGATCTTGATCATGTTAGCCAAGTTCACAAGATCCAACAATGAAGCACAACGAGGAGAAGACAACCATCTAGCTACCGCTATGGACCCAGTCCGGGGGTGAACTACTCACTCATCACTCCGAGGCGACCATGGCGGTGTAGAGTCCTCCGAGAGGAATCCCCTCTCCGGCAGGGTGCCTGAGGAGATCCCCCGAGATGGGATCGGCGGCGGCGTCTCTCTCCGGAAGGTTTTCCGTATCGTGGTTTTTCGCATCGTGGTTTTCGCGACGAGCTAAGTAGGCTAAGGGCAGAGTCAGTCAATAGGGGCCCACACCACGTGCGCGCGGCCCCCTCGCCGCGTCGCTTCTGCAGCCAGCCACCTCAGGCCCACTTCGTATGCTCTTCTGCCTTCTGGAAGGTTCGTGGCAAAACAGGGACCGGGACTGATTTGGCCCAATTCCCGAGAATATTTTCACATTAGGATTGAACCAAAATGTTAAAACAAGAATCACTACTTCGGCATCTTGTTAATAGGTTAGTTCCAGAAATGCATGAATATGACATAAAGTGTGCATATAACATGTAGGTATCATCAATAATATGGCATGGAACATAAGAAATTATCGATACGTCGTGAGACGTATCGCATCCCAGCAGGCCTGCTTCGTCTCCAGATAAACGATAACAAAGACACTCTCAAGTGACATACCATCATAACCTTGATCATACTATTTGTAAACATATGTAATGAATGCAACATCAAAACAATGGTAATGACATGATAAACAAGTGAATCATAAAGCCAAGACTTTTCATGAATAGTACTTCAAGACAAGCATCAATAAGTCTTGCATAAGAGTTAACTCATAAAGCAATAAAAAAAAGCATTGAAGCAACACAAAGGAAGATTAAGTTTCAGTGGTTGCTTTCAACTTGTAACATGTATATCTCATGGATAATTGTCAACATAGAGTAATATAACAAGTACAATATGCAAGTATGTAGGAATCAATGCACAATTCACACAAGTGTTTGCTTCTTGAGGTGGAGGGAGACTCAACAATAAAAGTAAAAGAATGGTCCTTCAAAGAGGAAAGCATCGATTGCTATATTTGTGCTAGAGCTTTATTTTGAAAACATGAAACAATTTTGTCAACGGTAGTAATAAAGCATAAGAGTTATGTAAATTATATCTTACAAGTTGCAAGCCTCATGCATAGTATACTAATAGTGCCCGCACCTCGTACCTTGTCCTAATTAGCTTGGACTACCGGATCTTTGCAATGCACATGTTTTAACCAAGTGTCACAATGGGGTACCTCCATGTCGCCTGTACAAAGGTCTAAGGAGAAAGCTCGCATTTTGGATTTCTCGCTTTGATTATTCTCAACTTAGACATCCATACCGGGACAACATGGACAATAGATAATGGACTCCTCTTTAATGCATGCAGCAACAATTATTATTCTCATATGAGACTGAGGATATATGTCCAAAACGAAACTCCCACCATGATTCATGGCTTTAGTTACCGGCCCAATTTCTTCTCTAACAATATGCATGCTCCAACCATTACGGTGGTAGATCTCTCTTCAGACAAGACGGACATGCATATCAACTCACATGATATTCAACGAAGAATAGTTGATGGCGTCCCCAGAGGCATGGTTATCGCACAACAAGCTAACTTATAAGAAATAAGACACATAAGTACATATTCATCACCACAATAGTTTTTAAGCCATTTGTCCCATGAGCTATATATTGCAAAGCTGAATGATGGAATTTGGTAGCACTCAAGCAATTTACTTTGGAATGGCTGATAAATACCATGTAGTAGGTAGGTATGGTGGACACAAATGGCATAGTGGTTGGCTCAAGGATTTGGGATGCATGAGAAGTATTCCCTCTCGATACAAGGTTTAGGCTAGCAAGGTTATTTGAAACAAACACAAGGATGAACGGTGCAGCAAAACTCACATAAAAGACATATTGTAAACATTATAAGACTCTACACCGTCTTCTTGTTGTTCAAAAACTCAATACTAGAGACATTTGATCAGAGAGTGTAAATTCCCCACATAGTTATACTAGTAAAACATGAAAACTCTCTCATATGAATGTAGGTGCTAAACATGAGCACAAATGACCAAGTATCAAATTATCCAAGACATTTTAGAGTTACTACATGTATCATTTTCCAATTCCAACCATATAACAATTTAACGAAGAAGAAACTTCGCCATGAATACTATGAGTAGAACCTAAGGACATACTTGTCCATATGCTACAGCGGCGCGTGTCTCTCCCACAAAGTGAATTCTAGGATCCATTTTATTCAAACAAAACAAAAAGAAACCGACGCTCCAAGCAAAGTGCATAAGATGAATAAATAAAAATATAGTTTCGGGAGGAACCTGATAATGTTGTCGATGAAGAAGGGGATGCCTTGGGCATCCCCAAGCTTAGACGCTTGAGTCTTCTTAGAATATGCAGTGAACCACCGGGCATCCCCAAGCTTAGAGCTTTCACTCTTGATCATATTCATCATACTCCTCTCTTGATCCTTGAAACCTTCCTCCACACCAAACTCAAACAACTCATTAGAGGGTTAGTGCACAATAAAAATTACATGTTCGAGGTGACACAATCATTCTTAACACTTCTGGACATTGCATAAAGCTACTGGACATTAATGGATCAAAGAAATTCATCCAACATAGCAAAAGAGGCAATGCGAAATAAAAGGCAGAATCTGTCCAAAACAGAACAGTCCGTAAAGATGGATTTTATTAGGCCACCAGACTTGCTCAAATGAAAATGCCCAAATTGAATGAAAGTTGCGATATCTGAGGATCATGCACGAAATTGGCTTAATTCTTCTGAGCTACCCACAGAGATAGACCCAGATTCGTGACAGCAAAGAAATCTGAAACTGCGCAGTAATCCAAATCTTGTACTTACTTTACTATCAAAGACTTTACTTGGCACAACAAAACTCAAAACTAAGATAAGGAGGAGGTTGCTACAGTAAAATAACTCCAAAGACTCAAAGATAAAACAAAATACTGTAGTAAAAACATGGGTTGTCTCCCATAAGCGCTTTTCTTTAACGGCTCAGTTAGTGTATATCAAGTAACATCAAGAGACGAAGCATCAACATCATAATTTGTTCTAATAATAGAATCAAAAGGTAACTTCATTCTCTTCTAGGGAAGTGTTCCATACCTTTCTTGAGAGGAAATTGATATTTAATATTACCTTCCTTCATATCAATAGTAGCACCAACGGTTCGAAGAAAAGGTCTTCCCAATATAATGGGGCAAGATGCATTGCATTCAATATCCAAGACAACAAAATCAACGGGGACAAGGTTATTGTTAACCATAATATGAACATTATCAACTCTCCCAAATGTTTCTTTTTAGCATTATCAAATAGATTAACATCCAGATAAGTTTTTCAATGGTGGCAAGTCAAGCATATCATAGACTTTCTTAGGCATAACAGAAATACTTGCACCAAGATCACATAAAGCATTACAATCAAAATCTTTGACTCTCATTTTAATGATGGGCTCCCAACCATCCTCTAACTTTCTAGGAATAGAAGTTTCAAGTTTTAGTTTCTCTTCTCTAGCTTTTATGAGAGCATTTGTAATATGTTTTGTGAAAGCCAAATTTACAGCGCTAGCATTAGGAATTTTAGCAAGTTTTTGTAAGAACTTTATAACTTCAGAGATATGGCAATCATCAAAATCTAAATCATTACAATCTAAAGCAATGGGATTATCATCCCCAAGGTTGGAAAAAATTTCAGCAGTTTTATCACAGGCAGTTTCAGGTAATTTTGCGCGCTTTGCACTAGGAGTAGAAACATTGCCAACACCAATTATTTTATCATTGATAGTAGGAGGTGCAGCAACATGTGAATCATTAGCATTGCTAGTGGTGGTAATAGTCCAAACTTTAGCTACATTTTTCTCTTTACCTAGTTTTTCATTTTCTTCTCTATCCCACCTAGCAGCTCAGCCATTAATCTTATATTCTCATTAATTCTAACTTGGATGGCATTTGCTGTAGTAACAATTTTATTTTCAATATCCCTATTAGGCATAACTTTCGATTTCAAAAGATCAACATCAGAGGCAAGACTATCAACTCTAGAAGCAAGAATATCAATTTTATTGAGCTTTTCCTCAACAGATTTGTTAAAAGCAGTTTGTGTACTAATAAATTCTTTAAGCATAGCTTCAAGTCCAGGGGTGTCCTATTATTGTTGTAAGAATTCCCATAAGAATTAGCATAACCATTACCATTATTATAAGGATATGGCCTATAGTTATTACTAGAATTGTTCCGATAAGCATTGTTGTTGAAATTACTATTTTTAATGAAGTTTACATCAACATGTTCTTCTTGGGAAACCAATGAAGCTAATGGAACATTATTAGGATCAACATTAGTCCTATCATTCACAAGCATAGACATAATAGCATCAATCTTATCATTCAAGGAAGAGGTTTCTTCAACATAATTTACCTTCTTACCTTGTGGAGCTCTTTCCGTGTGCCATTCGGAGTAATTAATCATCATATTATCAAGAAGCTTTGTTGCTTCACCAAGAGTGATGGACATAAAGGTACCTCCAGCAGCTGAATCCAATAAATTCCGCGAAGAAAAATTTAGTCCTGCATAGAAGGTTTTGATGATCATCCAAGTAGTCAGTCCATGGGTTGGGCAATTTTTAACCAGAGATTTCATTCTTTCCCAAGCTTGAGCAACATGTTCATTATCCAATTGTTTAAAATTCATTATGCTACTCCTCAAAGATATAATTTTAGCAGGGGGATAATATCTACCAATAAAAGCATCCTTGCATTTAGTCCAGGAATCAATACTATTCTTAGGCAGAGATAGCAACCAATCTTTAGCTCTTCCTCTTAATGAGAAAGGAAACAATTTTAATTTTATAATGTCACCATCTACATCTTTATACTTTTGCATTTCACAGAGTTCAACAAAATTATTGAGATGGGCAGCAGCATCATCAGAACTAACACAAAAAATTGCTCTCTCAAGATTAAGTAAAGCAGGTTTAATTTCAAAGAATTCTGCAGTAGCAGGTAGAGCAATAGGTGTGCATAGGAAATCATTATTATTTGTGGTTGTGAAGTGATAACCCACAAGTATAGGGTGTATCGTAGTATCTTCGATAAGTAAGAATGCTCGATCCCAACGAGGAGCAGAAGGTGTTGATAAGCGTTTCGATGAGGTTTCACTGTAAATGCTCACAGACAAGTATTCGGGGATTTTGATGTATGAAATAAGTACGAGTAAGTAAAATGCGAGAGAAACAATTGCAGCGAGTGGCCCAATCCTTTTGTTTACTTATAATGACCAAACGTTCTAGGACACATGGGATTTTAGTCTAGTGCTTTCGCTACATACGGCTAAATAATCTTCATTGTTATGATAAGTGTTGTGTGGGTGAACCTATGCTAATGTACCGCCCTTCCTAGGACTAAATACATACTTGTGATTATACCCTTGCAAGCATCCGCAACTACAAGAAAGTAATTAAGAATAAATCTAACCACACCTTAAACTCTGAGATCCTGCGATCCCTCCTGCATCGATATACCAACGGGGTTTAGGTTTCGTCACTCCGGAACCCCGCAATTAGCAAACGAATACAAGATGCATTCCCCTAGGCCCATAAATGGTGAGTGTCATGTATCGACGTTCACATGACACCACTAGAAGAATAACACCACAACTTAAATATCACACCATTGAATATTACTCAACCATAGTTCACTACTAACATTTAGACTTCACCCATGTCCTCAAGAACTAAACGAACTACTCACGAGACATCATATGGAACATGATCGAGGGATATGATGATGAATAACAATCTGAACATAAACTTGGTTCAATGGTTTCACTCAATAGCATCAACAACAAGTATAAATCGATACCGGGAGAGTTTCCCCTATCAAACAATCAAGATCAAACCCAAATTGCTACGGCGGTGACGGTGTCCAGCGGTGATGACGGCGGTGATGATGGTGGAGATGATGATGATGGTGATGGTGATGATGTCCAGCTCGATGTCGGTGACGATGGCGTCGATTTCCCCCTCCGGGAGGGAATTTCCGGCGGTTCCTGCCCGCCGGAGAGCTCTTTTCTCTCTGGTGTTCTCCGCCCCGCAGAGGCGGCTGTAACTCTTCGTGAGGTACCCCCTGTGGCTTAGGTCTTCGGGACGAAGGGTTTGGCGAAGAAAAGGAGGCGAAAGGGGTCGTGGGCCCCTCACACCACATGGCGGCGCGGCCAGGGCCTGGGCCGCGCCGCCCTAGGGTGTGGGCCCACCCTGGCTCCTCCTGGCTCCTCCTTCTGGCTTCCTTCGTCATCTTGAAAAAATAGGATTTTTGGTATAATTTCCACAGTGGATCTTCCGAAATATTGCGTTCTGACGGTGCTTTTTCCAGCAGAATCCTGGCTCCGGTGTTCGATCCTCCAATAATGATAAACATGCAAAATAGATGAAATAACATAAGTATTGTGTCCCAATATGAAATATATCAATGAATAACAGCAAATTATGATATAAAATAGCGATGCAAATTGGACGTATCAACTCCCCCCAAGCTTAGACTTCGCTTGTCCCCAAGCGAAACTGAACTCGATAGACATGACCACATGTTTATGGAGTGAAGAGTCGATAAATAGAATACGGACAAGAAGCATCATATTCATTCACACAGGACATTATAGTAAACAACCTCTTATAACTCATATTGAAACAAGTATAAGGTAATCACAAGTAAAGGTGCATGAGAAATCATAATTGGTGATGGCAAACTTCGTTCTTGGTCAGAGAACAATTAATAGATTATATTTATCTTATTGAGCAGCGCTCTCATGTTTAAAGTTTATAATGCACAACTTGCATACTCAATCATAATGGTCTCTTCATAATCATTGATAACTTGCAAAGCTATATTCATTCAGATAAAACTTGTACTAAACAAGGAAGAATAAAAGACATGATGTAGCAAATCACAATATAATGGTTTGATCACAACTACTCAAATGCTTGCTTGAGATGGAGGGAAATAGGTTTACTGACTCAACATAAAGAAGACAGGCCCTTCAGGCAAGCAGGGATTAAATCATGTGCTAGAGCTCTTTCAGTTTTGAAATCATATAGAGATAATAAAAGTAACATTTTGAGAGGTGTTTATTGTTGTCAACGACTGGTAGCGGGTACTCTAACCCCCTTGCCAGACAACCTCCTAAGAGCGGCTCCCATAATATTTTCCTTTTGTGTGGCACTCCTTCCAACCTTTCTTTCACAAACCATGGCTAACCGAATCCACCTGCCAACAATCTCATACCATGAAGGAGTGCCTTTTATTTTAGTTTATGATGATGATGACACTCCCCCCAACCTTTGCTTGCACAAGCCATGGCTAACCGAATCCTTCGGGTGCCGTCCATCAATCACATACCATGGAGGAGTGTCTATTTAGTTTAATTAATTTGGGACTGGGAATCCCATGGCCAGCTCTTTTTGCAAAATTATTGGATAAGCGGATGAAGCCACTAGTCCATTGGTGGAAATTGCCCAACAAGATTGAAAGATAAAACACCACATACTTCCTCATGAGCTATGAAACATTGACACAAATAAGAGATACTAAGTTTTGAATTGTTTAAAGGTAGCACATGAAGTATTTACTTGGAATGGCAGAAAATACCATGTAATAGGTAGGTATGGTGGACACAAATAACATAGGTTTGGTTGAAGGTTTGGATGCACGAGAAGTATTCCCTCTCAGTACAGGTCTTTGGCTAGCAAGGTTAATTAGCAAGCATAAGAGTCGAGGGAAACAAACAAATATACATATGATAGAAACAATCATGCATCTTCCTTGTAAGCACAAACAATTTTAACTTCAGAATAATGAACTATGAGCTAACAAGAAAGACAATGAAACATCTACATGTATTTCTCTTTTCTATTTAAACCTCAAAGTGTTGTTGCTATTGACCAATGCTAAGTTTGCCAAAACCAAATAGATTTATTCAATGCTCCCAAAGTGATACCAATACTAACAACAAGATGAATCATAGAGATTGCAAACTAAAATAAGATGTGCAATATGTAAATGATAAGACTTCTCATTAATATTCCATATCGATAACTCACACCAAGGGATACATAGACAACTAAAGGAGAGATACTTCCAAACGCAACCCATCCTATACGATAACTTCCCTATTCATGATATGACACTACTTGACAATAAAAGTAAAAGATAGTGATAATGTGATACCGCGGCATTCCCCCAAGCTTGGAACAAACCAAGGGGATGCCAATACCGATGATGAATTACTCCTTCGGAGATGGTGGTGATGAATCCTCCCGCGCTTCTTAATAACTCCTTCAACTTCAGTTTCTCAGCTTGACAATTCTGCACTAAGATTCGAAGAGATTCATTGTTATCGAAGTTGGCGATGACGACCTTGTGACGTCAATCGAGTAAGATCGATCAATCTTCTCCTGGAGTATCTCCACTTCTCTTCTCAGAGCCCGATATTGATCACAAAACTCATCGGTAACCCGTAGAACTTCTTCCATCATGGGGAAGGAGTCGAGGCTAAGAGCGGGTGGTAGAGGTCCCTGCAAGTTATGAGAAAAAGAACGTCGAGTGTCAACAGATCCCACCAAGATTTGCTTGCTCCCTCCGGCTTGCTGATCTTGTCTTGATGGCACCTCCTTCACTTCTTCCTCCGAAAGCCCCTTGCCCTTGTTCTTGGAGACCATGGTGCCTCTAAACGAAACAGATCCTGGCGAAACAGCTCGAAACAAAACACGTCGAGAAAACGATATACGGACCTCCGGGGTCCGGGATTATATAGCAAAAATTTTCTCGACAAAAGGAAAGTACGATCGAACCAGAGTCGGAAAGGGGCGACGAGGCGCTTGACCATAGGCGGCGCGCCAGTCAGTCTGCCACGCCCGTGGTTTCGCCGTGCGTCTTTTTTCCACTCCGTTCTGAACTCGTAATTTTCATATTTTCTAAAAACAACAAAAATAATGTTCTAAAGGTAAACTTTTCATTACCAATACTGTTACCTATTCAAAGTCGAGTTCTGGCGGACTGTCAATTTGTCCTTTGATGAAAGCTTCCGGTGTTTCCACTTGAATAATATCAACATCAACATTATAAGAATCACCCGAGATATAATGCTTGAGTCTTTGTCCATTCACCACTTGCGTAGCATTGCCTTGGAGAGAGCTAATCTTGATTGCTCCTGAGCGATACACCTCCTCGACAACATATGGTCCTTCCCATTTCGAGAGTAATTTCCCTGCAAAGAATCTGAGACGAGACCGATACAATAGGACTTTATCCCCAATATTAAACTCTCTTTTGATGATCCTCCTATCATGCCATTTTTTAACTTTTTCTTTAAAGAGTTTAGCATTTTCATAAGCTTCACTTCTCCATTCATCTAGAGAACTTAATTGTAGCAACCTCTTATCACCGGCAAGTTTAGGATCTTTATTTAATTCTCTAACAGCCCTATAAGCTTTGTGTTCTAGCTCTAAAGGTAAATGACAAGCTTTTCCGTAAACCATTTTATAAGGTGACATTCCCATGGGGTTTTTATAAGCAGTTCTATAAGCCCATAGTGCTTCTTTCAATTTACTAGCCCAATTCTTCCTAGATTTATTAACAGTTTTTCCCAAAATAGATTTAATCTCTCTATTTGATAATTCTACTTGACCACTAGTTTGAGGATGATAAGCGGAAGCAATTCTATGATTAATACCATACTTAGCAAGAGTTTTTCTAAAACCTCCATGAATAAAATGAGAACCTCCATCAGTCATAATATATCTAGGCACTCCAAATCTAGGGAAAATAATATCTAAAAGCATTTTTAAAGAGGTCTCACCATCAGCACTTTTTGTAGGTATAGCTTCCACCCATTTAGTAACATAATCAACAGCGACAAGTATATGAGTGTTACCTTCTGAAGAAGGGAAATGACCCATGAAGTCAAATCCCCAACAATCAAATGGTTCAATAACAAGAGTATAATTCATAGGCATTTCATTGCGTTCCTGGAGATATTACCAACCCTTTGGCATTCATCACAAGATAAAATAAACTTTCTCGCATCCTTGAAGAGAGTTGGCCAATAAAAACCCGATTGTAGAACCTTTTGCGCGGTTCAGCGTGATGTCCTCCATAAGCACTGCCATGACACTTACTCAATATCTCTTGTTGTATTCGGGAACACATCTTCGCATAATACCATCCACTCCTTCTTTATATAAGTATCCCAGAAATAATGCCTCAAATCATAAATAATTTTTTTATTGTTTGAAAGGTTGAGGTACTTGGAAACAACAGTTAGTATAATCAAAGATAATATGATCTGTCTTCGCGAGCTCATCTTTATTTATGTGCCTTCCTAAATGTTCATTTGGAAAACTACATAATTAACAAGAACGAGGATCAAGCAATATTTTCCAATCTATATGTTATCAAGAACTGGATTATCAAAGACCTTTCCCATTCACAATATGTAACCTGTACCCCAAAGAAGTAATTCATCTAATAAGCCTTGCTTTTAGCACTTTGTCATTAGGTATCTAATTGCAGCATGATCAATATGAATTGTAACCTTTGAATCAACAATATAAGATCTAAATTTATCACAAGCAAAAACTACAGCTAATAATTCCTTTTCAGTTGTAGCATAATTTCTTTGAGCAACATCAAGAGTTTTACTAGCATAATGAATAACATTCAGTTTTTTATCTACTCGCTGTCCAAGAACAGCGCCTACAGCAAAATCACTAGCATCACACATATTTCAAATGGTAAGTTCCAATCAGGAGGTTCAACTATAGGTGCAGTTGTTAAGGCTTTCTTTAGAGTTTCAAAAGCTTCCTTACAATCATCATCAAAAACAAATGGTACATCTTTTTGAAGAAGATTAGGAGGCTTTGAAATCTTGGAGAAATCTTTAATAAACCTCCTATAAAACCCAACATGACCAAGAACACTACGAATACCTTTAACATCCCTAGGATAGGGCATCTTCTCAATTGCTTCAATTTTAGCTCTATCAACTTCAATACCTCTCTCAGAAATTTTATGTCCCAATACAATTCCTTCATTAACCATAAAGTTGCATTTCTCCCAATTAAGAATAGTTTCTTCACATCTCTGCAAAACTTTATCAAGGTTTCGCAAGCAACTATCAAAAGAATTCCCATAAACGGAAAAATCATCCATGAATACCTCTACAATACTTTCACAAAAACCATGAAAAATAGCAGACATGCATCTTTGAAAAGTAGAAGGAGCATTACATAAACCAAAAGGCATACGTCTATAAATAAGTTCCATAGGGACAAGTAAAGGTGGTTTTCTCTTGATCTTTAGCTTTAACAACAATTTGTGAAAATCCAGAATAACCATCAAGAAAAACAAAAATGAGTATTTTTAGACAATCTTTCTAGCATTTGATCAATAAATGGTAAAGGGTAATGATCTTTCTTAGTAACTTCATTAACTTTTCGTCGAAAATCAATGCACATTCTATACCCTACAACCACTCTTTGAGGAATGAGCTCATCATTATCATTAGGCACAACAGTCATACCTCCTTTCTTGGGAACGCAATGCACAGGACTAACCCATCTACTATCAGCAATAGGATATATAATACCAGCTTCAAGAAGTCGTAATACCTCATTCCTTACCACTTCCTTCATCTTCGGAATTAGACGACGTTGAGGTTCAACAACAGGCTTTGCATCATCTTCCATATTAATAGCATGTTGGCAAATAGATGGAGAAATCCCCTTCAAATCATCAAGAGTGTAGCACCTCGGTGTTTCTTCAATATTTGCAATAATCTTTCTTCTTCAAACTCTGTAAGCTTAGAACTAATAATAACAAGATATATTTTCTTATCATCAATATGAGCATATTTAAGATTATCAGGTAAAGGCTTTAAATCAAAAACATGATCTTCCTTTGGTGGCGGTGTTGTACCCAAATCTTCCACCGGTAAATCGTGCTTGAGAATAGGTTGGCGAAGAAAGATTTCCTCAAGTTCATCTCTTTCTTTCCTAAAAATTTCACTCTCGCTATCCTCCAAATGTTGCTGCAAAGGATTGTTAGGAACAAGAACAATAATGCACACTGCTCCATTTTAAAATCATTACTAGGCAAATCAGCTTTATAAGGAGTTTTAGTAAATTTAGAGAAGTTAAACTCATAAGATTCACCAGCAAATTTAGTCAAAATTTTCTCTTTCTTGCAATCTATAATAGCTCCGCAAGTATTTAGAAAAGGTCTACCAAAAATAATAGGACAATAATCACTAGCAGCAGAACCAAGTACCAAAAAGTCAGCAGGATATTTAATCTTACCGCATAAAACTTCCACATCTCGAACAATACCAATTGGAGAAATAGTTTCTCTATTAGCCAAATGAATAACCACATCAATATCTTCAAGTTCACAAGAATCAATTTCGTGCATAATCTCCGTGTAAAGCTCATACGGAATAGCACTAACACTTGCACCAATATCACATAATCCATAATAGCAATGATCACCAATTTTAACAGATAGCATAGGAACACTAGCTTGTTTGGGTTTATTAGGATGTGAAACAGTATTAGAAGCATCTTCACAGAAAATAATATGACCATCCTCCACATTTTCAGTCACAAGATCTTTAACAATTGCAACAGCAGGTTCAACTTTTATTTGTTCTTCAGGTTCTCTAGGTTTCTTTTCACTTTTATGAACCGCACTATTTATAACAGAGTACTCTTTCATTTTAGCAGGAAAAGGAGTTTTTTCAATATAAGCTTCAGGAATAACACGATCAGCAGTTTCAATTACAACACACTTATTAATAGATGAATCAATTTTATCTTTATATGGTTCATGATACTTATCAAAATTCTTCTTAGGCAATTCATAATGAGAGGCAAAAGCTTTATAAAGATTTACAGCAACTTGGGAATCAAGACCATATGTAGCACTCATATTACGAAATAAATCAGTATCCATAAAAGCTTCAATGCATTTATAATCATAAATTATACCCGATTCTCTATCCTTGTCGTTCTCCCAACCTTCAGTATTTTCTTGGATTCGATCTAGAAGGTCCCTTTTAAACTCTTCTTTGTTGCGTGTAAATGATCCATAACAAGAAGTATCCAGCAAGGTCTTGTCTTGAAAAGAAAGTCTTGCATAGAAATTATCAATAATAACATTACCAGGAAGCTCATGAATGGGGCATTTGAGAATTAAAGACTTCAATCTCCCCCAAGCTTGGGCAATACTCTCTCCATCATGAGGCCAAAAATTATATATGCGATTCCGATCCTTATGAATTTCACTTGGAGGATAGAACTTAGAATAAAACCGGGGCACAATATCATTCCATTCAAGAGAATCCCCATTATCCAGTAATTTATACCAATGCGCCGCCTTACCGGACAGCGATAAAGAGAATAATTTCTTCCTCACTTCATCCATAGCAATACCTGCACATTTGAATAACCCGCATAATTCATGCAAAAACAGTAAATGATCACCAGGATGGACAGTTCCATCCCCTTCATAGCGGCTATCCATAACACGTTCAATAATTTTCATAGGTATTTTATATGGTATCTCTTCCTCACCTGTCGCCTCATCTACTACCGTTGCAGTAGTAGATTTCCCAAACAGAAATTGAAGAGAAGATCTCTCCATAATGACTTATAGCAGCAGGCAGAAATAAAATCAGCACAAACAGCAAAGGTTTTCCTTACCAATTCCACTTACCTAACGCTTCACTCCCCGGCAACGGCGCCAGAAAATAGTCTTGATGACCCACAAGTATAGGGGTGTATCGTAGTATCTTCGATAAGTAAGAATGTCGATCCCAACGAGAAGCAGAAGGTGTTGACAAGCAGTTTCGATGAATGCTCACGGACAAGTATTCAGGGGGTTTTGATGTAACAGATGAAATAAGTACGAGTAAGTAAAATGCGAGAGAAATAATTGCAGCGAGTGGCCCAATCCTTTTTGTTAGCACAAAGGACAAGCCGGTTTGTTTACTTATAATGACCAAACGTTCTCGAGGACACATGGGATTTTAGTCTAGTGCTTTCGCTACATACGGCTAAATAATCTTCATTGTTATGATAAGTGTTGTGTGGGTGAACCTATGCTAATGTACCGCCCTTCCTAGGACTAAATACATACTTGTGATTATACCCCTTGCAAGCATCCGCAACTACAAGAAAGTAATTAAGATAAATCTAACCACAGCCTTAAACTCTGAGATCCCGCGATCCCTCCTGCATCGATATACCAACGGGGGTTTAGGTTTCTGTCACTCCGGCAACCCCGCAATTAGCAAACGAATACAAGATGCATTCCCCTAGGCCCATAAATGGTGAAGTGTCATGTAGTCGACGTTCACATGACACCACTAGAAGAATAACACCACAACTTAAATATCATAACATTGAATATTACTCAACCATGCCTATTATGCCGTACATCGCAATCCTAGGAATATTGTTGTTGCGAGACATAATAGTTGAATATCATAGAGTCATCATTTATTACAACACATAATCGTCTTACAAAGGTAGATCACATGATCCAATATTACAATAGTAGTTGATCTATCGATCAACGAACATCACAAATAGCGGAAGCGAAGTAGTAGTGGCTATCTAATCCACAGGCCAACGCTTGACGTCAGGAGCGGTCCTAGTTGTCGTAGACGTTCCGGCTGTCCATCTTCCTCGTACTGCTGTTCACCTTCATAGTCTGGCCATTTGAATAGCCAGGGACAAAGCCATGAGTACTTTTAAAGTACTCGCAAACTAATACTAGTGTAAGCACCATCAATTATAGTAAGGGGATACTAAGCTCTAGGTTTATTTGCATAAAGCCAAGTTTATTTCATAAACATTTAGAAAAGACTCTTCATTTGCTAAACTAACTCAAGTGGGAACATTAGTGTCATTCCCACAACTCTGTTGTGATT